>CM063255.1:17539776-17919057 GCA_032158295.1 Pycnopodia helianthoides | reverse complement strand
GAAAAAACCCCCTTTAAAGCAAAAAATCCCAGAGAGACGAAAAATTTTTGGTACCTGAATCTTCCCCTTCCCCTTTCCCCCCCCCCTGTTTCCCGAAAATTTTTATTTTCAATTTGGTTTTTTTTTCGTCCATTTTTTATCCGGAAAATTTAAAGAAAAGTGAAAAAATCCCCGAATTTTCCCCCAAAAGCATGTCTAATGGGATTTTTGTACACAGTGGCTGTTTCGAAAGAGAAAAAAAAAAAGTATGAAAAGGGCCCCAAAATAAAAACCCCCTCGAATTCAAGGTTTTGGATTTTTTACAATTTTAAAATACCATTGGAAACCCCCCGTGTAAAAGGGGCCCCCTAGATTCAAAAAAAAAATTTTTTGGCTTTAAAACGTTTTTTTGAAGGCACGCAAAAAGGGCCCAGAGAAAAAGGGCTTTAGTCAATAGAAAAACTTAACCAAAAGGGAATCTCCCCGTAGTAAAACCTGCAAGGGGAATTTAAAACGGGCCCAAAAAAAATTTGGTGGAAAAAAAAAAATTTGGAGCAAAAGCTTGAAAAAAATTTCATAAACCCCTAAGCATGCTAGAGAGACGAAATTTTTACCTAAAAATTTCCCCTTGATATTCCTGATCCCAAAAATTTGGGGTTTTAATTTTTGGCCCCTATTTTTCGCCCCCCAATTTTTATACCCGGAAATACACCCAAGTGCCCGAAACCCCGAAATTTTTTCCCCCAAAAGCATGTCAAAATGGGATTTTTTGTTACACATGTTTTGTTCGAAAAGAAAAAAAAAAAAAGTATGCACGGTCAAATCCCCCCTCGAATAAAAGCGGGGTATTTACAGTTTATACCTTTGGGGAAAAGCCCCCGTTTTTTCAAGGGCTCTAGATTAAAAATAAAAAAAATTTTTTTGGGCTTTAAACAAAATTTTTTGTAGGCGACGCAAGGGGCCAGAGAGTGGGCTAGTAAAAAATAGAAAAATTTTAACCCCCAAGAATGGCCCCTTTAGAAAAACCCCCCGCAAAATATAAATGGGCCCAAATTTAAGGGGGCTTTTGGGGAAAAAATTTTGGGACCCAAAAGTTTAAAAGTATAACTCCCCAAATAAAAATAAGAAAAGGGGCCCTTAAAAAGAAAACAAAAAATTTTTGTCCTGAATTTTTCCTTCCCCTTTTCCCCTGCATCCGAATTTTTTAAAATTTTTTAATTTGCTACTTTTGTCCCCTTTCATTTCCCCGGAAAATTAAAAAGAAAGTGACGATTTCGAATGTTCCCCCCCCCAAACCCGGCAAAAAAAGGAAAAATTTTTTTGAAAACAAAAGTGCTTTTTTGAAAGAGAAAACAAAAAATGCAGGGGCCCCCAAATTTTCACCCCTCGAATCAACCCCCTGGTTTTTTTACAATTTTTTGATCCCTTTTTGGGGGAAAAAAACCCCCCGGGGGTAAGGGCTTTTTTTTTAAAAAATATAAATATGTGGCTTTGCGATTTTTTGTAGGGCGACCCCAAGGCCCCCCAGAGAGTAAGGGGGGTTTTAGAAAACAAAAAGAAAAACTGCCCAAGAAAATGGGGGCCGTAGTAAAAACCAAAAGAATTTACCCCCCAAAAAATTGGGGCTGGAAACAAATTCCCGGAGCCAAAACCAGTAAAAAACCTCATAAAAAACTAAGCACCCTAAGGGGGGGAGGGAAAAAATTTTGTACCTGAATCCCCCCTTTTTGGGTACTTTCCCCCCCCATCCGATTTTTTGGGGTTTTTTTAAGGGTATTTTTTCGGGTAATTTTTTTTCCATCCGGAAATTTTAACAACCCCAAGTGACTTTCCCCCTCAAAATTTTTTTCCCCCCAAACGAAAATGTTTTAATGGGATTTTTTTTTGTAAAACGGGGGGCTGTTCAAAAAGAAAAACAAAAGTATGAAACGGTCAAATCACCCTCGAATCAACCTGGATTTTTTTACAAATTTTTTATCCCTTTGGGGAAAGCCCGTGTAAAGGGGCCCCCTCAGATTCAAATATAAATATTTTTGGCTTTGACCGTTTTTTTGGGAAAGGGGCGGAAAAAAGGGGGCCAAAAAGGTAGGGCTTAGAAAAAACAATAGAAAACAACCAAGAATGGCTGCGTAGAAAAAAAAACCCGGGCCGGAATTTTCTCCCCAAATTTTGGGTTTAAAAAAAAAACAAATTTTGGAGCAAAAGCTTGATTTAAAAAACTCATAAACAAAGCATCAAGAAACCCCAAAAAATTTGTAACCTGAATTCCTTGCAATCCTGCCCCCCCAAAAAAATTTTTTTTAATTTTTCCTTTTATTTTTTCGCCCCAAATTTTTTCCCCCAAAACCGGAAATTTAAACAAAAGGGGGAAAAACCCCCCCGAATTTTTTTTTTCCCTAAAAACGAGGGCCCCCTAATGGGATTTTTTTTGAAAACACAGTGCTTTTTTTTTTTTCGAAAGAGAAAAAAAAAAGAAAATGCCGGTCAAATCCCAACCTCGAACCAACCCTTGGTTTTTTACAATTTTTTTGATACCTTTGGGGAAACCCCCGTGTAAGGGCTCTAGATTCAAATATAAATATGTGGCTTTGAGACGATTTTGTAGAGCGACGCAAGTGGCCAGAGAGTAGGGCTAGTACAATAGCAACTAAGCCAAGAATGGCTGCGTAGTAAAACCTGCAAGGAATATACTGCCGAAAATGGCTGGAAACAAATTCGGAGCTAAGCTTGAGTATAACTCATGAACTAAGCATGCTAGAGAGACGAAATTTGTACCTGAATCTTCTGCATACTCCTGCATCGAATATTATTTCAATGGCTACTTTCGTCATCTTCATACGGAAATTACAAGCAAGTGACGATACCTCGATGTTCCTCAAACGCAGTCTAATGGGATTTTTGTACACAGTGCTGTTCGAAAGAGAAACATAAAGTATGCACGGTCAAATCACCCTCGAATCAAGCTGGATATTTACAAGTTGATACCATTGGAAAGCCCGTGTCAAGGGCTCTAGATTCAAATATAAATATGTGGCTTTGACGATTTTGTAGGCGACGCAATGCCAGAGAGTAGGGCTAGTAAATAGCAACTAAGCCAAGAATGGCTGCGTAGTAAAACCAGCAGCAATATACTGCCGAATATGGCTGGAAACAAATTCGGAGCTAAGCTTGAGTATAACTCATGACTAAGCAGCTAGAGAGACGAAATTTGTACCTGAATCTTCCTTGCATACTCCTGCATCCGAATATTATTTCAAAGGCTACTTTCTTCCATCTTCATACCGGAAATTACAAGCAAGTGACGATACCCGAATGTTCCTCAAACGCATGTCTAATGGGATTTTTGTACACAGTGCTGTTCGAAAGAAAAACATGAGTATGCACGGTCAAATCACCCCGAATCAATGCTGGATATTTACAAGTTTGATACCATTGGAAAGCCTGTGTCAAGGGCTCTAGATTCAATATAAATATGTGGCTTGACGATTTTGTAGGACGCAAGTGGCCGAGAGTAGGCTAGTACAATAGCAACTAAGCCAAGAATGGCTGCGTAGTAAAACCTGCAAGGAAAAACGCCGAAAAAAGGCTGGAAACAAACGGAGCTAAGCTTGAGTATAACTCATGAACTAAGCATGCTAGAGAGACGAAATTTGTACCTGAATCTTCCTTGCATACTCCTGCATCCGAATATTAATTTCAATTGGCTACTTTCTTCCATCTTATACCGGAAATTACAAGCAAGTGACGAAACCTCGAATGTTCCTCAAACGCATGTCTAATGGGATTTTTGTACACAGTGCTGTTCGAAAGAGAAACAAAAAGTAGCACGGTCAAATCACCCTCGAATCAATGCTGGATATTTACAATTTTGATACCATAGGAAAGCCTGTGTCAAGGGCTCTAGATTCAAATATAAATATTTGGCTTTGACGATTTTGTAGACGACGCAAGTGGCCAGAGAGTAGGGCTAGTACAATACAACTAAGCCAAGAATGCTGCGTAGTAAAACCTGCAAGGAATATACTGCCGAATAATGGCTGGAAACAAATTCGATCTAAGCTTGAGTATAATCATGAACTAAGCATGCTAGAGTGACGAAATTTGTACCTGAATCTTCCTTGCATACTCCTGCATTCCGAATATTAATTTCAAGAGGCTACTTTCTTCCATCTTCATACCGGAAATTACAAGCAGTGACGATACCTCAAACTGTTCCTCAAACGCATGTCTAATGGGATTTTTGTACACAGTGCTGTTCGAAAGAGAAACATAAAGTATGCACTGTCAAATCACCCTCGAATCAATGCTGGATATTTACAAGTTTGATACCATAGGAAAGCCTGTGTCAAGGGCTCTAGATTCAAATATAAATTTGGCTTTGACGATTTTGTAGACGACGCAAGTGGCCAGAGAGTAGGGCTAGTACAATAGCAACTAAGCCAAGAATGGCTGCGTAGTAAAACCTGCAAGGAATATACTGCCGAATAATGGCTGGAAACAAATTCGGATCTAAGCTTGAGTATAAATCATGAACTAAGCATGCTAGAGAGACGAAATTTGTACCTGAATCTTCCTTGCATACTCCTGCATCCGAATATTAATTTCAATGCTACTTTCTTCCATCTTCATACCGGAAATACAAGCAAGTGACGAATACCTCGAATGTTCCTCAAACGCATGTCTAATGGGATTTTTGTACACAGTGCTGTTCGAAAGAGAAACATAAAGTATGCACGGTCAAATCACCCTCGAATCAATGCTATATTTACAAGTTGATACCATTGAAGCCCGTGTCAAGGGCTCAGATTCAAATATAAATATGTGGCTTTGACGATTTTGTAGCGACGAGTGGCCAGAGAGTAGGGCTAGTAAATAGCAACTAAGCCAAGAATGGCTGCGTAGTAAAACCAGCCAGCAATATACTGCCGAATATTGGCTGGAAACAAATTCGGAGCTAAGCTTGAGTATAACTCATGAACTAAGCATGCTAGAGAGACGAAATTTGTACCTGAATCTTCCTTGCATACTCCTGCATCCGAATATTATTTCAATTGGCTACTTTCGTCCATCTTCATACCGGAAATTACAAGCAAGTGACGATACCTCGAATGTTCCTCAAACGCATGTCTAATGGGATTTTTGTACACAGTGCTGTTCGAGAAGAGAAACATAAAGTATGCACGGTCAAATCACCCTCGAATCAATGCTGGATATTTACAAGTTTGATACCATTGAAAGCCCGTGTCAAGGGCTCAGATTCAAATATAAATATGTGGCTTTGACGATTTGTAAGCGACGCAAGTGGCCAGAGAGTAGGCTAGTACAATAGCAACTAAGCCAAGAATGGCTGCGTAGTAAAACCAGCCAGCAATATACTGCCGAAAATTGGCTGGAAACAAATTCGGAGCTAACTTGAGTATAACTCATGAACTAAGCATGCTAGAGAGACGAAATTTGTACCTGAATCTTCCTTGCATACTCCTGCATCCGAATATATATTTCAATTGGCTACTTTCGTCCATCTTCATATCGGAAATTACAAGCAAGTGACGATACCTCGAATGTTCCTCAAACGCAAGTCTAATGGGATTTTTGTACACAGTGCTGTTCGGAAGAGAAACATAAAGTATGCACGGTCAAATCACCCTCGAATCAAGCTGGATATTTACAAGTTTGATACCATTGGAAAGCCTGTCAAGGGCTCTAGATTCAAATATAAATATGTGGCTTTGACGATTTTGTAGGGACGCAAGTGGCCAGAGAGTAGGCTAGTACAATAGCAACTAAGCCAAGAATGGCTGCGTAGTAAAACCACAAGGAATATACTGCCGAATACTGGCTGGAAACAAATTCGGAGCTAAGCTTGAGTATAACTCATGAACTAAGCATGCTAGAGAGACGAAATTTGTACCTGAATCTTCCTTGCATATCCTGCATCCGAATATTATTTCAATTGGCTACTTTCTCCATCTTATACCGAAATACAGCAAGTGACAACCTCGAATGTTCCTCAAACGCATGTCTAATGGGATTTTTGTACACAGTGCTGTTCGAAAGAGAAACAAAAAGTATGCACGGTCAAATCACCCTCGAATCAAGCTGGATATTTACAAGTTTGATACCATTGGAAAGCCGTGTCAAGGGCTCTAGATTCAAATATAAATATTGGCTTTGACGATTTTGTAGAGACGCAAGTGGCCAGAGAGTAGGGCTAGTACAATAGCAACTAAGCCAAGAATGGCTGCGTAGTAAAACCTGCAAGGAATATACTGCCGAATAATGGCTGGAAACAAATTCGGATCTAAGCTTGAGTATAAATCATGAACTAAGCATGCTAGAGAGACGAAATTTGTACCTAAATTTTCCTTGCATACTCCTGCATTCGAATATTGATTTCAAGAGACTACTTTTTTCCATCTTCATACCAGAAATTACAAGCAATGACAATACCTCGAATTTTCCTAAAACGCATTTCTAATGGGATTTTTGTACACAGTGCTGTTCGAAAGAGAAACATAAAGTATGCACGGTCAAATCACCCTCGAATCAATGCTATATTTTTACAAGTTTGATACCATTTGTAAGCCCGTGTCAAGGGCTCTAGATTCAAATATAAATATGTGGCTTTGACGATTTTTTAGGTGACTCGAGTGGCCAGAGAGTAGGGCTAGTAGAATAGCAACTAAGCCAAGAATGGCTGGGTAGTAAAACCAGCCAGCCATATACTGCCGAATATTGGCTGGAAACAAATTCGGAGCTAAGCTTGAGTATAACTCATGGACTAAGCATGCTAGAGAGACGAAATTTGTACCCGACTCTTCCTTGCATACTCCTGCATCCGAATATTAATTTCAAGAGGCTACTTTCTTCCATCTTCATACCGGAAATTACAAGCAAGTGACGATACCGCGAATGTTCCTCAAACGCATGTCTAATGGGATTTTTGTACACGGTGCTGTTCGAAAGAAAAACGTGTAGTATGCACGGTCAAATCACCCACGAATCAATGCTGGATATTTACAAGTTTGATATCATTGGAAAGCCTGTGTCAAGGGCTCTAGATTCAATTATAAATATGTGGCTTGGACGATTTTGTAGGCGACGCAAGTGGCCGGAGAGTAGGGCTAGTACAATAGCAACTAAGCCAAGAATGGCTGCGTAGTAAAACCTGCAAGGAAAAAACCGCCGAAAAAAAACTGGAAACAAAAACGGAGCTAAGCTTGAGTATAACTCATGAACTAAGCATGCTAGAGAGACGAAATTTGTACCTGAATCTTCCTGGCATACTCCTGCATTCGAATATTAATTTCAAGAGGCTACTTTCTTTCATCTTCATACCGGAAATTACAAGCAAGTGACGATACCTCGACTGTTCCTCAAACGCATGTCTAATGGGATTTTTGTACACAGTGCTGTTCGAAAGAGAAACATAAAGTATGCACGGTCAAATCACCCTCGAATCAATGCTGGATATTTACAAAATTGATACCATTGGAAAGCCAGTGTCAAGGGCTCTAGATTCAAATACAAATATGTGGCTTTGACGATTTTGTAAGCGACGCCAATGGCCAGAGAGTAGGGCTTGTACAATACCAACTATGCCAAGACTAGCTGCGTAGAAAAACCAGCAAGGAATATACTGCCGAATAATGGCTGGAAACAAATTCGGAGCTAAGCTTGAGTATAACTCATGAACTAAGCACGCTAGAGTGACGAAATTTGTACCTGAATCTTCCTTGCATACTTCTGCATTCGAATATTAAATTCAAGAGGCGACTTTCTTCCATCTTCATACCGGAAATTACAAGCACGTGACGATACCTCGAATGTTCCTCAAACGCATGTCTAATGGGATTTTTGTACACAGTGCTGTTCGAAAGAGAAACATGAAGTATGCACTGTCAAATCACCCTCGAATCAATGCTGGATTTTTACAAGTTTGATACCATTGGAAAGCCCGTGTCAAGGGCTCTAGATTCAAATACAAATATGTGGCTTTGACGATTTTTTAGGTGACTCGAGTGGCCAGAGAGTAGGGCTAGTACAATAGCAACTAAGCCAAGAATGGCTGCGTAGTAAAACCAGCACGGAAAATACAGCCGAATAATGGCTGGAAACATGTTCGGAGCTAAGCTTGAGTATAACTCATGAACTAAGCATGCTAGAGAGGCAAAATTTGTACCTGAATCTTCCTTACATAGTCCTGCATCCGAATATTTATTTATTATGGCTACTTGTTGCCATGTATAAACGGTCAAATCACCCCCAAATCAATGCTGGATTTTACGAGTTTTATACCATTAGAAAGCCCGTGTCAAGGACTCTAGATTCAACTAAACTATATGGCTGTGAATTTTTTGTAGGCGACGCGAGTGGTCAGAGAGTAGGGCTGAAAACAAATTCAGAGCTAAATTTGATTACAACTGATGAACTAAGCATGCTAGAGAGACATGCTTGACGCCTCAACGCCTGACGGTTACGTGTTGAAGCCATCATGTCAATATTATAATGCGCGCGGAAGACAAGACCCCATTGGTCAGTGGAAGTCGTGTTTATTTAAAAGACGTTGTTTTTGTTTGTGTACACTCACATCGCGTCACGCGCACACAGAAAGCATGACAAACACAAAGTTTATTGGGGAAGTTTATGTCAGCAATTGGTCCGACGAAATATTTGAATATTCATGATCTGCATACCAGCATATCTTAGAGCCCCCCCCCCCACAATTTTCGTCCAATAGTGGACGAAATATAAAGAAACACATACATACAGACCGTACAAGGATGTCGGCCTGACGGCCTTTGCATGCGGACAGTAATACGGGTGCGGAAGATCTGCGCACAGTAGTAGTCCGGGCATCGTGTGATGTGATACACAAATTATGCACAGTATGTGCTAGTGTACATTAAATAGGTCACGGTGTGTGTTTTTTCGGAGTGGAAACTGCGACTGCCTTGAGCAAGGCTATGGCTGTGACGGTTTAGAGAGCGACGCGAGTGTCCAGAGAGTAGGGCTGTTACAATAGCAAAGAAGGGCTGCGTTTTAAGGGGAGAGATCTTTTGTCCCCTGGTTACCAAACAATAGACACGATTTAAAGCTGAGAATAATCCGCCAGAAACCGACAATGGTCCTAACCATGAATAGGTAATCCGTAAAGGATTAGTTGGGACAATGGAAAAGCCAGTGGGAAATCACAAAAAGCAGTCAATGTTTCTTTTTTACCTGATTTAAAAGCTGAAATGTCGTTGATGATTATTCTTGATGTCCATAGCTTTACTTTTGATGAGTCCGAAAATACCAAATATATCCACAGTTGACACTATTGCAGAAAAGGAAAGAATATCCGTCTTGTTCCGATAGACGTGTGAGCATGTGTGCGCACGCGCGAAATGCCTAGCAACTCCGATCGACTTTCTCATCAACTGCAGCAAAACCTTCGATTAGAGTTAGTATGGTATCGATACTGTATTATATTGTTATATGAAGTGAACGAGTCGATAATGCACTTGGTTATATTTCTTAAAATTCAAATATGTTCGGTTGAACAACCATGTGTGAATTAGAACATATTGGTTTTCTTCACGGTGCATGGGCACGCATTAAGGTTGAGGGCGTGCTATGGAATGCGAGGCACTGTGTTTTTAGGGTGTGGCGTAGCAAGGTCACTTCACGTTGGTTCGGCACAAAGTAAACAGCTATTAAAAAATTCTCCTTATTCTTTCACCGTTGCGTCTTACTGTAAATAACATCATGCCGGGTGACGAGCAACCGGCAACCAAAGAAGACATCAAGGCTATGTTAACGGAGTTTTCCTACGCTTTCGAGCAAAAATTGAGTGATACCAAAGCGGAGGTCTTGGAACTTCATTCCAAGACCACATCATCCTTTACTCAAAAGCTGAAGGATTCCAAAAATACCAAGTGGCGAAGAGAAGGAAACAAAAGGCAGTTCGAGTTCAACCTGCAAGTGACAGCTAAGTTTCTTTCTTTTAAATTATTACAATATTTTTGTGATAAATAATTGCTCATTACAACAGCACCGGTATATTCGTCCGGCCTCTTTAACCTTCAGAGGGCGCCTGGTTTTAGACAGGCAGCTGCTTGTGCCATAATACACCAACACAAATCCAAGAATTGTGTATGTCTGTTATTATTAATGGTGTCCTTATAGGGAAGAAATTCAAATATGTTCGGTTGAACAACCATGTGTGAATTAGAACATATTGGTTTTCTTCACGGTGCATGGGCACGCATTAAGGTTGAGGGCGTGCTATGGAATGCGAGGCACTGTGTTTTTAGGGTGTGGCGTAGCAAGGTCACTTCACGTTGGTTTGGCACAAAGTAAACAGCTATTTAAAAAAAAAAAATTGTTTGTATATCCCCTTTTTTCTTAGGGAAGTAAGAGAGTTCATACAATCTGCATTGGAGAGAGCAGAAGACTGCAACGAAGCGGCACAACTAGAGTTAAAGGACAGCTTAAAGAAGGCATCCGAAACCATCGACAAGCGTCAAAAGCTGATACGTCTTGCAGACTCGAGCTCTTATGGCTGGGCAACCGTCAGCGAATATGAGGCACATCAGTTGGCAGAGGACGAAAACGATGACAACAAAATCACAAGAGCAGAGAACCGTGCTGGAAGAAAGATTAAGCAGAAGAAAGCGGCAGCAGCTACACAACAACAGCCAAAGAAGTTCAAGTGGGATAGCAGTCAGAATGTGGAGACTACTGGCAATAGTTCTTTTCGTCGCCCAACACAGTTTTCTGCATACAACACCACTTTCAGTCGAGGCAAAGGCGGGGGAGCATGCTTCCTGTGCGGTAGCTTCACACACTGGAAGGCTACATGCCCAAGACGTTACAGCTTCAACAAGCCAGCAACCACAACAACTGGCCAGTAAAGTTAAGTCAACTAATGTTCTGTGTAGTGAAGATAAATATCCTCTCAAAATTGATATTGTGGATAACTATTTCGAATATGAACAAAACGCAGGGATACCAAGTATCAAAGTTGGGGGTAGATTAAAAAGTCATTCTGCTTTTTGGCGGTCAATTTCCCCACCAGATCATATCTTGAATGTCATTGAACATGGAAGAGTTAATTTTCTGGAACAGTAATGTTGAAAAAATGAATGTAGGTGTGATTGGAGTACGCAAAGAATGCTCACAAATTATGTATTCAGATGCAAGCTCCACAGGTTATGGTGGGTATTTAGTAGACACATGTGAAGGAACCGTACAAGGTATGTGGAATAGAATAGATTCCATAAAGAGCTCGACTTGGAGAGAGCTTAAAGCGGTAGATATAGTCCTGAAGTCGCTTGTAAAAAAGCTGTCCTGCCGAAGGACCAAGTGGTTTACAGATAACCAGGCTGTTTCCAGAATAACAACCAGAGGAAGTATGACGAGAGGTTTACAAGACATTGCCTTGAGTATTTGCCAGACATGTTTGGTCCACAACATACATATTGAAATGGAATGGATTCCAAGGTCAGAGAATGAGAGAGCAGATTATCTCAGCAGAATTTTAGATCAAGATGATTGGGCTGTTTCAGCTTATATTTTTTCGTTTCTGGATGAATTATGGGGTCCTCACACTGTGGACAGATTTGCCAGTTATTATAACAACAAAACTCCCAGGTTCAATTCCAGATATTGGAATCCGGGTTGTGAAGCAATAGATACATTCACGGTTGATTGGGTTTTGGAAAACAATTGGGTTGTACCACCTATCTCACTGATACCCAGAGTTTTGAAGCATATGCACAACATAAAAGCGGTTGGTACATTGATATGTCCATGTTGGTACTCGGCGCCTTTTTGGCCCATGCTCTATCCAGATGGTTATAATCCAGCAAGAGCAGTGGTGGAAGTTTATGAACTTCCCAAGGAATGGGGAATATTTATTCCAGGCAGAGGAGGAAATAAGGAATTCATTGACAATATTGTCAGAAGTAGAATCCTAGCGGTGAGGCTAGACTTTAGAAGAGAGTAAAGAAGAATATCCTATGCAACACAATATTAACACCAATTAAGATCCAATTATCCCCTTATCTATATAGATAATCTTCAACAGCGGTGTGTGGGCTGAAAAGAGACAAGACACAAACAAGGACCTGGGGAAACTTGCCGAGGAACTACCGCATATTATTTTAAAGTCTAGAGCAGATTCCACAGTTAAGTCTTATTCGTATGCCTTCAATAAATGGGCAACATGGGCAACAAAATATGATATGAAACCCATTGAGGCAGATCCTTACCACATTTCATTGTATTTAGTCTACCTCAGTCATACGTGTAGTTCATCTTCCCCAATAACCAGTGCCGTCTCAGCTATATCATGGGCTCACAAAATGGCTGAGTCTAATGACCCTACTCAGATGCCTCTGGTAAAATATACCAGCGAGGGTCTGAAAAGATCACTTGCAAAGCCCAGAGAGAAAAAAGAGCCAATTACCCCAACTATTCTGAGAGACATTGTAGATATGCAATTACAACAGTTTTCCGAAATCACAATAGCAGCCCTTTCAAGTCTGAGGACCGTGGCTATGTGTCTTCTAGCTTATACAGGTTTTCTTAGGTTCAACGAGCTAGTGTCAATAACATTGAGTCATATCACATTTAACCAGCAAGGTTTAAAACTGTTAATCTCATCTAGTAAAACTGATATATATCATGGAGGAAGGTCTGTTGTCATCAGTAAATCTTATACTAGATATTGTCCAGTAGAAATACTTAATAAATATATATTGTTAGCACAGGTAAAAATCCCAGATTCTTTTTTATTCCGCAGCTTGTCCAAAGTGAGAGGAGGGTACAAGCTTAGAGAAGCTAACCAACCAATGTCATACACCCGTGTCAGAGAGATTGTATTAGATGCCATTCGTCCCTTAGTGGAGGATGTGTCCAAGTATGGGGTACACAGCTTAAGAGCAGGCGGGGCCACAGTTGCCGCACAATCAGGTGTCCCAGATAGATTGTTTAAGAGGCACGGCAGGTGGAAGTGCGAGAATGCAAAAGATGGGTATGTCAGGGACAGCCATATAGATTTGCTGTCAGTGACAAAGTCCCTCGGTTTATGAAAGTATTGAAATAACGTATTTTCAAGATTAGAAAATACAGCAAAATAAATATAAAGGAATTGTTTTCATTGGAGTAGACCCAACAAAAACTGTTTTGTACCAACAATATCGTATAAAATGTAATACCCAACTTAAAGTAAAAAGCAAATTCAAATAAAGCCAACATAATTAATTAACTGTTAGTTAATATCTTAATATTGTAATTAAATAATAAAAGTAATTAAAAGAGGTATAAGTTTGTATAAAAAATGTTGAAAAGGATTAATGTCGTATAGAGGTAGAATACAGGCAAAAATTAAGGGAGAATTCTACTGTGTGAAAACATACATTAGTTTTGGTTGTCAATATAGCTAATTTTTCCCAAAATAAGTAAAGTAATAAATATGTACAAGGACAAGTCCTGTCTGGGGCGAGTTGTATAGCATGGATCAGACCTACGTTTCCCACAGGGTTTTTTGTAGCCGGCTTACATCGTTTGTCCTGTCTTAGTTAAGGCTAATGAGGAGATGATTGTGAACAGAGGGCGCCTGGTTTTAGACAGGCAGCCGCTTGTGCCATAATACACCAACACAAATCCAAGAATTGTGTATGTCTGTTATTATTAATGGTGTCCTTATAGGGAAGAATTATTGTTAAAAATTCGATACCAATGCATACCGAGCTTGAAGCATAAACGAACGTGGCGAACTTGCCATGAATATTGTAGGCGCGTGTGAGCAGTTCTGATACATAAATTTTAATTGTATTTAAAAAAAAAAAAAAAAAAGTCACCAAAGGATTAAATTAACAATTATGAAACCCAACAGACTTGGAGTTCCGACCAAAGAAATATGTGAACGAAGCTTTATTTTATTTATTTTTTAACTATATTTGTCTTTCCAAACCAAACCAGACTCCTATTATTAAAAAATGTTTTTCCAGGAACAATCCATCTTGAGAGAGTGTCTTCAATAACAAACACAGCAAAACTGTAATTTGGAACATTTGCGAATTTTATTTGATGATTTTCCCCCGCTTTTAATTTTTTTTTTTTTGAGAAAATTAGTTTATTATTGTTTTATATGAGTATGTACATACATGTATACATGTCAAGTAACAGTTCTCTTTAAACATCAGTTTATTGATTTCATGCTCACAAGTTGTTGTTCCCGTATTTTATTACACTTTACACTGGCAAAACAATAAAAGGTACTGTCCACAAAATATAACTAAGACTGAGAAATTAAAAGTATATCCAAACTTTCAAAATTGTATATAGAATTCCAATGCAGTGAATGACAAGGAGAAAATATGACTAGTCCTATCTCTTAGCATTGCCTAGGACTAGTCCTAAGTTAGGAAGAGTTTTGTGAAATCGACCCCAGCACCTCCACAAGGCCGTCTTATCACAAAATTATTTAACAAATACCCAGCCCCTAAAAAAAAACCAATAAAACAATAACAAAAAGAGTTCAGAGTTCACATGTTGTGACGTTCTCATCGGGGAGTTCTTTGAGTTCATGCCCCACCCTCTTGCATCTCTCGTTAAGGGCCTCAACTGTTATGGTCAGCATACCAGTCAGAGCAGTTTGGGAACTGCATCCGGGCTTGCTGGAAGATGCTGAGGAGTATTTCCCGATCTATCTGTGGAATTCTGCACTTCGTGGTGTTATTGTCTCTAGAATTGCCGGTGACGTTCTTTATTGCCATTTCTTCTTTTGGAATTTCTCTTTTCATCAGACTGAGAGGCAAAGATGCCTGCCCCGGTCATCGTCAGTAGTTTGACGTTTTCTTTGCTGGACCTCTCGCATCAATAGCTTGTATTCGTGGATAGATCGAACTATGTTCTTGTTACCACCAAGAACATAGGTGAGAGCATTAGCTCCAGATACAAATCGAGGAGGAACGATCTTGGTAGGCGTTGGCGTTGGCAATCCAATACATTTTCAAGAGCAGATGATTTACATTGTTCAAGGGAAGATGTTTTACATTGTTATACTAAATTATATACAATTTGTCGATATAAACCCTTTCGCGCCCTACGGGATTTTTTAGTGAATTTTACGTAAATTGTAGTCATCATCTGATATGATATCATTGCTAAATTTTGGTGGAGTTTGAAACAGCAAAAGTGATTTTGGGGGTTTTGCTTTCTGAGCATCATCAGGCCTTGAGCCACGCCGTCCGTCAGGCACGTTTGGCCGTTATGTGCGGTCAAGCCCACACTGAATTTTAAATCTCGGGGTGTTGGACTTTGACTAAATTTTGATACAATTTTAATAGCTAATAAATCAATGTAAATGTATTAGTAAGTGTGCTCGGCTATTCGTTACTGTTCTCAAGTGTAAGTTTATAGGGGACTAAGGGTACCTTATTTTTCAGAAGAACGCTAACTTGCATATCAAACGTATTACTTTCTTTGTCGGATTTTGTACATTTAATAAGCACAAAAGAGATCGCGGCTTTCATGCACGACTCGGGGTTCACATTCCGTTGGTGAATGCAATTCCTGCAGTTTGTGCATTTCACCCTTAATACAATGTAAATCCCCCAAAGTAAGCACCGACATTTTGGCGCAGTGGGTTGAGGTGCCGGTACCGTCTCAAAACTAAGAAACCAAGGGGTTCTTGGTTCGATCACCGTCTGTCCCTAATATAGGAACAAGGAATTTCGCTGGGACTGGCACCAGTGTGATTGGGATCTGCCTTGTTTCTCCCCTAAAGGGCGGGGCCCGCGGCGCCTGGGATCGAGACAGGGGAGGACATGCTGTGAGTCGGCCGCCATGCCTCAAGGAAACTATATGGCAGTCGGTAAGGTTTACGAGGACCGGGGCGGAGAAACCGAAATCGCGACGCCTGAACGTCTGACATTATCACAGCGTAACTTTTTGTTTTTTATTTCTTTTTTTTTAAATCAGATTTTCTAGCACTAGAACAAAGATACTGACAAACTAGTCAGACTACTAACATAAGTGTTAGATAGCTCAGTTGGTAAGAGCGCCGGCACGTTAATCTGGAGGTCCAGGTTCAATTCCCGTCATGGTCCTTTTTTTCCAAAACTGTTTTAAAAATTTACCCAGTCAATTTCCCATGCAGTTTATCGCTCGATAACTTTTTTTCTTCTTCTTCTTCAATCTGAAAACCGTCAGCACAGAATCAGTGGATCCTGAATATCGTTTTCTATGGACCAATGTATTAAAACCGAGTAGAATTTTTAAAATTCTTATAAATTGGGTTTTTCAAAAAATTATAGAAATTGCTCCCCTTATTTTGGCCTTCGATAAACCATATAATAGTACAACTGTATCACAAAATGGTGTGCCAAGTAGCCTAAAATTCAACTTTTCATAATAGCGCGTTCATGGCAAGCTGTGGAGCGACACCGAACGAATAATATCATAAAACTTATTATAGGCAGGTGCCCAGTCACATAATCGTGTCGACCCTCGGCCAACCTACAAAACTCCGAATACTCCGCAAAAGCATGTCGAATGGGATTTTTATACACAGTGCTGTCCTAGAGAGAAACACAAAGTATGCATTGTCAAATCACCCTCAAATTATTGTTTGATTTTTGAAAAATTTAAACCATTGGAAAGCACGTCTCAAGGACTCTAGATTCGCATTATTTTGTGGCTGTGACAATTTTGTAACCAACGCGAGTGTCCTGAGAGTAGGGCTATTACAATAGCAACTTAGCAAAGATAGGCTGCGTAGTAAAACCAACAAAAAAATATCCTGCCGAAAAACTGCTGGAAAGAAATTTTCAGTTAAGATTGAGTAAAACTCATGAATTAAGCATGCTACTGAATAGACAAAATTTCTACCTGAATCTTCTTTGCATAGTCCTGCATCCGATAATTAGTTTAATATGGCTACTCGCTGCCATCTTCACACTGGAAATTGCAGGCAAGTGACAAAACTCCGAATACTCTGCAAAAGCATGTCTAATGGGATTTTTGTACACAGTGCTGTCCGAGAAAGAGAAACATAAAGTATGCAAGATCAAATCACCTTCAAATCGTTGCTGGATATTTGAAAGTTTTATACCATAGGAAAGCCCGTCTCAAGGGCTCTAGATTCAAAATATATATTTGACTGTAACGATTTATTAAGCAACGCGAGTGTCCTGAAAGTAGGGCTATTGCAATAGCAACTAAGCAAAAATGGGCTGCGTATTAAAACCAACTAGAAATATCCAGCCGAATATTGGCTGGATATAAATTCCGAGTTAAGATTGAGTAGAACTCATCAACTAAGCATGCAAGAGAGATGAACTTTTTACCTGAATCTTCCTTACATAGTCCTGCATCCGAATATTTATTTATTATGGCTACTTGTTGCCATCATCACACCGGAAATAACAGGCAAGTACTCAGATCACGCTCAGGTTGGTTTTGTTATGAAGAAACATGGGTATTTTGAGACTGCTCGTTATTTTTAAAGGTGATTGGAGTAGAAAATTTGCCAAAGTGCTGAAAATACGGTTTGTTGGTTTTGTGTAAGGAACATGGGTATTCTGAGACTGCTCGTTAATTTTCAAGGTGATCGGACGAGAAAAATTTCAAAAGTGCTAAAACCAAGGTTTGGTTAGTTTTGTGTAAGGGACATGAGTATTCTGAAGTTGCTCGTTAAATCTCAGCATGGTACGAAACAAAAAAATTACAAAGTACTCAGATCACGCTCAGGTTGGTTTTGTAATAAGAAACATGGGTATTCTGAGACTGCTCGTTAATTTTCAAGGTGATCGGACGAGAAAAATTTCAAAAGTGCTGAAAACACGGTTTGGTTGGTTTTTGTAAGGAACATGAGTATTTTGAAGTTGCTCATGAAATCTCAGCGTGGTTGGAAACAAAAAAACTACAAAGTACTCAGATCACGCTCAGGCTGGTTTTGTAATAAGAAACATGGGTATTCTGAGACTGCTCGTTAATTTTCGAGGTGATCGGACGAGAAAAACTTCAAAAGTGCTGAAAACACGGTTTGGTTGGTTTTGTGTAAGGAACATGAGTATTCTGAAGTTGCTCATTAAATCTCAGCATGGTTATAAACAAAAAATTACAAAGTACTCAGATCACGCTCAGGTTGGTTTTGTTATGAAGAAACATGGGTATTCTGAGACTGCTCGTTATTTTTAAAGGTGATTGGAGTAGAAAATTTGCCAAAGTGCTGAAAATACGGTTCGTTGGTTTTGTGTAAGGAACATGGGTATTCTGAGACTGCTCGTTAATATTCAAGGTGATCGGACGAGAAAAATTTCAAAAGTGCTAAAACCAAGGTTTGGTTAGTTTTGTGTAAGGAACATGAGTATTCTGAAGTTGCTCGTTAAATCTCAGCATGGTTCGAAACAAAAAAACTACAAAGTACTCAGATCACGCTCAGGTTGGTTTTGTAGTAAGAAACATGGGTATTCTGAAGTTGCTCATGAAATCTCAGCATGGTTATCAACAAAAAAACTAAAAAGTACTCAGATCACGCTCAGGTTGGTTTTGTAGTAAGAAACATGGGTATTCTGAAGTTGCTCATGAAATCTCAGCATGGTTCGAAACAAAAAAACTAAAAAGTACTCAGATCACGCTCAGGTTGGTTTTGTAGTAAGAAACATGTGTATTCTGAGACTGCTCGTTAAATTTAAAGGTGATCGGATGAGAAAAATGTCAAAAGTGCTGAAAACACGGTTTGGTTGGTTTTGTGTAAGGAACATGAGTATTCTGAAGTTGCTCGTTAAATCTCAGCATGGTTATAAACAAAAAAACTAAAAAGTACTCAGATCACGCTCAGGTTGGTTTTGTAGTAAGAAACATGGGTATTCTGAAGTTGCTCATGAAATCTCAGCATGGTTCGAAACAAAAAAACTAAAAAGTACTCAGATCACGCTCAGGTTGGTTTTGTAGTAAGAAACATGGGTATTCTGAGACTTCTCGTTAAATTTAAAGGTGATCGGATGAGAAAAATGTCAAAAGTGCTGAAAACACGGTTTGGTTGGTTTTGTGTAAGGAACATGAGTATTCTGAAGTTGCTCATGAAATCTCAGCGTGGTTGGAAACAAAAAAACTACAAAGTACTCAGATCACGCTCAGGTTGGTTTTGTAATAAGAAACATGGGTATTCTGAGACTGCTCGTTAATTTTCAAGGTGATCGGACAAGAAAAATAAAAAAAATGCTCAAAACACGGTTTGGTTGGTTTTGTGTAAGGAACATGGGTATTCTGAAGTTGCTCGTGAAATCTCAGCATGGTTGGAAACAAAAAAACTAAAAAGTACTCAGATCACGCTCAGGTTGGTTTTGTAATAAGAAACATGGGTATTCTGAGACTGCTCGTTAATTTTCAAGGTGATCGGACGAGAAAAATCTAAAAAGTGCTGAAACCAAGGTTTGGTTGGTTTTTGTAAGGAACATGGGTACTCTGAAGTTGCTCATGAAATCTCAGCATGGTTGGAAACAAAAAACTACAAAGTACTCAGATCACGCTCAGGTTGGTTTTGTAATAAGAAACTTGTGTATTCTGAGACTGCTCGTTAATTTTCAAGGTGATCGGACGAGAACAATCTCAAAAGTGCTGAAACCAAGGTTTGGTTGGTTTTGTGTAAGGAACATGGGTATTCTGAAGTTGCTCGTTAAATCTCAGAATGGTTGGAAACAAAAAAACTACAAAGTACTCAGATCACGCTCAGGTTGGTTTTGTAATAAGAAACATGTGTATTCTGAGACTGCTCGTTAATTTTCAAGGTGATCGGACGAGAACAATCTCAAAAGTGCTACAACAAAGGTTTGGTTGGTTTTTGTAAGGAACATGAGTATTCTGAAGTTGCTCGTTAAATCTCAGAATGGTTGGAAACAAAAAACTACAAAGTACTCAGATCACGCTCAGGTTGGTTTTGTAATAAGAAACATGTGTATTCTGAGACTGCTCGTTAATTTTCAAGGTGATCGGACGAGAAAAAATTCAAATTTGCTGAAAACACGGTTTGGTTGGTTTTGTGTAAGGAACATGGGTATTCTGAAGTTGCTCGTTTATTCTCAGCATGGTTATAAACAAAAAATTACAAAGTACTCAGATCACGCTTAGGTTGGTTTTCAATAAGAAACTTGTGTATTCTGAGACTGCTCGTTAATTTTCAAGGTGATCGGACGAGAAAAATCTTAAAAGTGCTGAAAACACGGTTTAGTTGGTTTTTGTAAGGAACATGGGTATGCTGAAGTTGCTCGTTAGATCTCAGCATGGTTATAAACAAAAAATTACAAAGTACTCAGATCACGCTCAGGTTGGTTTTGTAATAAGAAACATGTGTATTCTGAGACTGCTCGTTAATTTTCAAGGTGATCGGACGAGAAAAATCTCAAAAGTGCTACAACAAAGGTTTGGTTGGTTTTTGTAAGGAACATGAGTATTCTGAAGTTGCTCGTTAAATCTCAGAATGGTTATAAACAAAAAATTACAAAGTACTCAGATCACGCTCAGGTTGGTTTTGTAATAAGAAAACATGGGTATTCTGAGACTGCTCGTTAATTTTCAAGGTGATCGGACGAGAAAAATCTAAAAAGTGCTGAAAACACGGTTTAGTTGGTTTTTTGTAAGGAACATGGGTATTCTGAAGTTGCTCATGAAATCTCAGCGTGGTTGGAAACAAAAAAACTACAAAGTACTCAGATCACGCTCAGGCTGGTTTTGTAATAAGAAACATGGGTATTCTGAGACTGCTCGTTAATTTTCGAGGTGATCGGACGAGAAAAACTTCAAAAGTGCTCAAAACACGGTTTGGTTGGTTTTTTGTAAGGAACATGGGTATTCTGAAGTTGCTCATGAAATCTCAGCGTGGTTGGAAACAAAAAAACTACAAAGTACTCAGATCACGCTCAGGCTGGTTTTGTAATAAGAAACATGGGTATTCTGAGACTGCTCCTTAATTTTCAAGGTGATCGGACGAGAAAAATTTAAAAAGTGCTAAAACCAAGATTTGGTTGGTTTTTGTAAGGAACATGAGTATTCTGAAGTTGCTCGTTAAATCTCAGCATGGTTATAAACAAAAAATTACAAAGTACTCAGATCACGCTCAGGTTGTTTTTGTAATAAGAAAACATGGGTATTCTGAGACTGCTCGATAATTTTCAAGGTGATCGGACGAGAAAAATTTCAAAAGTGCTCAAAATACGGTTTGTTGGTTTTTGTAAGGAACATGGGTATTCTGAAGTTGCTCATGAAATCTCAGCGTGGTTATAAACAAAAAATTACAAAGTACTCAGAGGAACATGGGTATTCTGAAGTTGCTCATGAAATCTCAGCATGGTTGGAAACAAAAAACTACAAAGTACTCAGATCACGCTCAGGTTGGTTTTGTAGTAAGAAACATGGGTATTCTGAGACTTCTCGTTAAATTTCAAGGTGATCGGATGAGAAAAAATTCAAAAGTGCTGAAAACACGGTTTGGTTGGTTTTGTGTAAGGAACATGAGTATTCTGAAGTTGCTCATTAAATCTCAGCATGGTTATAAACAAAAAATTATAAAGTACTCAGATCACGCTCACGTTGGTTTTGTAATAAGAAACATGGGTATTCTGAGACTGCTCCTTAATTTTCAAGGTGATCGGACGAGAAAAATTCAAAACTGCTCAAAACACGGTTTGGTTGGTTTTGTGTAAGGAACATGGGTATTCTGAAGTTGCTCGTGAAATCTCAGCATGGTTATAAACAAAAAACTACAAAGTACTCAGATCACGCTCAGGTTGGTTTTGTAATAAGAAACATGGGTATGGTTGATCAAATCACCCTTAAATCACTGTTGATTTTTGAAAAGATTGAACCATTGCGTATTAAAACCAACAAGAATATCCTGCCGAATAATGGCTGGAAAGAAATGTTGAGTTATGATTGAGTATAACTCATGAACTAAGCATGTACACAGTGTAGCCGAGAGAGAAACACAAAGTACGCATGATCAAATCACCCCCAAATCATTGCTGGATTTTTGGAATTTTTATACCAATGAAAAGCCCCTCTCAAGAGTTCTAGATTCGCACAAATGATGATATGCTGCAACGAATTTCGTAAGCAACGCGAGTGTCCAGAGAGTAGGGCAATTACAATAGCAACTAAGCCAAGGCTGCGTAGTAAAACCACCAAGAAATATCCTGTCGAATTATGTCGACTGTGTGACAAGACCTTTCAAATTTATTCCTTAAATCTTTTAAGATCTTGCTATTTTATTTTATTTCTATATTTTTTCCTTGGTGGGCTAGATAAAAGTGTGGGAGCTGAAGCACCCCCCCCCCCCACCGTAGAACCACGCCTGCTTCTTTCGTTAATCAAATAAAAGATGAGGTAATCAGAATAATGCAAAAGAAGAAAAACAATTTACACTCAAATAAAAGGTAAACAAACAGTACTTTTTAAAAAATGCATCCATGTCGGCGAGAATTGCTTATATACTTGTATTCTACACTAGTATTTGAAATCGTATATCGAATCCCGGTACATCCTCGATGGGCCCGGCAGACCTCCATGTCCGACAAACTGTCCGGAGCAGAAGGGTTGGGAGTCCGGGCACCGGAGAGAAGGTTCACGGTCCTGGGGCAATGGGGGTCGAGGGCCCAGCAGCGCCCTAGGCCTAAAGCACGAGAGTCCTGCCTAGTGGTTACAGGGTACGGAGTAATGTTCTTCAAATTGTATTCATATTGTATCCAGACAAATGTAACTGATATTCACGGTAACATTCTACTTGAACAATCACTACTTCAGGCAATTAACCGTTATCATTTAGAGATTGATGGGCCGTGAATTATTATTGATATTATTTTAATTATTTTTAATGGGAGAGGGGGTTAATGGCGGGCATTTTTTCTTCTTTTTTTTCGGTGCTTCTTTTTTTTGAGAAATAGAGAGAGAGGCTTTTTTTTTTTACTTTGATTTGTATTGGTTTCATTTACATTTCAATCAATTTTCAAGCTAATCAATCAATGTAAATGTATTAGTAAGTGTGCTCGGCTATTCGTTACTGTTCTCAAGTGTAAGTTTATAGAGGACTAAGGGTACCTTATTTTTCAGAAGAACGCTAACTTGCATATCAAACGTATTACTTTCTTTGTCGGATTTTGTACATTTAATAAGCACAAAAGAGATCGCGGCTTTCATGCACGACTCGGGGTTCACATTCCGTTGGTGAATGCAATTCCTGCAGTATGTGCATTTCACCCTTAATACAATGTAAATCCCCCAAAGTAAGCACCGACATTTTGGCGCAGTGGGTTGAGGTGCCGGTACCGTCTCAAAACTAAGAAACCAAGGGGTTCTTGGTTCGATCACCGTCTGTCCCTAATATAGGAACAAGGAATTTCGCTGGGACTGGCACCAGTGTGATTGGGGTCTGCCTTGTTTCTCCCCTAAAGGGCGGGGCCCGCGGCGCCTGGGATCGAGACAGGGGAGGACATGCTGTGAGTCGGCCACCATGCCTCAAGGAAACTATATGGCAGTCGGTAAGGTTTACGAGGACCGGGGCGGAGAAACCGAAATCGCGACGCCTGAACGTCTAACATTATCACAGCGTAACTTTTTGTTTTTTATTTCGTTTTTAAAATCTGATTTTCTAGCACTAGAACAAAGATACTGACAAACTAGTCAGACTACTAACATAAGTGTTAGATAGCTTAGTTGGTAAGAGCGCCGGCACGCTAATCTGGAGGTCCAGGTTCAATTCCCGTCATGGTCCTTTTTTCCAAAACTGTTTTTAAAATTTACCCAGTCAATTTCCCATGCAGTTTATCGCTCGATAACTTTTTTTCTTTCTTCTTCTTCAATTTGAAAACCGTCAGCACAGAATCAGTGGATCCTGAATATCGTTACCACTTTTTTTTCCCTATGGACCGATGTATTAAAACCGAGTAAAATTCTTATAAATTTGGTTTTTCAAAAAATGATAGAAATTGCTCCCCTCATTTTGTTTGGCCTTCGATAAACCATTTAATAGTACAACTGTATCACACAATGGTTTGCCAAGTGGCCTAAAATTCAACCTTTCATAATAGCGCGTTCATGGCGAGCTGTGGAGCGACACCGAACAAATAATATCATATTATAACCTAATAGGCAGGTGCCCAGTCACATAATCGTGTGGACCCTCAGCCCACCACGAGGTTGGTGGCGAGTTTACGGTTGCGCGGACTTGAACCCCGGAAGTTATTTCTTGAACAGCACACCGTCATGTACCATGCCACGATGATGGAGTCCACCGTGTTTGTGTTTCACCTCAGCATAGTGTGTTTCTATGTCATGACATTTATCTATGACATTAATGTGTCCACGGCTAGCTTTATGCGCAGCCAGTTCGTAAACCCTGACATCTTTGCCGCATTTGGGACCTCGTACCTTTACACTAAAACGCTAGCGCTTACATACTGGAGTTTGGTAAGTTGCAAAATAGGATCACCGAGGTAGAACTTATATGTGGACATTGTTATTTTCCGGTTTGTTGTTAATGATCGGTTTGTTGTTTGATGTAGATGATTTTAACACGACCAACCTGGCGTAAGGTGTTGCTTGTGTTGCTTGTGAAAAGTACTGTATTTTGATTACCATTGCTATTTGTTCGCTCAGATCGGGTGAGAAATCCCAGGAAATGACGGCGATCCATTCAAAAACATTAAACCCAAACGCCGTCAGAATCGATTGTAGGTTGATTCTTGGTCGGCTGTTCGTTCCGGTGTCGGGTTGACCTCCTGTTTTGTGTTCTGAGTAACCATGAAGGACTTTGCAAGAATCGAAAAATAATAATTACATGGTGAGGTCAAGCAATTGCTGATGCTTACATGGTGAGAAGGAGTTGCTGCATGCTAAACATGGTGGGGTTAATGAATTGCTGCGATGCTAACGTGGTGGGGTTAAGCAATTGCTGCGGTGCTAACGTGGTGAGGTTAAGCAATTGCTGCGATGCTAACATGGTGGGGTTAATGAATTGCTGCGGTGTTAACATGGTGAGAAGCAATTGATGCATGCTAAACATGGTGGGGTTAATGAATTGCTGCGATGCTAACATGGTGAGGTTAAGGAATTGCTGCGGTGTTAACATGGTGAGAAGCAATTGCTGCGGTGTTAACATGGTGAGGTTAAGCAATTGCTGCGGTGTTAACATGGTGAGAAGGAATTGCTGCATGCTAAACATGGTGGGGTTAATGAATTGCTGCGGTGCTAACATGGTGGGGTTAAGCAATTGCTGCGGTGCTAACATGGTGGGGTTAAGCAATTGCTGCGATGCTAACATGGTGGGGTTAAGCAATTGCTGCGGTGTTAACATGGTGAGAAGGAATTGCTGCATGCTAAACATGGTGGGGTTAATGAACTGCTGCGGTGCTAACATGGTGGGGTTAATGAATTGCTGCGGTGTTAACATGGTGGGTTTAAGCAATTGCTGCGATGCTAACATGGTGGGGTTAAGCAATTGCTGCGATGCTAACATGGTGGGGTTTAGCAATTGCTGTGGTGCTAACATGGTGAGGTTAAGCAATTGCTGCGGTGTACAACTCAGGCTCTGTTGTGGGACCTATTCATTGGATGTCGCGTTAATGTTTTCAGCTTCGTTGCCCATAAGTTCATCTTTGCGTTTCACAATAATGAAACAACCTCATTTTGACGACAGATAATTCTAGTTGAAAATAATGGCCGGTATCCCTTTAGCACCAGTCAGTGTGTCCGACCAGGTTCCTCCTACCCTGATGCTTAAGCGCGAAACCCAGGCTTTCTGCTTCTTCTCACCCATATACACTCTCGCTTTGCTGATGAGGATGCAGAAACTACAGTCATTCCAACAGCTTTGAGTCCATGTACTGCATCCTCTTGGAACTCCTTGCCTGGTGCATGTTTCCCTCTAACCTACAATCTAGAGGTTTTTAAAGATGAATATCAATTCCTACATTCAGCTCCCTGGTTATTTTCATCTTAAATATTTTCTTCTTGTAGACCCTTAATACCACTCCAAGCGGGGCTTTTGGCCTTGTTTGGGGCAAACTTGCCTTGGAAAAATGCTTGTGACAAGTCGTGTATAGGCTAGAGCATTCCTTCCACTACCTCCATCAGGTAAGTCCCCCAGTGTCAAAGATCACGCATTAATCCATTTCCCTAATCAATCTTCTTTTGTACGATAAGAAGATTAGCAAGCTTAGCCAGTAACCGATGAATCGCTGTGATTCCATCGCAATCCTAGTTTTAGTCTTTTCTGATCGTATGTTTTGTTTTAACTGACATGTTTGCATTTTAAACGATCTAAAACAATACTGGTGTTGGCACGGGGGGTGGTGACGGTCGTAAGTGTCCAGCCTTCCTGAGTTACGCCAGTCTCAAGTCTCGTCCATTTTTCAACAGTGTGACTGCGAATTAACACGTCTCGTTATTTTGTTAGTTCTGAATCACTTCAGATTATAGGGTAAAGTTTAATCCGTCACAACATCAGCACGAACAAAGTCCAAAAGCACAGGCTAGGTTGAAGTAATATACTTATGGTAAATGAGCTTCGTCCCAGTAATGCATGCAGTCAACGCAGATTAGATGATTAATGTGTTCAAGGACAGTCCATTGATTTCCTTCAATTCCGGACGCACTGATTGTTTGCCGTATATAGGACCTATATACACAGCACGACATAAATTAAGGCACTAACTAGTACGCACTTGCATTAATATTGAGAAGGAACGAGTTCGGTTAAATGAGGAAGAATCACATCACTACTAAAGATTCATAATACCATTCCGATCTCGTTATAATACACAAATGTATACAATGAACGACAGGTCCTCAAAGGGTTTAATAGCCAGCGGGGCCGGGGGCCAAGGGACACCATCGTCCGCGCCTTCGAAGCTCGCCCGGGTCTTCCACGTACTCGTACTCGGCATGTACATCTTCAGTGTGTGGTACGATTGTACATTCGCGTCTGGAGTCTACATGAAGACCAAATATATAAACCAAGATGTCATGGCCATGTTTAATCATACGCTGGTTTACAAGTGCATATACTTCACATCCTGGAATATGGTAAGTCGAGGATCATGCGCCCAGCAGAAGGTCGTAATTCTAGGCTCCATACGCCCTTCTTCCAGGCACACCAAGTACTATTTCCAGTAACAAAAGGCCGTAAGCAGTAAAAATGGCTGCTGACAACAACAAATGTAGCATTACTGTTACATTTGTGTAGCTAGAATTACCCCAAAGAAATATTTTCCCATTCCCATGCATAATTAAACCGTCCATACTAATGAACGGCAGAAAACCGCTCAAACTTTCTCACTCCGTTGCCTTGAAACACAACTTTGCACATTAGTTGCTGACGCCCTTTCTCAGAGCCCAGCGGTGACTTTTTTTGCTTTACATCTTGTTGCTAATATTAGGTGCACGTGCCCCACTCATCACCCGGGAAGAGGGTGGTTCGAAATTCCTCGCTCTCTTGGAAAAATAATCAAGCTGAGCCCCGTCTTCCCCCACGGTCCTCTGTCTCGTGGTCCTTCCATGGTATATTAAGTACTGGACTCTTAAGAGGCTCAAGCATACAGCAGTTACCATGCTCTGTGATTCAAGTGAAGGTCCTGGGAGGACCTACAATCCCGGCCAAAATGCTTGGGCCACCCGTTCCTAACGTTACATTAACCACAATAACCATTCCCTGTCTCGCAATAAACATTCTCTCCCCCGGCGTCCCCCGTCACCCCGCTCAATGTTGTCTGGAACGCAGAAGACCGTGCAACAATGTGATTCAACATTGAAAGGGGGCAGGGGGGCCCAACGAGATATGGCCGGGATTGTAGCTTGGACAGTAGGCTATCGTTATTAATTATATTAGCAGAAAGTGTATTGTAATCTCCTTCTTCTTCTTCTTCTTCTTCTTCTTCTTTTTTTGCGCATTTGCTTTTTCATTTTTAGTATAATATTTCATCGCAACAAACAAATTCGGTTGCCTAGTTGGTCAGACATCTGCTCTAGAATGGCAAAGGTCGTGGGTTCGAATCCCACCCCAGTAATCTGTGAATTTTATTTCACAGAACTTGGGGAAGTAGGCCTATATTGAGTATACAGTGCTTTACACACATCGGTGAAAGGGTAAAACTATAGTATTCTTTATCCCCGGTGCAAATTTAACATCTATTAAAACAAATAATTTTAACAATCTAATAAATTTGCCGTTGTAACAGTCTGTGAACTTTGTTGCAGTTTGATCTATTTCGACAATGTCTACAAGGGTTCAAATGTCAAATTTCTGTTCATTGTCCTCGTTATGCATTTTGCAGATAATCATCTTTGATCCCTGTGTCAACTTCTGCTGCAAATTTAATGCAGGTAGTTTTATCGCTAGCGTTATTTTTAGAACCATTGTCATATTATGCAGCCAACACTGTCTGGGGTCCTCAAAAGGTAGACACTATAATAAATGTAGGTTTTTCCCGAATATAATTTATTCGAATACTTCATGGTGGCGTTATGTCTGTACAGCGCTGACTAAGAATCGATTCTTTGTTGTACCCATGTAAACACTTCGACAATAAAGAATCGAGTTGATTTCACACTATTACAAGATGGCGGGCACTGGGCTACCCCTCGTCTTGGGGACCGTTTTCCACTTCGCCGTGGTACTGATGAACTCATACAGCATTTATTACAGTAATGCTTATTCGAGTAGGGAGATAAGGAACTATAGGAGGAAAGCTGGTTTGCTTAACGAAAATGATGTCTACGGCATGTACAAATTCCTTACGATGTGGAATATGGTAAGTTTGGTCGGCTACGTATGTAGGTACGTATGTGTATGTACGTACGTACGTACAATAACAGTATCAGCAGAGAGAAAGGACACATAGTCATACTCATAGAGAAAGGAGGTATCACTGTCATCAGTCACTACATCACTCACTCTGTGATCAAAGTTCCGTATGCAATGCATTGCTTGCCATTCCTTGACTTAACACTACTAGTAGGGTAGACAATGACGTCGTTGTACAACTAAGTACTAGTACTTTTTAGTAGTAGCTAGTAGAATGTTACTGTGGAATACTGACAGTACAGTAACATTCTACTACAGTACTAGTACTACTACTAGTGTTGTTAGTGTTATCTGCAGGGCTCGACCTTAACGCTAGCCCGGCGTACATTGGCTAGTAAAAGCTGCTGCGGGCAAGTAAAAACCACTTCTCAACTTGCCCGGCGGGTGTGCACGTTCCTTGTTTTTCAGATGTGATAAAAGAAAATAAAAATAAATCTTCAAAGCTTAATTACCTTTTGTGTGTAATGAATGTAACTTTATTTTGTTGCAAATGCAACCACGCTACACGTTTACATTTTTTCGGTTCGGATAACCGTAAACAAAAAAATCACTAGAAAGTGCCGCGGAACGCATGACCACATCGTGATTTCGATGTACACAACGTGCTACCCGTGCGACACACAAGCGCTTGTGTGTCGCACCGGTCTGTAGTCTTTGTTATCGCGTGACTTTGCGTGCTACAATAAAGCTAAGAAACATTGAACGCTAGAGGGCGTTTCAAAACAATACGATATAATGAGAAACAACCAGTGCGGTACGCGATAGCATACAAAATCCGGTTACAAACGCCTTGACGAAAGACTACGTTTCTATGCAGAAGGTTATTCCCCCCGAACGTGCAATATCACTGGTGTCGTGATAAAAGCGTATACAGCAATGGCGTCGCTGGTCCGCACGCAAAATCCGTTGACAGCGTGGTCTGCGGAGCACACTTGGAAATACGAAATGTCGGCTGGTTTTACGAAAAACTACGCAACATTTAGGCTTCATTTTACAAAAATGACAGAGTTTAGGATCCCCTGGATGAATGGAAAGATTAGTTAATTGTATAATGTAAGATTTGTTTCTCTTTATTTTATTTTTGTTCGTTGTTTTATGGGTTTTTTTGCGGCGTGGTTGTGCCAAGTCAAAATGCTGTAGTGTTAGTGTTATGAAGACGCAATGTTTACTATCGCATGCACGGTTGCGTAAATTATTTTTTTTAAACCCTAAATTTGGTGTCTGAAACGGACGGTAACGTGTAACCGACCGTTTCAGAAATGGTTACACGTTTACAAAAATAATCGTAAACGCACAGGCTTATGAGTGTGTTGTGACAGCGAGTACAAGCAACTAAAACGTGTTCACAAAGAATTTTTACTACCGCACCGGGCTGCAACATGTGGCTGTAAATGTCCACTGTTAAAAATCCAAAATCCGTCACCAAACTAGGGAGAAAACGCAGCAACAATGATTTCTAGCCATGAACAAAAGTCACTCAACCTTCTCATTAGTCAACAAGAACATTAAACCTGATTTAATGGTTATGTTTTTTCCAAACATATTTTCTCGGGCTAGTAAAAATTTCTGCGGGCTAGTATAAAACACGATTTACTTGCCCGGTGGTACCCGGGTCATCGAGGCAGCTCTGATGACTTCCCCTGGTGACTTGGCAACAATCTTGATTTTTTTTCTAGTATAAACATCATTAAAAATCTGCTTCCCGTTAAAGCAGATAAGCTATGAAATAAGTGCCACGGCCTAATTCCATAAAGCTGTTTTTGATATGTGGTTAAAACTTTGTTTCACTTAACGGGTTGTGAAGAAATTTTAAGCATGGAATAAATCTTGCTTAGCTGAAACAGGTTACCAGCTCATTTGATATGGTAAAAGTCATGTCAATTTGACTGGTTACCATTAAACCAATTCTTATTCCGTTCTTAACAAATTTGCGTGCTTAGCAGCTTTATGAATAGGGGATGAGTTCTCAACGCTCTGATACTCATATGGTGCTTTAATAGTTGAAAGATACTGTTAACTTAAAATGTGTTTGTGATTTTTAAAACAGGTGTTTCAGCTTACTTACTTCTTTATCTGCTGTGTCTGTGATCTGGTGACCAGCTCCGGAGCCCACTGCCCCATCACAAGAAAGATCGCCTCATTCCGAGACTGGTTTTTAGCAGCGGTTGCCTTTCCTATTGGAACGGTGAGTGACCCAAAACAAGGTTTTAGACAGGATTTGGTAAAAGGGTGTCCAAATTTGCTGGAAATTTAAAACTGGGTGTCCAAATTGTTTGTAAATGACAGATTCACAGTGTGTCTAAATTTAAAACAGGGTGCCAAAAAGACACCCAGACACCCCTCTGGCTAACAGTGACACTATGACTCAAAAGCGTTTTCGTGATGTCATGTTCATAAAATACACAGTAGTGGGAAAGTTGATTGAGAAATGCATGGTGTTTTCAACTCTGTGTACTGTACTTGTACCTTCTGTTTGTACTGTACATTTAAAAGGTTGGGTCATAGATTGGTTTTTGTCAACGTAATGCTGATTTATAAGCAAAATTATCAAGGAAAATACAATACACATCACAAGTGAAAGTTTCAGCCGAATACAGTGTCTATTTGTTGAGAAAACTGTAAAAAAAAAACACTGTCATGGTATTTTCACAAGATCGTTGAATCAATGGCCCACGTTGAGCAAGGCGACAGTGGGTACCAACCGTATCTCTGCGACCGCATTTGCAACCAGACACTGACCCTCGGGAAATCTGAGAAATCATTAATGCACGATTCGTTTCTCAATGATTCACACAAATCCCTTGAAATTGTGTTTTTCCTTTTACTTTGTGAACTAACACAGTCCACCATTTTGTGGAGTAAAAAAAAGTGGTTAGTACAAAATTGCGGACCGTGTTAGTTCAGAAAGTAAAAGGAAAACCACACAATTTGGAGGGATATTTGTGTGAATCATTATTTAATTCTACTTTTAAAACATCTTTCCAACCATTAAGTTTCATAACAAACACTTCTACAGTCCAAAACGCACGATCCGAAGGCATTATGTGTTCTCTTAAGTGCTTGCTTACCTAGAGACTGGGTTGATTTTAAGGTATGTCATGAGCATGGCAATAGATACACATGTGTACACGATCAGCAGTGGAAGAACTGGATGTCATGGGCCTCTAGGACAAGGTGAAAAGGGGAAAGCCCCTCGTTAGCATGCACTCACAGTTTGCATCATGACACATGTGTACGCAGTTCATCTCAGGCCATCCCTGTAATTTATTACCATTGAAATGCTTTTTTTATAAATCACTGAAGGGAGAAGTGGATTTTAAACAAAATCCTCCTTGAATGTCAAGACAGCCTGAAGAAATTTACTTTTTTTAATATATACTTATAATTTGTACGAGAAATAAGAATTAGCTGTTGCAAAGTACCACAAAGCAAAATTAGTTATTGGCCTGATGTTTCGACCTAGCAGTAGTCTTTCTCGAAGCTAAATTGACAAGACAACACATACTCGCATACAAGGTGGACAAAGCGTCAAGTGGAAAAACATGAATAGAGAGAGTGGAGAGAGAAAGCAAGAAGCTTCAGAAAAAGCAGGGTAGAGGATTATGAAGACAAAGGTGGGGGGTGGAGGGAAAAGGATGGCTTAGACACAAGAAGTTGGGTAAACACAATAAGACAAATGGAAGGGTGGAAGAAAGTAATTGGTTTAATAGGGCACAAGACTTAAGAAAAAAAAATGGAATGGATATCTGTGGGGGAAAAGGGAGAAGGCAAAGACAAAAGGTTATTAGTCATTTCCTTCTTGGATGTTCAAACCATGGGGTTGAATGGTCTTTATGCGCCTTATCCACATTCCACAATTTCTCCCTACTCAGACGAACAGTCTCTCTGGAGTTACCTAGTGCCTCAATGCCCTGTAAATTCATGTCAAAAATGGAGTGGTTAGGAAGATTGAAGTGGTGTCCTACAGGTGTATCCAGCTTGTGGGTGTTGACTGTTGATCTGTGGCCGTAGAAACGCCTCTTCATTGTAGTTCTTGTTTCACCTATGTATTGAACACCACAAACTCTGCAAGATATTAGATAGATTAGATTAGTTGTGGTGCAGGTGACATGACCCCTTGTCTTATGGGTGGTACCACCTGTATGGCTGGTAATTTGTACATGTACAGGTGGATTTTACTCAACTTGTTTTTAATTCATTTATTTTTCGTTTATTAGTTCTAGTTGTGAAGCCAAGGACTCTCAGAAAAAGCGAACTTAATCACTTATACTAGACAAGAACCCCATGGGGAGAAGACAGAGAAGGAAGTTTCAGTCCAACGTGTGCGGACAGTGTATCTCATTTCCTCTAAATCTGTGATAAAATTTATATAATTTTACTAACTCTTCTTCCTGTTATTCCTTTTTCTTCTTTTTTATTCCTGCAGTTGGTAGTGATTGTATTTTGGTCCATCTGGGCAATAGACAGAGAGCTTATCTTCCCGAAAATTCTGGATCAATTTTTCCCAGCATGGCTCAATCATGTGATGGTATGTATGTAGAAGATGCATTGAAATTGTGTGAGCTACCTTTCTATTGTTGATAAATTTTAGCAAAACTATCAATCATGTTTACAGATGTGTCCAAATTCAACATTTCTGCAAATGTTTATTTAAAAACACTATGCATGTCCATCCCATGATTGGTTTCTTTGTTTCCAACAAATTAACAATATTTGTGAATACTTGTGTAACATTATTGTTACAAACTGTGGCTATCTGTTTCTGCTTTACATTTATGGCTTTCCATAGTTTTCCAATCTTGGTTGGCAAAAACTTGGGCTGTGATGTTGCAATGGAAAGGTCTATCAAATGGTTTGGGAAAGCATTTGGATACTTAGGCCTGTCCGAATTGGCGGCTACAGCTATGTCTACATCTAGATTTTGACGTCATCATGCATTGAAGTATAGTACGTCCTTAGCAACACCCTTAGCAACACCCTTAGCAGCAGCCGTAGCCGCCAATTCGGATACGTCCTTAGAATCATTGAAAACCCAAACACACATTTCTCAAAATAAGGGGAAAAAAGTCGGTATACCGGACATTGAAATTTCACTTTTCAAATTGCTTACTGGCTTATGTACATAAAGCCTTCAGAGCAATGAGCCAACCAGCTTTGCCAGTTAAAGAAAACTTTTGTTGGCTAGCAGAGTGAGCACACTACTGCTGTGGAAGACCACACAATGGACAATAAGTCATTGAATAAGCCATTACCTGGTTACTGATAAAGATTTGTACCCCAACACTAGTCTTTTTGCTCTAGAAACCTACCCAAATGCACAGCTGAAGACTTCATCTAGCCGTAGTCTGGATTTGAAGTTATGCGCTTAATAGCCGTAGTCCACACACATTCCCAATAGGTCCGCTGTAGGTCCGCTGTAAGAGTACAAAGAATATTATTAATTTTTTTTATTGGGGGAGGGGGGCATGAAAAAGAGTTATCTGTGTGTTCCTGTGTAAAGGTTGAACATAGAGAACTTGGTCAAGTACAAGTTTGTTTTGGGAAAACCTCATTCTTGCCATTATCACAGTGTGAGTGAAACACTTACCTTACAAATGTTTGCCAGTAAAATCAAGCATGCTGCCACTGTGCACCACCTTTGTTATTCTCTGCGAGCAACAGCGAACACTTATTGTCCATATGCGCAAGCGCCATCTTAAAAATATACAGCAATGCATCTTGGGAAACCGAGTACTTTTTTAAAGATGGACGTTAAGCTGTAGTTTACATGTTTGTAACTATGCCATAGTTGTGCATAGTTGTGTACCGCATTGCTTCAAAATCAGCATGCCATGTTGGTTGCTTAGGTTGCCGGACGTGCGTATGGGCTATTCTCAACGTACTAAGGAAGGAGTTGGACAATTTTTTCCCCTTCCAACCCCGGTTTGTTCAATTTAATTTGAATTGTTGCACATGCATGACATGACTGTTTCACAAAAGTGGTCAAGCTCTCGTGATTGTAAATTTGATACATTTTTTCACTGTTTTTTCTCTCTCCAGCACACTTTTGTACTACCGATCCTGTTACTGGATATGTACATGGTTAGACACAGGTATCCGTCCAAAACAGCTGGTCTTCTAGGACTAGCCTTCGTGGCGCTCTCATATCTCTCTTGGTAAGTTAAACACTACTACCCCAGTCCTCTTAAATCAATCAATCCTATGAATACTGCCCGAGCTTGACAGATGCACTACCTGGCTCATCAGATAAGATCTTCAGATACGAACGAATCAAAGCAATTTCTCCTCGACACGAATAGGGGACAAAGAGGGGACGACCGTGTCCGACACTACTGACACAATGCGGCTAAAACCAAGTTATATTCCTTATCCCTGATGCAAATTTTACATATTAAATTGTTGTGGTACCCCATGCTGAAATATAGGATTGGAACTGCCTCTAGCTACCAGGTAATCGCGGTGGTCTAGTGGTAAGACATCTGCTCTAGAATGTATGGGTAAGGTCAACAAAAAATAAGGGTTCTGTTTCCGGTTCCCCGACCGACCCTAGTTTCTAAGCCGCGACCCTAAACTTTTTTTTCGGCCTTTAAAAAAGACGGGGAAAAGACGTATTTTACCTGGAAGAAAATGTATGACTTTTACCAACTTACCATGTTTTAGGCAACATTTGAAATAAAAACCAGAACATATCAAGAAGAATTTACAGATATCTCCGTGATTTGAGCCTGCGATGTCCAACGACTCGACTACGAGCAAAGAATACCCACAATTCAATTTGCAGCGCACACGTGTGTACACGACGCTGTATGAAGCGCATTCCACGGGTTTGCACAATCTGCAGATTGCGCACACTTTTGCAAAACCAGCTGCTTGAACTGCCAATCTCAAGAGCGCAAACTGAAGATTGCGCACAATTTGTAAGGTCGGGCAGATTAACTGCCAAATCTGCAGAGCGCAAACTGCAGTTTACGCGCAATTTTGCCTAATTCGTTGTGCAAATTCGTTGGTTGCGCTCAACACATGAACGATCGTGGACGTATCATCAATCGTATCGGAATAAAAAAATAAATAAAAATAAAAAAACTTTCCGACCTACCGACCCTATTTTTAAATGACATGTAATCGAAAACAGAACTCTTTTTTGGGGGGGCCTAAAACCAAGTAATATATTACAAACAAGGGGTGTAAGAACCAAGGTCGTAGTTCAGCTCATGCCACCTGATATGTGGTCAATTACTGGATGGGTTAAACTGTATGTATGTATAGTGTACTTGGCATCATTCAGTCAAATCAGAATCCTCTTTCTTTGTTATTGGGGTTTCTACAACCAACATTTACAGGCAGATTCTGGAAACTGACTGGGTAGATTTTAAATAGTTTTGGTTTGATCAAAGAAAAATTGACTAGAGCGGGATTTGAACCAACGACCTCAACGGCACTCTACCAACTGAGCTATCTAAACCTATGTTGGCAGTCTTTCTATTTTGTCAATATCTTTGTTCGGGGGGGGGGGGGGGGGTGTGTGCCAGTCAGAAGCCATACAACCTTCAATTTTTCTTTGTTCAACCCAAAACTAAATATAATTTACCCAGTAAGTTTCCCTTGTGATTTAATACTTTATCAGTGATGTAGTCGAACCTTGAAGTCTAAGACTGAGAAGGGTCTTGATATTTCTACAACACTGCGACTAGAGAATGCTGCAAAAAGAAACAAATCTGCAGATGTAAAAAATGAATTGTACAAGAAAGCCTTATCCCGTCACAAGATTGCACTTCCATTTCAAGGTATACTTATGATGTGCTACTTTAATTTTTTCACAAACAGGATTTTATGGCTGGGGTTTGTAGCTGACATCTGGGTGTACCCATTCCTGAAGGTACTAAACGGGGCAGTGTTTGGCTCATTCATCCTGGTCTCTGCCCTTTTACTCGTCGTACTCTACTTCATCGGGGAGAAGCTCTGCAAAGTATTCTGGAGTGAGTAGAATAACATCATGTTTTATAACACCACCCCTTACAAGGATTCTGCCTTTTGATTGGTTTGACTTGATGGAGTAATCCCTTTGCAGCTGATAACAGCTAAACTGGGTTAGAGCACGTCACATAATATTGTCGGCTCAGAACTATAAGGTCCTTAAGTTATGTAATGGACGAAAGGTCGTTAACAAAATAAATTTAAAAGGTCTGAAAAAGACTAAATAAAATATAAAAATCAAAAATTAATGTTTCATTATGAAATCTATGCTGAGAATTCATGACAAAACATTAAATTTGTATTATTATGATGTGGATTTTCCTTTTTTCAGACCTTTTAAATTTATTTTGTTAACGACCTTTTGTTCATTACGTAACTTAAGGACCTTATAGTTCTGAGCCGACGATATGTCGTATTTTTACTAGAAAGTCGCTTAAACACAAAGTGCCATACCTGCAGCAAGCAATGTAATAGTCTTGTGACAACCGATGTACTAGACCCATAACAACAGCAGCTTCTTGGTATCTAGACGTCTAGGCACAACACATGTTTGGAGTGTTATAAAACCAACATTGAATGCTTTTACTTGTGTTATGGTTATAACTACTACTCCTGAAGTGATCCTTGGTGCATTCTATTTTTCCTTGGCTTCGCCTCGGGAAAATAGAACACACTTAGGATCACTATGGGAGTCGTAATTTTAACCATATGTCTCCAAGCGGTAAAAGTTTGTATATTACTTAACAAAAAGAATGACTTAATTTTACATGTATCTGCATCTCAAATTATATGTTTTTTAAGACAGGTACTCAAAGTTTTTGAGTAATGAGACCCATTTATACAGCACCTTGTAAGGGTTTTACATACAAGTGCAAATGAAATCTTCATCCAACCATGCCAGAAACACTTGGGCAAACCCGGTCTCTTAACTTAAAACCCTAACTCCCTACGGCGATTTACAATTTACTAGTATTCTTCCTCACTCTAAGAAAATCATCCACCAAAATGGTAGCTCAACACCCAAACTGTTGCACTGTTGACTATGATGGTGCGCCTGATCCCATGTAAAGCATAATTAATCTGTTCACTGGTGCTGTACTCAACCCAATCAAATTAAACAGAACTTGCTGGTTGGAGTGTGATGGGTTAGTGTTAATAAGTGCACTGGGTTCTTTTACTTGCATTGCACAACACATACGACCAACAGCTTTACGTCCAATGTGAAGGATGAAGCAACATTGATCAAGGGTTTTGCTTGATGACACAAGTGTCAACAGTGGGACTCGAACCCACACTCTGCTGAACACAAACACTAGGGCTCAATATCATAGAGCTGCTTAAGCAGAGAATTATGCTTAACAATTTTCTGCTATTCACAAATAAGCAGGATACCAGTCACAGATTGCACATATGACATGGTACTTTGGTTGTTAACCTTATTCTGGTAAGCACAATTTTTTTGTGCTTAGCCACTTTTTGTGCTTAAAGCAGCTCTATGAAATTGGGCCCAGAGCTTGAGTCCAGTGTTCTTGACCGGTCGCCCACACCACATCAGATTGCAGATATGTTATGCCTTGCAGCATTTTAATCTTGTGCATGTTTCTATTTGTGTTTTTTTTTTGTGCAGGTGGTTATGCAGACTATGACTTTGAAATGGACAAACTGGACTGAGTGCAGAGATGGCGCTTCATGCTATCACCTTGTAAACTACTTCTCTTTCCCAATCATGCAGCAAAATCATTGTAAAACTTCCTTCTGAATGAACCCACCGATTTGGTTACACACCAATGTTCCGACACCCCAATGTTCCAACACTCCTATGTTCCGACACCCCTATGTTCTGACACCCCAATGTTCCGACACCCCTACAAAATGTATGTTTCTAATCCTAACCCATGCCCTCACCCTAACCCTAGCGCATAGAGCACAAGGGGGTTATTGGAACATAGGATCGTTGTACCATAGGGATGTACAAACACAGAGCAGTCCCCATTATGTTTGTATATCTGAGTACTCTAAGTCTGTGTATAATGTATGAAATTCCTTATCAAGTAATATAATTGTTTAAATACTTAGAAGTGGTGCAAGTTAATTCTCCTTAAATTATGGAACTTTTGATGTGAAAATTTTTGAATTTTATATTTTTGAACTTGTCATAGATTTTATATTGGTTCCAAGGTAGTCTTTTTTGCATTCAAGTCATTTCAAATTAACAACAGTTTTACGCTCTCTATAGTGTACTTGGCTGTTTTGATTGAAGCATAGTGTTCAACTCCGCCTGTTTAAAGGTATTGTACACTTTTGGTAACAACTCAAAATCAGTGTCCACATTTTGTGTGATTAAACATATGCATGAACAAACAAACCTGTGAAAGTTTGAGCTCAATTGGTCATCGAGGTCACGAGAAAATAGTGAAAAGAGATCTTATGTGTTTTCTGTTTTTTCAAATTATCGCGCGCGATAATTACTATTGTTTCACTCGTTTCTCAGAAACGATAGCATTTTAGGCAGAAATATTTTAAGGAACCCTTTCTACCATTACTTACTTTAAATCATGTAAGTTACGTGTGAATCTGTGAGCATTGTGTTTTTCGATCTTACCAATAGTGTACAGGGCCTTTAAAGCATTGTACCTCACCTCAGCAATTTTTTTGTTATGACTAACGAGTACAAGCCAGAACCATAGTTTCAAAAAGAACCATAGTATTATAAAAGTAGGCCCTCTATAGGTATCTCATCTCAGGCATTGCCTTGTGTGGCTATCACCTTGGACTGAGGCCATATCCAAATCAGCAGCTACGGCTACAACCGTTGCTAAGGGTGTTGCTAAGGGCGTTCTATACATCAATGCATGATGATCAAGTGGTCGCCAATTTGGACATGGCCTGAGGCTGTGTTCAAATTGGCAGCTACAGCTATGGCTACGGCTAGACTCCCCTGTGGTCATGCCGTGAAATATAGAACGTCCTTAGCAACACCCTTAGCAACTGTCATAGCTGTAGCCGTAGCCGTAACCGTAGCCACCAATTTGGATGTGGCCTAAGATGCTCTTTCATAAACCGTATTTTAAAGATGACAAAATTATTTGACCACTGTTGTGCTGTGTGGTTTATTGTTGTACAATATAGGTCGCACTTTGTAATGTTTTGACTGAAGCTCAAACAATTAAGTTAAAGGTATTAAACAGGAGTGGTAGAGCTGACAAAATAGTCGCAGACAGCGTTCATGTTATTTGTGGTCAACCATTTACATGAAATAAACCTTGTGAAAATTTGGGCTGAATCCGTTGTGTGTCAGGAGAAAATAGTGTAAAAAAACATGCACAATGGTCAGCATGTAAACACATTGTTCTTAATTTTGGCTGTAACAACCGAAATCAGCTGTTGCATTTTTGTAGGTTTTCTACAGTGTTGTCAAATATGACTTCATTTCAGAGGGAAATATACCCCAGAAGAAAATGGTTCTAGTATGAACTTCACAATCGGTGAGCTTTCAGACTAAGTTTAACAATGATGTTTTGTATCCTTACCGATCATGTATAATACATTTAAAGAAGACAAGATGCTTTGACCGCAGTCATGGCTGTGTGGCTTATTGTTGCCCCGATGAGGTCACATTTGGACTAAAAGTTTGAAACTATTAAAAAAGAAGTGTGAAATGACCCGAATTTCGCAGAAGACTTTTTTTGTCGCTTATCGAATTTTGACAGTTGCTGCTGCTGTTTCAAAACGAAAATCCTTCTCATACACGTACAGTCGACTTTCGTTATAACAAGATCACTGGGACTGACCATATTACCTCTTTATAACAGGAACCTTGTTATAAGAGGGCAGCAAAATAAAGAACCACAAAGTAAAAATGAGATTCGGGACTTCAGAATGTACTCTTTATAACCAGAACCTCTTTATAGCGCTGGTTGACTGTATATGCCAAAGACACTGCACAAAATACATGTAAAATGCAAAATTGTTTGCACACGGCTGATGGACGTAATAATAATAATATCGTCGGATTCTAATTAACTTGGAATTTTTATTTAAACACTACTGATCATTGGCGGATTTTTCGTGCAATGTCTTAAATGACAGCTTATAACTTTGATTTCGAATCTATAAAAATAGGTATTTGAAAATTAATTCTTAATTATCGGGTCAATTTGGCCCAAAAATTGAACTTAACATGTACTGTAGTATGATCGCGTGCAACTATGAAACGAAAATCGATGCCCATTTATGGCCTTCGATCTACCTCGTCATCGAAAGATAAACAGTGCACTTAAAAAAGTTACATGCGTTGGTACTCGATAGTGAAACGAAGAATATTATTACGGCAGGATTCCTACATAAAATTAAAATTAGTCAAGGCTACACATGTTAGCTATGTCTTTGTTTAAACATGATACCGTGGGTAGAATTTTCATAGTAATGCAATACGTGGTTTCTGTTACATTATGGTCTAACAATTTGTATAACTTTGTATACGACTGTCAGTTAAATAATTATGGACAATCTTTGCGCGCTGGTTTTTGCTCGGTAATATGAATCTAATAATGAGAACAAATTCTAGCTCACTAAAAGTGGGTACTTATGTGGGTACCATGCAAAAAGTCAGCAGTAACTCACACAGTTGTGAAATCTGAACATGACACAGACTGGTAAGAGTCTTGCGTGTATTCGAACATTGGGACCCGTTAAAAGTGCGCGATTTTGTTTTGCGTTAAAGCAATGACCGTGGGACCAAAGTGGTGTGTGTGTGTGTGTTCCCCCCCCCCCGGAAAAAAAAAAGTGTGCGAATACGCGGGAGACTTGCTCGGTCTATTGAAATGAAAACAAGGTTCGGCTGGGGCTGTTCCGCTTGAATGGCAATGCAGGCACGAACTAAAACAGGGTGAAATATGAGCTGAGACCGACGCCTTCAGTTCATACACTGCCTTTGGTTTTAACTTTCGCCTTGTTTTCTCTCAATAGACCTTTCCTTTGCAACGTCACAGTCCGACTTTTTGCCAACCAAGGTTGGAAAACTATGGAAAGCCATCAATGTAAAGCAAAAATAGGTAGACGCAGTTTGTAACAATGTGACAAAAATATTCAAAAATACTGTTGAATTTGTTGAAAACAAAGCAACTAACCATGGGATGTATTTGTTTTAAATAAAAGTTTGCAGAAGTATTACATTTTTTAATATTATCTGTTAACACGATTGAGTGTTTTGTTAACATTTGGCCGTCCATGGAAACCACAGCGTTTTCTTTATCAACAATGGAAAGGTCCATAAGCAATGGCAGCCATTTTGAAAAACTTGCAAACTGCTTATTATTCTAACTATTTTGTTCAAAGGTTTATGGCCCCCATAGCCAAAATCTGACTGGGTGCCAGTTTCCATGTGCAGGGTATCATCAAAGGCATAAATCTCCCAAATATTTCCCCTCTCTGCCCCACTATTTGTGTTTTACTGATGACACAGGGGCCCATGATGCTTTTGGGAAGCAAGACTGATAATAACCGAGTCCCTTCCTGCTTTAATTGTGTAAAGCAAGAAAGCATTGTGTCAGTACTTCCCCGTGTGTATCGTCTTGTTTCCTTATTCTCCCTATGGTACATGGTGATGCATACTGTTGGTCAATGCTTGAAAACCACGTGGGAAAAATTCAAAAATATTGCAAGTACTGGGTGGTTTTGTTTACCAGGAAGACAATGTGTTGACAATAAATGTTGTAATAATGAAATTGGCAATTACATCAGCAACGTACCAATCGTGTGAATTTGTCTTTTATTGTCAGAGATTCCTCTTGTATAGTGTTTTTAGCGATTTTGTAATTCCTATCCTATCAATTCGAGAATGGCAAGCCATGTCAAAAAAGAAACAATCTCTATTTGTGGTTGTCAGTTCGTCGCAACTCTCGCAGTTAAGTGTTGTTTAAATCGTTGTAAAATAGAACTAAAGGGCCCACAAAACCACGTGACCAAGCCTGAAAAAAAGCATTTTTGGCCTTTGGGATCTTGTATTCCTTTCCTATCAATTCGAGAATGGCAAGCCATGTCTAAAAAAGAAACAATCGTGGTTGTCAGTTCATCGCAACTATCACAGTTAAGTTTTGTTTGCATTGTTGTAAAATAAAAGGGCCTACAAAACCACGTGACCAAGCCTGACAAAAAGCATTTTTGGCCTTTGAGAAAAATGGCGCCGACCTTTTATATAACACAGGTCACGCACAAGTTCACACATTAACCATCATTTTGTAAGTGGGGATTTGTAGTAATTTACCCATACGGATTCGTGCCATGCCCGTATTAAATGGGACAGCACTGTTACAGGTGTGTTATAACGAGTGCTGCTTCTGTAAGACAACTCAAGGCCTATGATTTTGGTGTTTTTTTAATGATATTTCTTGGACAACTGGATGGTTGAAAACATTGACAAGATTGCCCATATGCAAATTTGTCCCCCTTCCCAAGTATGGTCTACACACAACTGGCCCTTGACCTGAAGCTGAATTTAATAGTTTCTATCAAAATGTCATCGACAACATTATCGACAATTGCTGACACATTTAAGTGAAATGGAACCGCTGTTTTTAGGATCTTTCAATTTCTCGCGAAATACAACAATGGCGGAGTTTAAATTGGTCGCTCACTTGCGGAGAAACTGTATTAATAAAACAGGAACTGGGGCGTTCAATCCACAACGAATATATTGCTCACAACCCACATGGAAGGCAAATACTAAAGATGTGTATGAAACGCTGTGAACCCGAGTGCGAAATATAAGGAAACAAAAAACACCACCTCAGCGCTGGTGAAACTTTCTTTGATGAAATCAGTGTGCAACCCAAAATAACACTTTTTATTGATGTAATAACCATAACAGGCATATAAGTATAATGCCATGAGTATACGTCAGTCAGCAAGCGTGCTTGGGTTTACTTGTATTTCTGTTTCATTCTACCAACACCGTTTCTTGACATTTTTCTTTCACTTCTATAGTCAGTGTTGATGGAACTACCATGTACATGAGGACATATGTGACTGACGGACGAGCAATGCCAAATCCTGTTCGAATAAAAAAAATTATGAAAATTATTTCCGAACAGGCCTGCTTCTTTAGTAGATTAGTCTCTCTGCAAAACTGCTTCATGTTCCAACTAAACAAATCGAGACAGAAACCGTCAATGCGTGCGATGCACGCACCACTAAATTGCATCAATCTTCCACAGATGCGTAACTTGAACTTGGCACTGTCGACATCGACTAAATGAATGTCACCCTCAAAAAAAGTTGGTTTTTTATCTGTTTACAACCGATGCATACACGTTTTGTAGCTCCCCTGTCTACACTAATACGTGGTGACCCTTAGCCCTTGAACCGAGCTGTCAAACAAAGCCCCGTATACACAAATCACTCTTTGTGTGTACCCGGGAATTTTACCGAGCACGCAATAGTAGCCTTGGCCCACAGCACATAGTACAGCCAGGAGTTAGTAGTGGGTTTAGTTTTGTTGTTTTCATGCAAAAACACAGACAATGCTATCCGCGTGGTATACTTCGGCGATGAAGTCTCTTCACATTGGTAAGTCTTACAGCCTTATGTTTATTTCCCGCTGTCCATTTATAATCGGCCCAACTTAGTTCCATCATAGAGGAACATATTTGCGCCAATACAAACCATGGAGGTATAATTTTTACCCCTTATACTTGGAGGTTCATGAGCGTACAGCATAAAAGCCATGCTCTCAACAACAAAGAGCTGGGCCCATTTCCGTAGAGCTGCTTTAAGGGTAGTGTATATATTTTTGGTAATTGTAAAAGACCAGTATCCTCACTTGGTGTATCCTATAGCCTTTAGTCAAGGCGCACCCAGCCCCCAGCCCGGATATCACGCGTGAAAAAAAGACTAGCGCTGGTCTTTTTTTCGTGCGTGGTATCTGGGCTGGGGTGCGGCTTGACTAAAGGCTAGGTGTATCCCAACATAGGCATAAAATAACGAACCTGTGAAAATTTGGGCTCAATTGATCATCGAAGTTGCAATTGAAAATGATGAAAGAAAAAACACCATTGATGCATAGAATTGTGTGCTTTCATATGTCTGAGAAAGGCTTCATGCCTGAAGTCTTTCTCAAATTCAAATGTTCTAGTGAGAAACCTCTTTCTCAAAAACTACATTTACTTCAGAGGGAGTCGTTTCTCACAATTTGTTATACTATCAGCAGCCCTCGGGTGCTCCTTACCAAATAAGTTTGTATGGTAATGTACTTCTTGAGTATTTACCAAAAGTATATACACTGCCTTTAAACGCAAAGGTTTCAGCTAATGCCATGCCGTGTTCTGTTTGCAACTGGTTTCCTACTTAATTTTGCTAGCAGCAATGAAACTGCAAAGCAATATGTTTTACAATAAGGGACTATGAGGACTTAAGGTTTTAATAGTGTTTTCACCGTCTGTTTTGTATTGTGTTTTTTCCCGTTATTCTTCTATGTTTTTGACGTGCTTGTATAGGCCTAATAGTAATAAGTGAATTTTGCATGAATGGCTTTGAACTTCCTTATATGATATATTCCGGGTGCTGGGAGTTTAATGATGCCCCTAAATACATTATACATTGTTTGTCGGAAACTATAACGTCGCATACCCGGGATTTATAGACAAAAACACGTGTACTATAACTTTTTTAAAGAGGACCAATCACCATCACACGCACACTCAATCCGACCATTCAGCGAACGCCTTCGCAGCTGCTACTCAGTATTCAACGGTCTAAAATGGAATTTCGCTCGACCCCATCTGTGGGGGCTCATTCTTTTGGTAAAGGCCCCGGGGATGAGGTAGTGAAGAATGCATTTGAACGGCATGGTATTATCAGAATTCTACGGAGTTTCAGGAGTGCCACCTTACATATCCAGATAACGAGATCATTTTATGTCATAAAGTCGACTTTTGTTGAATAAGTCAACTTGTATATTCAGTTTGCGTTAACACTATATGTGTATCTAATTTGCTGTGCAGATTTGTTCTTTGGGAACCTGTCTTGCTACTTATTTTACTGCCGCGGAAAAGATTTCGGAATTCGGGTGACTATACTTAGTTCTGATTATACTTATGTTCTTCGTTCTAAACTGTTCTGATTTTTGAGTACTCCATGGACGTGATTCTTAGGCTGAAGGGCGTTGATGCTTGATGTTCGCGTTTCCAAAGTTACAAGAGAACATTTGGCTTATGGTAGTTATTTTGTTCGATAAACTTTTGACAGTCTGTTCAAGAGGGTCGCGGCTCTATGAACCAGAAAGCCATGGATTGTTGGAGCTTCATTGACTTTGCAACACGGAGGTTTCGTCATTGACAGTTTGAACCGTCAATAAAAGGTCTGACAAAACCAACCGGCTCTTTTCAAGAAGAGATTGAGTCTGCTCACAACAATTTTGTTTTTACCAACAACACCCCTATTTTGTGTGACCTTTGCCCAAGTGTAGTGGTTGTGACAATCATAGATTATAATTGTACAATGCCAGTTAAAATTCTGTTCACACAAGAGTCAGTTGAACAAAACTACACTGATATAAATGGATAACGTTAGTGTTTCTTCTGACTTTTCACGATGGTATTGTTGAATAAGAGCTCTAACTTAATTGTCACTGTTTGTTTTTTAATTATTACAAAATTCAACAACAGCCCTTCCAAAAGGAACACAACTAAAACTAAAACTGAATGTTTGCACAAAAAAAACGGATTTTGTTTAGTTATCAAGTAACTGGCTAAAAATGACACAACTAAAGGTGAAAAGAATAGCACAACGGGGTTGGGTAAGATAAAATTACACAATATCTAGGTAAGAATTTTACACAACCCTGGGTAAACTTTGAGTTTGGTATAAGGTTTATACAACTTTTCTGTCATGCATGGAACATGGTTGTTTCTTGGTAAATACTATTTTTACTCAATATTGAGTAAACAATTGCACAGATTAACATCTATTAATATAGGCCTTACTCATGATTTTGCAAGGGTTAAACAAAATTGTTGAGTTCCTTCATCATGATTGCATTGCTTGTCGAACATCTGCAATGTTATTTTTCACAAAGGTTTTTTTTTTCAAACAGTATTTTCTATCACCGATGCAAATTTAACATCTATTAATACAGGCCTTACTCATGATTTTGCATGGGTAATTTTTGTTTATTTTTTTTTTAGTTCCGTCTCATGATTGCCCAGCCTTGTCGGAAAAGGCACCTGCAGTGTTATTTTCGCAAAGGTTTTGTTGTTCAAGTCAATACAACACCATCCTTGTACAAAGAAAACTACGCCGGGAAAAACCAGTATCCGTTGTGTGTGCAGCATATGCTATGCGCAGTGTACAAAGAGTGACACTATTGCATGCGAATTGAAAATTACCTCACTAGGGGCGGGGCTTCTTATCACAACAATGATGGCTGTTGGAAAGCTCTGTACGTGCCAGTGGTGTTCATCAACATCTAAACTTAGCATTTTTTGCGGGAATTTCCAGTTTTCGCTTTGGTCTTAGCTGGCCAGTGTGATTAACGAGAGTGAACCAGTGCTTGGTGTGAGGTGTTCAGGGACCAGCTAAGTTGAAGTGTCCAGTGTAATATTAGTTGTGAGTCGTCTTGACCTGTCTTGAATCGTACAGGTGACAACTGTTAAGTAACTCTCAGTAACACCGGTTTGCGGTCATTGTTATTAAAGGTAGGGTCATCGTTTGGGTTTTTGTCAAAGTAATTGCTGATTTATATTAGCAATATTATCAGAAAAGATAGCATAAAAGTCACATTAGTTTTTAGCTGAATACAGTGTCCACTTGTTGAGAAAACGGCCACAAAAAAAAACTGGCACGGTACTTTCACAAGAACGTCGAGTCCGTCCACGTTCAGCGAGATCACAATGGTTGCCAACCGCATCTCCGGCCGCAGCATTCGCGCACGGCACACCTACGCTCAGAACTCTGCGGAACGATGGATCTTTTTTCAGATTCAAATGTTTTTTATTGATTTCTAATCACCGGTGGCATTTCAGACGAAATAATTTCGTAGGATGCTTACTACCATTACAATCCTTATAAAAAGTAGGCTTTGGGATGGTATCTGGGCTGTGACTTTGCAAAAGAAAGGCCCATACAGTCTAATGGTAAGACACCTGCTCTTGAATGATGGGGTCGTGGGTTCAAATGCATGTTGATCGTATTTCCCAGAGGACTTGGGAAAGCACTGGATACACACACTGCTTATATTTTATCACACCCCAGTATAAGAATAAAACAAAAGTTGATATCGCTTATTTTGTTTGAAGTGATCATTCTTTCCAAAACCGAAATTGGCCACAACAGTATATCCGTGAAACCTTTATTGGCTGACAAAATGATGTAATAAGTGCAACATGTGTTATTGTTTTCTAAGAATTTGCAAACATTTTAACATTTTGGAAAAAAAAAACAGTTTTGATTTGTTCTCATTGAACCCACAATCGGATAGCAACATTAAAACGTACAGTCGCCTACTAATTAAATTCAACTGTTTTAATTGACATGTATTCCATGTTGGCGCTTGGCAAACTCATACATAATCGATAGGGATAATTGATTACATACAACATTTAGTTGGCGTTGTATACATGGGTACGTCTTCGATTCACGTGCACGGGCCAGTATGTACAGAAAAAAAGTGAAGTACAATTGCTTTATAATTTGGATAGACAAAGACTTGTCAACCAGCGAGATCAGAAAACCCATTGTTAATTGATGCATAAATACATTGTATAAAATAATGCTGGAAAGTACATTTTTGATGTGTGAGTGTTCAATGAATTTAAGTCCAATGGCTACTTAATTTATTTCTCTCGACCATGACATTATTTCAGACAGAAATGGTTCCCAGGAGGACTGGCTCAAGTCTAACCTTTCTCCAAAGATAACCAACTCTATAAGATTTACCTTTAAACCTTAATGGAACCTGAATGACAGACCGTGCATGTTTTAACGGTGTGTTTTAGCATGGATCATGGTTCATGCACACATGATAGTTCAAACGGATTTTGATTTCTTTTTTACAGTTTGGCCGTCATACTGTGTTCAACAATCCAGCAGCTCTAGGTTGACTTCTACGAGTCTATGGAAACTGTTGTGAATCAACCCGTTTTAAAGGGTATCGCAGATGCTAATTGCTAACATTGATTAACGAGTTCTGCCATATACAGTGATCAGGATCTTGGAAAGTAAAACATAATGCACTGCAGAAGTTACTTCATTTTGGTCTGGTGTCTTATCCTTCGAGTCTCGCACCTGGACTCCTCAGGTGCGGTCACAGAAGGATGCAGTGGTCAGTGTATAGAAGATGGTCATTGTGCCGACACAAATCTTCATACGTTCCCTCAAATTAGTAAGAGTTGCCGACAACACATCACCGATCTTGATGTCAGCAGCAATCAGATTGAAACGCTCCCTGCAGACGCATTGGCGGGTCTCACTAAGCTCAAGACAATGGATCTCTCCGATAACATCATCGAGGAAATTTCAAATGGGGCGTTTCGTGATCTGGCGCAACTGAATGCACTTCTCCTGCAGTCAAACAATCTGTCAAGCCTACAGCTCGGCGTGTTCCGAGGTCTGGAAGGACTCGACGACCGGCTGATGCTTCAACGCAACCGGCTGACGCGGATTACAAGGGGAGTGTTTGGAAAGCTCGAATTGATTAAAATCCTGGCCGTCGACCATAACTTGATTGGATCCATTGAGGCAGACTCGTTTAAAGGCATGTTAAACCTTGGCTACCTTTACCTGAAAGACAACCATATCGTGAGGCTGGTCAAAGGGGTGTTTTCCGGCTTGGACAGGCTGAAACGTCTCGATCTGCGGAACAATCACATCGAGGTCATCGAATCGGGTGCTTTCGAGGGATTGACCGACCTGAAGGAGCTGAAACTCTCTTATAACCGCATTACAACGGTATCGGGCATAGTGGAACTGCGACACTTGTCGAGTTTGAACGTCGCAGACAATAATATCAAAACGGTCGACAACCCATCTCTTCTCGACATGTTGCACGGCGATTTACAGATCTCCATCAGGGACAACCCGCTTGACTGCACCTGTAAGATGGAGCCACTCCGGATTTGGTATCGCCAAAATGGAGAGTCCACAGACGGGGCGCGGTGTGCAACCCCGGTAGAATACCTGAACATGACGCTTGTCAGTATAAAGGAATCTTTCCCTGCGTGTAGTGCGACATTAACCGGCAGTGATAAACGCTCTTCTGAGGACGAGGGTTCCACGCCATCCCACTCCTTGGTTCTAATCATACCAGCTGCTGGTGTTCTGGTCCTCTGCGTTTGTATTTTTTTTCTCGTTCGGTGCCACACATCGGAGCAACAACCTCAACAACCTGATCGTTATGAACCGGACGCGTATCACACCTTTTTGACCCTTGGCGACGAATGCAGCAGCGCAACCCCGATGGTCGAGCCACCGCCCCCTTCCCTGAATGGTCATGCTTTCAGGCTGCCCATAGACGACGGAAACTCTAATCTTCCGGCAGTTGCACCCGAGTACCTCTCTGTCGATGACGTCAATGATCGTCAGTCGGGTGGGGACACCCAAGCACCACTCCCGCCAGCAAGATTTAAGCTACCACCACCGGGCCAGACGAGACCCATCACTCGCCCCGCAGCTCCCCCAAGATTTTTTTCAAGTCCCTAAAAAGAACTATCTTGTTACCAAACGCCTTGGATCGAGAGAGAGGGGGCAAATCAAAGACAGACCCACAAATGGAGCAACTCGTCTAGCGTCTACACTTCAAACTGAAATGCTTAAACGACTACCTCTGTTCTTCCCACTGCCAGTTGATAAACTGTAGAGTATTCAACAAAGACAACAACAGTTGGAGTAGTTTACTAATAATGACAGTATCGTGGCCCTTTTCTTTTACGCTACCAAGACGTATTACACTCTAATAAAAAGTGCCCATTCAGAAATGACCCCAAGAGGGGTTCATCTGAGCCATGAGTATATTATTCGGGTAAACATGACCCGAGATCTGAGTCAGTAAAGTGGGTTTGTCTCAGATTATGTGTGATGAATTTTTACAACCATCAATTTGTTAATACGTGAATCGAGTCAGGGATCGTGCCCGGGGTGCCTAAATCACGGTTTGAAAAACCACATTGATGATGAGATCCAAATCACAATTTTAACCGCTTTTTCAAATCTCGGATTACAGTTTTTCGTAAACCAATGTATATAATGATGTAAATAGGATATGACACTTTAATAAAGTGTATTTTATATTTTGATTTTGTAACATATTTCCTTAGCAATATTGAATTTTTTCGTGGTTACTGAAGAGCCATTGTGGGTGTGATTGACCGGTATATAAAGTATTACACACAAAGTACGGACCTGATAACAAAATGGTTGCACACTTTGTAGGATCTTAAGACGTTCTGTGTCAGACACGAACATCTTATTTTCTTGAAAAGGAAACACTTTCTTATGAAGTGGTTATCTGTCTCAACTTGTGGTATTTTTAAAAGATCGCAAGAGCTAACAACAGCTCTCTAAACAACAGTTACTGTGTGAGTTTATGGTTTGGTAAATGAGTGTGAAAACCTTCTAAAGGCAAGCAAACATCCTGAATTTATATCATAACTAACAACTCTTTTGATATTTTCAGTGTTTTTTTGAAGACAAGTCATACATTTTTCTCAAGCAAGGTTTAAGAACGGCGGGATAATCTGTCCCAATATGCAAAGTAAACAAAATATTGACATGTTTCCGCTAGTGCCATTACGATCATATTTTGGGGCTTAATTTTCACTTCTCTCTGATCTGCACTCTAAAAAAAACTCCCAGGTCAGGATTGACCCGGATTCCAGGTCACGTGGGGCCTGACCCATTTCAGGGTCAGTATGAACCAGAATATGTGTCCAAATGGCCCGGAATTGGGTCAAACTGACGCAGAGCCCAAATCAGGATTTCTTTTCTTTTTTTTCTTATTTTTTTTTACTAGCTTCGGGTCAGCCTGACCCAGAAATGCGTTAGGGCCAATGGGACCCACGAGTCAATTCTGACCCGGGAGTTCTTAGAGTGTGAAGGCGTTTTGTGACGGGGAAGCTCTGTTTTCAGTTCAATTATTTGTTGTCTGTAAAAAATTCTCAAATTAATCACCGTATGAAGCTATAGATAATAGGCCTATTAATTTTTTATTTACCAAGTTTGGTGGAATAATTTTGTGGCTTTATGGTTTAAGGTTACCATATTGGTGTAAGGTTACCATAAATAAACTCTGTACAGATTAATGTCTTCTGATGAAATTAAATTGGGAATTTTAATTAACAGAAATTTATCATGGCAACTCATAAATTGTAAGAACTTAAACAAATGTAGGGTGTTCGCCCCGCAGCTCCCCCAAGATTTTTTTTAAGTCCCTAAAAAAGAACTATCTTGTTACCAAACGCCTTGGATCGAGAGAGAGGGGGCAAATTAAAGACAGACCCACAAATGGAGCAACTCGTCTAGCGTCTACACTTCAAACTGAAATGCTTAAACGACTACCTCTGTTCTTCCCACTGCCAGTTGATAAACTGTAGAGTATTCAACAAAGACAACAACAGTTGGAGTAGTTTACTAATAATGACAGTATCGTGGCCCTTTTCTTTTACGCTACAAAGACGCATTACACTCTAATAAAAAGTGCCCATTCAGAAATGACCCCAAGAGGGGTTCATCTGAGCCATGAGTATATTATTCGGGTAAACATGACCCGAGATCTGGGTCAGTAAAGTGGGTTTGTCTCAGATTATGTGTGATGAATTTTACAACCATCAATTTGTTAATACGTGAATCGAGTCAGGAATCGTGCCCGGGGTGCCTAAATCACGGTTTGAAAAACCACATTGATGATGAGATCCAAATCACAATTTAACCGCTTTTTCAAATCTCGGATTACAGTTTTTCGTAAACCATTGTTTATAATGATGTAAATAGGATATGACACTTTAATAAAGTGTATTTTATATTTTGATTTTGTAACATATTTCCTTAGCATTATTGAACTTTTTCGTGGTTACTGAAGAGCCATTGTGGGTGTGATTGACCGGTATATAAAGTATTACACACAAAGTACGGACCTGATAACAAAATGGTTGCACACTTTGTAGGATCTTAAGACGTTCTGTGTCAGACACGAACATCTTATTTTCTTGAAAAGGAAGCACTTTCTTATGAAGTGGTTATCTGTCTCAACTTGTGGTATTTTTAAAAGATCGCAAGAGCTAACAACAGCTCTCTAAACAACAGTTACTGTGTGAGTTTATGGTTTGGTAAATGAGTGTGAAAACCTTCTAAAGGCAAGCAAACATCCTGAATTTATATCATAACTAACAACTCTTTTGATATTTTTAGTGTTTTTTTGAAGACAAGTCATACATTTTTCTCAAGCAAGGTTTAAGAACGGCGGGATAATCTGTCCCTATATGCAAAGTAAACAAAATATTGACATGTTTCCGCTAGTGCCATTACGATCATATTTTGGGGGGCTTAATTTTCACTTCTCTCTGATCTGCACTCTAAAAAAAACTCCCAGGTCAGTATTGACCCGGATTCCAGGTCACGTGGGGCCTGACCCATTTCAGGGTCAGTATGAACCAGAATATGTGTCCAAATGGCCCGGAATTGGGTCAAACTGACGCAGAGCCCAAATCAGGATTTCTTTTCTTTTTTTTTCTTTTTTTTTACTAGCTTCGGGTCAGCCTGACCCAGAAATGCGTTAGGGCCCATGGGACCCACGAGTCAATTCTGACCCGGGAGTTCTTAGAGTGTGAAGGCGTTTTGTGACGGGGAAGCTCTGTTTTCAGTTCAATTATTTGTTGTCTGTAAAAAATTCTCAAATTAATCACCGTATGAAGCTATAGATAATAGGCCTTTTAATTTTTTATTTACCAAGTTTGGTGGAATCATTTTGTGGCTTTATGGTTTAAGGTTACCATATTGGTGTAAGGTTACCATAAATAAACTCTGTACAGATTAATGTCTTCTGATGAAATTAAATTGGGAATTTTAATTAACAGAAATTTATCATGGCAACTCATAAATTGTAAGAACTTAAACAAATGTAGGGTGTTCGCCCCGCAGCTCCCCCAAGATTTTTTTTAAGTCCCTAAAAAAGAACTATCTTGTTACCAAACGCCTTGGATCGAGAGAGAGGGGGCAAATTAAAGACAGACCCACAAATTGAGCAACTCGTCTAGCGTCTACACTTCAAACTGAAATGCTTAAACGACTACCTCTGTTCTTCCCACTGCCAGTTGATAAACTGTAGAGTATTCAACAAAGACAACAACAGTTGGAGTAGTTTACTAATAATGACAGTATCGTGGCCCTTTTCTTTTACGCTACCAAGACGTATTACACTCTAATAAAAAGTGCCCATTCAGAAATGACCCCAAGAGGGGTTCATCTGAGCCATGAGTATATTATTCGGGTAAACATGACCCGAGATCTGGGTCAGTAAAGTGGGTTTGTCTCAGATTATGTGTGATGAATTTTACAACCATCAATTTGTTAATACGTGAATCGAGTCAAGGATCGTGCCCGGGGTGCCTAAATCACGGTTTGAAAAACCACATTGATGATGAGATCCAAATCACAATTTTAACCGCTTTTTTTTTAAGGTTACCATAAATAAACTCTGTACAGATTAATGTCTTCTGATGAAATTAAATTGGGAATTTTAATTAACAGAAATTTATCATGGCAACTCATAAATTGTAAGAACTCCAACACATGTAGGGTGTGGCCTTTTGTATATACATGTACAGCATAATTCACTCCTTCATTACTTGTAGCAAGAACCTACATGTAACCACTAAGTGACATTCCTCCGCATGTACAACATTGCTCAACACAGAAAATGGTCCAATTCACGTCTTTATCAAGGTAGTTTAGCTTTGTAAGCTTCATCAGTCATTATAAATATAGGTCTCCATCAACTACATGTGTTGTCCAAACAAGGAAATACAAACTCTAGTGAATGTGAAACTCGCATTATAGTTGGAAAAGTAGCATCAAAAAATAAACTTTCACAAAACCAGATTTCCTGTTGTCACTGGTTTCGCTATCAGATTGTCGAATTCCTCTAAGAATTGTAAATTATGTAGGCCCTTCCTATAGATAGTTCCCAGTAGACGCCATCTTTACGGGCAAAGTGCATTTTGGCTTGCAGGTGCGTCAAACGCTCAATTTATTAACGCACCCGCGTTGTTCACTGACCAATCCTGCAATGAGTTTCGTGAAATGCGCGCGTGTTACACGAAACGCACGACTGTTTGTTCTAAACTGCCCGTAAAGATGGCCGATTTACGTCACACTGCAACCTATCTATAGTGAAAACGATGGATCCTCGGGAAAAAATTAAAGCCAAAGTGAAGTTTCTTAGTGATGTTAAACGCTTAGGCCAATATTTTTATTTTTTTTTAATGTTTAGCGTCCCCACCAACTTCCTTTTTGAGAGGCCACTTCCTTTTTTTCCTTTTTTAAAGGATAACTTTTAACGATCTTTGACGAAAACATTTTAGTTTTTAAATATAAGATCGTATTTTTAGACTTTAGCACACCGAAAAAAACACACAGAAAAAAACTGGCAACCATCTTAATAGCCCGGCCGGTTGTCTTGAAAAAAGTGTCGGGCGGCCATGTACCTTTACTGCTTTTCGGACAGTAATGACCCTTTTTACAAAATAACTCTAACATCTCAATTATACGTTACAAAAACTATGCCTGACAGGAGTATGTCTGTGTATACGGATAGCGATGTCCGTGCACTTTGTTAGTATCACACACGATACGTGGAAATCAAGCTTTTTAGTCAAACAACTACTGTAAAAACTGAGCGGAAATTCCACTCCTCCCGATGTTGATCAATTGTAAATAAACGAACTTTATTTACGGTTTAGGCAACCTCCAAAACACAGGAAGATAGCTTCCAGGTCTGAGGTATTTCCTGTTTTCTTCAATCGTTTAACCTTGCCTTGGGTTAGCGTTTTTCACAACAAAATACAGTTGGGGTTATCATGTTCATGGCTTTTGTTAGCTTTCGTTCAAGGAAGTAATTTTGATAACACAGAAGACATCGCAATTTCAAATAGCTATAGGAACTTTTTGTCCAACTTTTAATCGATTTTATCGAGCCTCATTGGGCAAAGTTGCATAGCCCTGCACTGGAATCATGACGCAGTGCAAACTTGCGTATTCCCTTGTCCTGGACGAATTTACTTGCATACAGTAGGCTGCCTCATGTTAATGAAAGTGTTATAATTAATTGTCTACTGTGGGCGACAGAGGGCACTGTTTGAAGGTACGCCCAACCGTATTATTAAAGCACTCCAAGTTACATTTAATTGTCTCCAGCAGTTGAGTTAAGACTATGTTAACGAATTGTTAATCAACCCGGTACTGTTTACAGACACCTATACGACGCAACGTAATTTTACTTCAATAGGCTAATTAACTGCTGTGTTCGCGATGCATGCTGCTGTTCTCGTACTACTGCAGCCTCTGCGAGACTTCACCTCTCGCGACTACGGCCCAATTAGGGGGCAGTAGTCGGGAGCCAGCAGTCCCACGAGAGTAGTATCGTTAGGGCCGTTACTCTACATCATCGCGATTAACTTTTAACGACTTGTCCACAAGTCTACTGCATCAGCAATAGAATCCACGGACCGTATCTAATGCTACCCTGGCAGCACATCCTCACCTAGTGTCATATAGTTAGAGGTGAGCTCTGAAAATGCCAGCACTTATTTCTGGATAGCCATTATGCCGTTCACCAAGTGTCCCCACGCGAGACATTCCCTAATTCCTCTTTGGTTGTGGGAGCTCGGGTTACGCAAGCACCTAGAGTTGACGTACCTCCTCCTGCTCAAGCTACTACTGCATTGGCTTTCCTGGTTTGCACCTTGGCTGGAAACGCCCTGGCGTTTTCACTAGGCCCACATCTTCTCTCTCGTCTGGCCATGAGCTCCTTAAAACTCAACTCTTCACCGGAGGGCTTATCTTAAAGAAAGCCTATGCTGAGCTTGACTCTTTAGAATGGCTGATAGAAAGTTGGCCCTTTCTTCGTCTGACAAGCCCTGACTATACACCGGACACAAATGAATCCTATAGAGCCTATAACGGACATCCCGTGATTATCGGTCCAGGACTTTGGTTTTCCCTGTAGCCTCTATCACCTTAACTCGTATCCTTGGGTAGTTTCACTTCCTCCACCACAACCGGAACCTTCACAGTTGACTTATATGGAAAGTCTACTGCTCCTTTACCCACCGACGACTCCAGCTGCTTAGTGCACCTGTATCATTGCAGAAGTTATGATCGTTAGGGGCAGCAACCATTCGCTGTTACAGAGTTTCATCACACTGATGTTGTCAATCACATGAAGTGTTCCAGATTATGCCATTCTCCCGTGTTCCGGATTTAAAAAAACTGTCACTCCTCAGTGTATCCACTATTCCCTGGCGTTCCGGATTAACTCTGCTTGTTCCGGAGAATCCAATACTCTCCAAGATGTTTATGGATCCGCTACTCCCATGAGTTCCGGAGTATCAACTACTCCGAGTTCCCCTGTGTTCTGAGGTATCCCGTACTCCCTGGTGTTCCCGGAATATAATCATCTTGGTCCAGTGCTTCTTCATCGCATTATTATGTGATTGGTTAATGTTTGTCAAGCTGGCTTCTTTCCAAAGAGCTCTGTGCTTTTTTTCTCGGTCTTCGTTATTTGTACTCGTAAAGCGCATGCTGCCTTCGATGGGCAGCGCCGAAACTAGGGTAAAGTTTTAGGGAGACACAAGGGGCTGCACTATTTTGAGGGGAGGGCATATCTGGCCAATTAAAAATGCAGTTTCCGTTTGCACTTCTCTTAAATAAGCCCCTTTCAGCGCTTTTGTTATGCCATTTACTATTTTTGTAACATAATCTGACGTGAGTGCAAAAACAAATACCTTGTCTGCGTTTAATTGGAAAAATCGTTCTAAAAACATTGTAGCTATCACATTCAAGCTTAATATAATATGTAACATTCTGCTCGTGTATTTTTTAATTTCAAAAGTAAATATTTCAAATGGGGGGGGGGCCACCCCGGAGGCACGGGCAACCTTGGGGGAAGTGCCCCTCCCTGCCCCCCCCCCCCGAATTGCGCTACTCAGGGGGCCTCAGGGGGCGGAGCATGTCTGAATGGCCTATAATAGCTCTCCTTGCTATAGATATTTACATAACACCTCTGGTTCTCTCTCTTACTTAGCTTTTTTTCTACACGATTGTCTCTGTATCATGCTGGTAAGTCATGGCTTCATCACACGCGTGCGTATCTGCTGCACGCCCAAAGTATTTGCTTCTTCTGACTCCAAAGCTGGCATATAGATAGGTTGCAGTGTGACGTAAATCAGCCATCTTTACGGGCAGTTTAGAACAAACAGTCGTGCGTTTCGTGTGAGAACGGCGTGCAACACGCGCGCATTTCACGAAACTCATTGCAGGGTTGGTCAGTGAACAACGCGGCTGCGTTAATAAGTTGAGCGTTTGACGCACCTGCAAGTCAAAATGCAATTTGCCCGTAAAGATGGCGTCTACTGGGAACTATCTATACGTTTGTGTGAATTTTACAAAAAATGTCATCGTTCGAAGGCATTTCTTATGACAGAAACGTTTAAGTCTGAAGAGACCTTGAACGTATTTAAACTCCCAAGTCCAATCATTCAAGTATTGTTGCACAAATCATTTAAGAAAAACTATCTCAACTCCTACTGGCTTCTGGTTATCAGTGGAGCCAGTTTGTGTGAAGTGGGCGTGGTTTACGTGGAATATTACGTCACACTTATGAACAGGATACCAAGTAATGTACCGCACAATTAATCTATGTACATAAAGCAGTTAACCAATCAGTATTGAGACAACCGGAGACAGAAGACATATGCCACGCCTACTAATGGCAACAAAGGTTCATTATGAACTAAACTAGAAGTGGCAATGGTACCCATGCCTTCCTCAAAAAGTAATTTTACTGATTTATCCCAAAACTCCCTCGTGTTCACAACATCCAATCTAGAAGTTGAAAATAACATTCTTAATTCCTTCCTAAGTAACACCTATATGTCGAGAAAAAACAGTCATGTGATGTTTTCTTCCTAATAGAATACAAATGATCATAAAGGGAGGGATACCCACTATTAACATAAATCTACCAATATTATACAGTACGATTACATAAATAAAAAGTATTAGTCAATCAAAAAAGTATTCCGATATGTTCTCTGGTGTAGGCTTTGCACATGGTGCCCCTCTGTATTTTTTTAGAGTTGATTGCTTACAGTGAAACCTTCCACAACAAGTCCCACAAACCATAAATCTACACGATGAGAAAACCTTGTTCCCCATATTATTGCCAAGAGTTTTTAAAATTGACAGACATTTGACTATAAATACGACACAAGGAATAAAACTTCAAAATGTTTACAGTCTAATTAAAGCCACTGTTGAGAGTGCTATTGGAAAATGTTCAAAATGCTGACATTGATAGAAATGTCAATAAATAATAGTCAAGATATCAATGGCGTACACACGGCACCAGTGTTTTCACTAATGTTGCAAAATATATTGTTTTTAAAGTGCACAGAGCATGGGAATGACCACAGGGTGTATGTAAACCTAGAGTTGTGTGTGTGTTCATATAGCTGTGCCCCCCCCCCCCCCCGTCGAAGCCAAAACTTCAACAAAGGGGACGGGGTGTTTTGAAGAAGCGACGACGTCCTCACTTTGCTTTCGTGTACAGAACCAATCAATGGGGCATCTCTAAAGAACAAAACAAGTCCAACCGATGGTAGAACAAAGAGAAGTCATCGATTTACAAGGCAAACATGTGTGTAATTCACTGTGTTATTTCACCTTCACGTGTCAGTTTTGTTTTGCACTATATGTACGTTTTAGCCTTGTATCGCTCCGTACAATTCAATGTTATTTTCGGAACCAATGTTACTTTATTCCCGTGTAAGATTCTTTTAAGACACTTCAGTCTGTGTTTAGGCATCTTCTTTTGGAGGTCCGCCCAATCGACTTTGTTACCACTACGTTGTTCGTGCCAATCATCTCTGGCGAGACTGTACTCCGCCTGAAGCAACGCAAGATCAAGTAGGAGTAACCCTCCCTGAAGTGGCGGTTGGTGGCAGCATACAGGATCCCGTTGATGCTGCTGTTGCTATGAGCCAAGATGGCTGCGACTACGTAAACACTCCGTGGCCACACGCGGTACACATCCCCAACAACGGCAAAAGCGTACGGCGACCACATCACAGTAAACACCACCCAGATCGTGAAAACGGAGCGCAGCAAACGGATATCCGTACTTTGTACTTTGTTGCGTTTGCCGGACGTCCCCTTCACATTACCACTAACAGTCTGTACTTCATTCTCTGCGGACCGCCTCGCTTTACTCTCGGCCCGCTTTACAACAAAGATAATGCGGACGTACGAGAAACTTGTAACAAGTAGCGGTAGACAAAACCCAAGGCTCACGAAAAACAAAGTGTAGGAATAAGACTGCGTGTAATCATAGGTACACATCATGGTTCTCGAATCGAAACTGTGACCTCCCCAGCCCAGCAGATTCGGCAGGTCGAGTAAAAAGCAAATCAGCCACGTACCGGCCAAAATGAAGGGTACCGTGTGCGTGTTGTAGATCTTCGGGTACACCGTGTGGTGGCAGATGCGGACGTAGCGATTGAAGCTGATGTGGGCGATGTTCATCACTGAGCAAGCGCACGATGTGACGCACAGCACGCCCACCATGTCACAAATCACGCGTTTGTCGTCAAAGAAAGTCCCCTCGCTCGCTATTCCTACAATACCGAAGCTGTCTAGGATGATGGTAACGCAAAGGTCCGCAACCGCAAGGTTTATCACGAAGACATTGCAGAGTACCCGCAGTTTTTTGTGCACCAAAACGGCTCCTATCACAAGAATGTTACCAACCAAACCCATGATCAGCATAATTATTGAGCAGATGAGCAACACAATATTGGCGCTGAAGTAATTTGCATAATCAACGTCGGCGTTTATAGGGACCGTCGCATCAGCTTCCGTAGTATTCATTGTTCTTAGTCTACAATTATTTCCACGTCTCTGTAAAACAATAAAGTGTTATAACTATTAGTATAAGATGTCATTCTTGCACTATTGAGAATAATTATGAATCATTTTCAGTTTTACCTTTCCCTGTGTGGGACAACAAGTAAAGGTATACAGAAGAGCAGTGTTCTCCAACTTGCTCTTCAACTTGTTTATTAATGACATTACATTTGGATTAAATTCTAGTTGTGTATTATTTGCTGATGACATATTAATATATCGATCAATCAAATCTATTAATGATGTAACTGTTTTACAACAGGATCTAGACAACCTATGCAACTGGTGTACCAACAATGGAATGACTTTTAATGCCACTAAATCTAAAGTAATGCATGTCACTAGAAAACGTAATTTGCAGCTGCCCATTTACATGTTAGATCACTCTCAATTATCCATTACTAGTTCATTTAAGTACCTTGGTGTAACTTTAAATTCTCAGCTAACTTGGAATGATCATGTTAAGGATGTTGTTTCTCGTGCAAATAGAATGCTAGGATTAGTAAGGACTGTCGCATTTAATTCATCTGTTAGTGCTAAACTATGTTTGTATAAGAGTCTAGTTCTTCCAATCTTGGAGTATGGGATTCCTGCGTGGCTGCCTCAAACTCAGATTCAGGAGGAGTCTCTTGAGCGTATCCAGAGACGTGCAACTAGATTTATATTAGATCAACGATTTGGAGAAATGTCATATACCGACAGACTCTGTGCTTTAAAATGGTCTTCTTTATCAAGTCGCCGTAATTGTTTGATGACCTCATTTGTTGTTAAGTGTCTTTTTTTTTACAATTAAATGTGAATCTGTTAATAAGAACATTGTTGTTAACCATAGATATGATAGCGCTTTAACATTCAAACATTTATTTGCCAGAACTCAATCTTTGCATCTAAGTGCTATCCACATATTTCCCAGGCTCTGGTCAGCTCTGCCAATCAAATTCCGCAATTGTGCCATTTTAACTTCTCTGCCATCCTTTTTAAAAGCTCTGAAGCATGAAGATAGTGTAGCTACAGCCCATATTTCTTAACTGGTCTTTTGCTTAATCCTTTTACAGTTTCATAACAACTATGCGCAATCCCACAATTTACTTTTAATCTATACTATATTTCAAGGAGTTAAATATTTATGTATATTTATTTATTTATTTGTTTGTTTATTTATTTGTTTACTTATTTTTGTATTTTTCTATTTATTAATTTATTTGTTTATTTACTCATAAAATTATTTATTTACATATTATTTTTGATGGATTTTTTCTTTTCTCTTTATAGATTTGGTCACTTAAATTTAATTTGCATTCTACTTACATTATTTAAGTGTTTAGGAATGTTTCTGTTTTTGTTTGTTGTTAGTTTGTTTTTACACTGTGCAAGTTTCTCAAATTGTTCACTCCTAAAACTGTTCTATCTCAAATAGTCCATGCTTTATATTATTTTTTGTTTCAGTTGCCAAATTTTGATGTACATAGACATGTTTTATTTATAGTTAACTTTCCTTTCTTTTTGTACATGAATTGCTTTATACATATTTTATTACTCGTTTTATTACTTGTATTACAACCAGATGTGGGGGGCAGGTCTATGGACCACAGTAATTATTTTGCTTTTGTTTCTCCTAGCCCATCTGGAAGTATTTTTTGTATTGTCATGTATTGTTGAAATGGCTGAATAAATAATAATAATAATAATAATAATAATATAGAAAAGCCGTGGCGCACCGCCACGCTTTCTGCGGCGCGCGCCACGCTTTATAATCGCCGCCAAGCTTTAAAATATTGCCGCCACGTTTACGTTTTTTGACTCTGCATTGTAAATTTACAACAGAAATAGTTTAGAAACAAGAAAGACCACAGTACTTTCTATTAAAACCAAAGTTTCACGCTGTTCTTCCGGCCTACCTGTCTGCCTGTCATAAAGTTATTAAAAAAAATTTACATCCACACGGTTTGACAGGAAAAATGGTTTGACAATGCTAGATTTAATGCCGCGATCGCGAATGCGATCGTTTATTTCCAGTAAAACACCCATGCACATTAATAGTCTGGCTCTCTCCTCCATGTTCCGTACAGAAACACGAAGGCGAGTAGGGAAACATACATGTGTACAACTCGAATTTCCAGGGGCAAAAACCGCGCGATGGAGTCTAATGTTAACCTCGTTCTTGTTATATTTTATGCAAAATTACAACCTCGTACTCATAAACACATCGCTCTCGCCACAACAAATCGTTTCCAATGTGCGTCGTCGACCGATCGTTATAAATCACGAAGATTTCAGTGCAAAAGAAGTTCTTTCAAACCGATCCTCACATTACGAACCCATGAAAATTGCTGTTGATGAAAACACTATTATTAAGGGCATCAACTTTGAAAAAAGATCGTCCAAAAACGCAATTTTACAAACTTCACTTTTTTTTTCTTTTTTTTTTATATATACATTTCCAAAATTGTTGCATGTGGGCTAGTCGACCCAAAATTTTGGTTGATTCGTCCGGCCGGCGAGTGAAAAAACAATTTATGGGAAACTGATGTTGTTTAAGACAAAACCTGTTACTGCTCCCAAATATCCAGCTATTCCCAGCAGTAAGTAGTGCCTCATTTTTTAGTACAACATCAATTTTATAAGTGCAAGAGTGAACCCAAAAAATTAAAAATTCCTTACAATGTTTAAAACTATTTTATTTAGAAAACAGAAGTTGCCATCAGGAATTATCTCAGAATGCATTACAGAGCATGTAGAGTCAAACATTTTACCGGGGCCCTTAAGCGTGCCCCGGACCCCACGCCGTAAGGACTTTGCGCTTCGCGCTCGCATTGGTTCCCGCCCCAAGAACCAACCTTTAATTTTCAGAGTTGGAGAACACTGGAAGAGCGGTACAAACATACTAAGCTATACACGTCCTATTCAACACTTTCCAAATTGTGCTTGTAGTATAGGTTTTCCCAGTCAAATTCGGTAAAAAAAAAAAAAGCTGGATAGGTGTTTTTGAATTTATTTATTTGTTTATCTATTACAATATTATATTTGTTTGTATGGTCCGCTCGTTTAAGGTTTGTCAATCCCAAAATTTGACTACTCTTTGAAAACTCACAAAATAGAATAGCTATTAATTTGAATAATATTACAGGAGTGAACTGCAATCTTTTTGTTTGTGGTCTCGTGAGATCGACCATTAATCCGAGCGTTTTTGAAAGAGTCGTCAATGGTGGGCTACAATTTTACGAATGACAAAATGAGAAGCCTCGGCTTTCCTTGAAAGTTTTTGGCACCCTTTGAAAAGGACGCAATGCCTTCGGAGTGGACGCTTTGAGTTATATAAAAGCGTTTGTTTTGAAATGAATATGGTTGGAAAGATATTTTAAATGTAGAAAATGATTCACATGAATATCCCTTGAAATTCGTTTGACTCCACAACATGGTGGACCATATGTACCGCTGGTTGTATTTCAAGAGACACAGTTATGTAGTTGGTTTTTTAATCACTACTCACTATTTACAAAGCACTGTAGGTGTTTTGTGCATGAACAACTCTTAAAAAGGATAAGGGGAAATTCCAAACAGAATTTCTTTTTAGAGATTTAAAGCTAATGTGCCCCTTTCAGACCTTATTCAGTTTGAGGATCGATAGTTTAATCACAAACTGAGTGAAAAGCAGAAGTATCGTTCATACTAGAAAGTGCTGTGTTACTGTGAACCATGCAGTTTATTTTCAATTGATTTTGTGTGGTTTATTGGTCTGATTTGCAGCAATATATGCAATTTAAAAAACACATTACAATTATAATACACTATTGAGATGCAAACTACTGCCTGCTTTTGTTAGGACAGAAGGTCAAATTTGTTTTTCCCAAATTGACCCCCAAACAGTAATAGCTTTTTTTTATATTTGAGAATGTTATAAGCTATTCATTCAAGGTATTGCACGAAAAAGTCCGCCAATAATAAATGGGTATAGTTAATTAAATTGTTAGCTCACGTCCATTAGCCATGTGATTCATGTGTTCTTTGCATTGTCCGTGGCATAGGCCTCTACATGCGAAAGTTGTTGTATAGTTTTCGTTTTGAAACAGCATCATCTGTCAAATTTCGTTCAGAGAAACACAAATCTAAGAAAGAAGACGAATGGGGGGGGGGTAACATGTACGGCAAAAATCAGGCCATGCAACTTCAAGCAACACTAGGCCAGTATTAGAAACAAAAAGGAATAACTACAAAAAGGGACAACAATACAATTCCGATCATGCAACGTCGTGGTACAGGGAACAATAACAAGTACATGTATGATGCCAACCGTATTTGATTTTCACCTAAAATATAATCTTTTCTATAAATTATATAAGATTGTGAATTATGCGGACTCTGCAGCTACAAATGAGATGTGCAAACATCGGTGCTTTCGGCCGTATCCACCTAATTTGAGTATCAATAATAATGATAGTCATTACAAACGAACACAAAAGCTAATGGTGACGTGGAGCTCAAGGTGAGCGATTGTCATGCTTTTTAAATTGGCAGGTTGAGTCAGTTAATAAGAGTTTCAAAATTGCCCACCTGCATAAATTGGTTATGTTTACTAATACTATGCAAACATAAACTTTAATTTAAAAAATGTCGAGGGAGGATCCACAATGCGCAGAGCAAAGCAAAGTCACGAGGACTTGGCCCTGCATCGCGATGGCGATGCCCTCTTGTGCTTTCGTTATATTTCTGAGTTTAGTGGTATATGGGTTTGCGTGTTTTCCCCCGCTTTGTTTCTAAAAGGAAGTACAAAGTCATCCAAGGGGAGGGTGACAGCGTGCACTGCGAAGCCTTTCATGGCGTGGGGTCTGAGGCCTGTCCAAGGGTCATGTAAATGTTTGGAATTGTAGATACCCTCTACTTTATTCTGACCTTTTTGTGTGTTTATCTTTTGAGCAGTTTGTGTTTTCCCCCCTTAAATCATGCGATCCTTGAAGAAAAATCAGCGGGCATTGAGAAGCGTCAAGCATTATGCTAAATCTCTAACTTTACGACCGTCAAGGGACCCGGGGAAAAAATTGTGAAGATAAAGGTACCATTGGTGTATTCTCATCTTATCTGGATTATCTTTTTAGACTGAGTGGTTCGAAAATTATGTTCTCCTTCTTACATTTGTTCTCTTTAAAAAAATCAGCTGGCAGAAATTTAGGGGACTACCTTGCGTGCGCCTAAATATTCCTTTCCGAAATTTGTTAGTAGAAGTAGAAAGCATCGATACAGCTCAGTTGTTTCGTAATAGAAAGGTATCCAAAATGAAAACTTGGCAATGCATGTTAACTGGAGAAAATTCTATTACGTCCTTTTCATGTCTTTTGTGGGGATCACGGTAGAAGCGTTCACGTTCATGTTCACGTCAAACAAACTTGCGAATTCTATCAAATACACTGAAGCCGAGTGAAAGACAATGATATGGGAAACTGTCATATTAAAACCGTCACACTTCAGTGAAACGAAAAGAAGAAGTTGACTTTTGTGTCTTTGGTTTTGTTTACAGTGGCCACAGTTATAGACGAAGTATTTTGATAAATAAAAATGATAAGACAACACATTAGTAGATGTGGGCTTTTGAACGTGATACACCTTTCCATTGTTGATAAACAAACCGTGCTGGTTGGCATGGCCGGCCGAATGTTAGCAAAACAATCAATCGTGTTAAAAGAAAATGTGACCAAATTCGACATTTTCTGTAAAGATTCATGAGCTGAAATAGCTCTTATGATTGGTTGATTTGTTTCCAACAAATTCAACATAATTTAAAATATCTGTGTAACATCGCTGAAAACTATGGCTATCTGTTTTTTATTTGCATTTATGGCTTTCTATATTTTTCGAACCTCGGTTGGCAAAAACTCGGGCTGTGACGTTGCAACAGAAAGGTCTATAGGCGAAGTATTTTGTCAATGCATGGGAAATTCTGGGGTGAGGGTTAGGGTGATGATCCCAAATTCCACCCCTCCCCGAATTTACGCATGTGTAACTGTAAGGGAAATTGAGAATGCGTGCAGTGGTTGAAAGGTCCAACCTTTCAAAGCATACAAACATTACACATCAACATTCATGCATACATACAACCCGTGAAAACACGACTATCCATTTATGAAGAAAAGATGACAGAATTACCAAATAAAGATAAACCGTAAAACTACATTGTGAAGGGTGCGCAGGGTTTTCAAGAAAGCAAAGGGAAGGTATAATGGATTGGGGTTAATGCTCACAAACTGAGTAGACAAGCTTCAGGAGACCGATTTATGTGCAACGTTCCTGACCAGAACGGCATTTTGAATGAAAATATTTATCGGGGTAAGCTTTAGATTAAAAACCGATCATGTTTCATGTAGATATCAATCCCATGCCGTCTCTTTAACCAAAATACAGTTTACGCGGACGCACGTTCATTACGTTACAACTACGAAGTCGCGCTTAATTGAAAGAAACAGTCGGTATGGCATAGGCCTAATGGAACTTCTCAAGCGATAATTTCATTAGCAGTTTGCCTCGAAAAGAACGACTTGTCTGTTTTTTTCTTGAATTCATTAATTCACTAACTTATTAAATTTTCTAATTTGGAATGTCTTGCTCACGAAGACGATCGCATAGGAACAAAATGGATAGAAATATTGAGTTATATTTACCCAAAGGCCTCTTTTTCAGTTTAAACTCATATCTGTGTTTTATTTATTCTATGTTCAGTTCCTATCTGCTTTACGGCAACATTAATAAACTGTATATTGGTTTGAATTGATTTTATCAACTAAATTGTTCAGGAAAACTTACCCCCAAAAAAGCATCAAAGCTATTTGAAGCACACTTTTGATCGACGCTATTGTAACCGATACAATATGAGAAACCAAACCATCAATTAATAACCGACACTCGCTCCTGTTGCTATAAACCCGCTGCCCACCGAGACTTGACTGCGTTGCGTACTGACAACATCATCCGCATCCTCACTAAACAGTCACTAATGAGGACGTCTGTCTTCTGATTGGTTGAACAGGGCGTCCAAAGCCATACGTCACAATGAACTGGGTACGCTTTAACAACTGATGTTAAATATTAAAATGGCCAATATCGAGATGTTTTGTTGATGAAAATGGTTCAATTTTAGGCGAACAATTTTATGTATCTGGAAAACTTGTGACAACAAATAAGAAATAGTGCTTGACCTCCAACATCCGGCTCGAAGTGTCCAATTGCGAATTTACGCTGACTGTGAACCTGTTGACTGCTTTAACAAACCGATTTTAGGAAACAAATCGGAACTTAGTGCTTTGTTAATACTTAACGCAAAAACAGACCTTGTGTCGCATGGATAGTACGAGACGTTGCATGGAGTCACCGGGACGCGAGTTTTTGTTCATACCATACGCTGGCTATTGTATACACGCACAAGGTATGGGCGCCTCCCCGGATCCCTTCACTGTTGACCCCTTAGCAAGTGTGTGGTACAAACAAAACTGCTGATAGGACAACGACGTCTTAGTTTCGCGTGGATTGGGTACCCTACTACTACATGGAGCAGCTTGTCCGAGTTTTCATGCGTGTACGTCAAGGATCACGACGATCGCATTTTGTTACATGGTCACACGTAAAGCGGAAAATATCAAATTAAGGTCAGCTTTAAAATATATATTTATTTTTTTTCCAAGATTTGCAAAATTATTTACAATTAACAATTTCTAAATTTAGCTTTTCTTTTATTTAAACCATAATATTCATTGGATGAAATTTATCTAAACATTACAATACCAGTTACTTTCAAAAACAATTACCACAATACACGCTGAAGCTGCATGCTATTCGTGGTGCCCGGAGTCCAGATTCTCGCTAAAGCTTGTACGCTCAAGGTTTTGTCCAGGATTTAGTAAAAAAAAAAAGGGTTCCCAAATTTGCTGGAAATTTAAAACTGGGTGTCCAAATTTTTTATTTACAATACATGAACATTAAAGTCAAAGTATACCTTTGGTTTTTAGACCCGTTCGATTTTTGTAATCCTTTATAAATGTAAATATATACAATAAGACAAACTTGCGGTTATGTCCACGCATGAAGAATAATCCCTAATAGGAATACACAATCTGAAAAACGTTTCTGACAGAAACGTTTCTCAGATTCAAATTTGTTGGGATAAAAACTGACATCTTTTTCCACATATCCACATTTTTTTTAATTGAAATATATCTCAAAATGCTTTATACTATCGTAAGTTGTTGTACTTCTAACCAAGTAATTTGTATTGCCATAAATTTTTAGAGTGATTATCAATCGTCTACCTTCCTTTTAATGACAGATAAAACAGGGTGTCAAAATTTATAACAGGGTGTCAAAAACACATTCGGACACCCATCTGGCTAACACTATGCGTACGCTCTCGAGGTCAACTTATACAGTCTAGACACTCATTTCACAATAATTTAACATAAATTATGGTAGTACCTAATACTGTAGGGAACCCAAGTACGCCCTCAGTGTTCAAGTGCCTAATTCAACTTTGTCATAAGCATATTTACATTATTTACAATGAGACGTTAGGACTCACTCTCTATTTCGTGGGAGCATGGCTCTGCCGAATACTGTTCATTTAGGAAGGGATATTGTCCTAGAGCTCTCTGTGAGCATTGTTCTGTGTTTCAATCATTCTGTGAAGCCATTGCTTGATAATTCCACCGAATCCTGTCACACGTTCAGTAAAAATTGTCAACCATTTTGATCAGATTGGTACACAGAGGCCAATTAATAAAACGAGCAGCAACATTGGTATTTTCACTACTTTTTGGAGAGAAATAAATTGGTGCATTGAAGAAAAACGTCCTTAGTTAAAAGTAAGATTTGCAGATTGTTCACTATTTAAAACCTTCTAAAGAATTTTCCCAACTGTTTTAAGTTGTTTTTTTTACTTTGGTTAGGCCTACAGGATGTAAAATATGCACAGATAATATCGTCAGTTTCAATTGCACAATGGCTAATTAAATATCAAATTTAACAGTCTCATAGCCTCGTATACATTAACGAAAAATACAGCTCGCATGCAGTTATAGTGTCTTCTTCTTCTTCTTCTTCTTCTTCTTCTTCTTCTTCTTCTTTGTACAAGTCCATTAATACGACGTTGCAACGGCAACGCATTGATACGTAATTTCTCGATTCAAAATAAAGGGACAAGCCCTAAAAGATTTGTCCATGCAATCAAAACCAGGAAACAAAACGGTCTTACACTTAAATATATATTATTGTGATAAAAAAGTATGTATCATTGTGTTCGTGTGAGTTTATTTTATAACTTGAGAGAACGTGCTTAAGCGTTATATACTATCAGCGTTGACCCGAGAACAAAAGAAGTCCACATGATAATGTAGGCACTTGAAACACTATGTGGACTTTTATACACGCGTCCACACAGTGTTTTTTTTTTACAGTGTTGAAGAATGCAACGTAGAGCTTGGTTTGACTGCCTGGACAAATTATAAGCATCCTGATTCAGTTTTTCCAAGAAAAAAAAACTATTGCTTTTCAATTTACACGTAATTTTCTGTAGAATAGTGAGATGCTGCTATACATCAATGTCAATTGTGCTGCTGAAGTGTTTCTACAGCATGGAGTGCAGTTGGTTGCCTCGCTCCTTAATACTTCAAGTGTCGTTTTAGTTTGCACTACATTGTTTCCCCAATTTCCGCCGTTATCATTATTTGCTACAGTTACCGACGTTTTGGAAATTTATGGTCCTTTTTCTTCTTCGGAGGTCCGACCGCTCTGTTTTGCTGCCATTGTGGTGTCCATGTCAACCATTTCAGCCGACACTCTCCTTCCTTTGAAGCAACGCAAGATTAAGTATGAGTAACCCTCCCTGAAGTGGCGGTTGGTGGCAGCATACAGGATCCCGTTGATGCTGCTGTTGGTATGGGCCAGAATTATTGCTACGACGTAAAGATTACGAGGCCACAAGTGGTACACATCCCCAAGGACGGTGAGGGCGTACGGCGACCACATCACAGTAAACACCACCCAGATCGTGAAAACGGAGCGCAGCAAACGGATATCCGTACTTCGTACTTTGTTGCGTTTGTCGGACGTCCCCTTCACGGAGTTCGCCCACTGCACATTGCCACTAACCGTCTGTACTTCATTCTCTGCGGGCCGCCTTGCTTTACTCTCGGCCCGTTTTACAACAAAGATAATGCGGACGTACGAGAAACTTGTAACAAGTAGCGGTACGCCGAACCCAAGACTCACGAAAAACAAAGTGTATGTATACGACTCCTTGTAATCATAGGTACACATCATGATCCTAGAATCGAAATTGTGAGCTCCCCACCCCAGCAGATTCGGCAGGTCAATGCAAAAGCAAATCACCCACGTACCGGCCAAAATGAAGGGTACCGTGTGCGTGTTGTAGATCTTCGGGTACACCATATGGTGGCAGATGCGGACGTAGCGGTTGAAGCTGATGTGGGCGATGCTCCACATGGAGCAAGCGCACGATGTGACGCAAAACACGCCCACCATGTCACAAACCACGCGTTTGTCGTCAAAGAAAGTCCCCTCGCTCGCTATTCCTACAATACCGAAGCTGTCTACGATTATGGTTACGCACATGTCCGCAACGGCGAGGTTTATCACGAAGACATTGCTGAGAACCCGCAGTCTTTTGTGCACCAAAACGGCTCCTATCACAAGAATGTTACCAACCAAACCCAAGATCAGCATAGTTATTGTGCAGATGAGAAACACAATATTGGCGCTGAAGTCTTTTGTATAATCAACGCCGGCGACAATAGGCACCACCACATCAGCTTCCGTAGTATTCATTGTTCTTAGTGTTTCCACGTCACTGTAAAACAATAAAGTTTTATATTAGTATATAAAGTCATCCTTAAACTGGAGATAATGAAGACCCCTTTTCTTTTCTATTTTGCCAGGGCCAGTAAATGGGGGACCTTGTATCACTGTAAATCTGTAAGTTGGGAAGGTGGTGCATTCTGCTCTACCAGCCAGGCTCCCAGTGGATGATACCCATGCCTACATCCTTACGGACTGTGAAGGGGTAACCCTGTTTCAGCCCCAGGAGTGCCTCGGGTGTCAGTTGATTTGGGTCAACAGCCCAAATCAGTAAAGTGTAGCCCTCACCTTGAGTGGCCGTTCGGCCTTGTAAGTTAGGCGATATCTCATTAAAAAAAAGGTTTTTTTTAATCACGCGGATGAGAGAGAGGTACACATAATTCCATAACGAGGAGATGTCGCAAAAATAACCAACAAATTTAAACGTGACTCCCCTTGATTATAATCCGTACGTTTGGCCTCTTGAATTCAACACCCTAACGTACCGGATCAAAATGTAATCGGGGTTCGCCTATTGTCCGCTTTCGATCTATATTGCAAAAGCACCACAACTTGCCAGATCAAAATGTAATCGGGGTTCGCCTATTAGTCGGATTTCGATCTTTGTTGCAGAAACACCAAAACTTGCCAGATCAAAATGAAATGGGGCTTGCCTATAGTCGGATTTCGATCTTTGTTGCAGAGACACCAAAACGTGCCAGATCGAAATGAAATTGGGGCTTGACTAGAGTCGGATTTCGATCTTTGTTGCAGAAACACCAAAACTTGCCAGATCAAAATGTAATCGGGGTTCGCCTATTAGTTGGATTTCAATCTGTACTGCAAAAACACCACAACATGCCAGATCAAAATGAAATGGGGCGTGACTATTAGTTGGATTTCGATCTTTGTTGCAGAGACACCAAAACGTGCCAGATCGAAATGAAATGGGGCTTGACTAGAGTCGGATTTCGATCTTTGTTGCAGAAACACCAAAACGTGCCAGATCGAAATGAAATGGGGCTTGCCTATAGTCGGATTTCGATCTTTATTGCAGAAACACCAAAACGTTCCAGATCATAATTTTAATGGGCCTCGCCTATTGTCGGACTTCGATCTAAATTGCAAAAACATCATAACGTGCCAGATCAAAAATGGAAATGTGGCTCACCTATTCTTGGGTTTCGATATTTTGCTAAAACACAATACATTCAATTTTCGTGAGGTTTGACGTCAATTTTGAAGCTTATTTGAACCGTTTTTTCCTTCTTGTTCCTCTTCTTCTTTATCTCTACGGCTTCTACTGTGGCATGTTTGCTTCATTTGCGTTCTCTTTACTCACACGCAAGAATTTGAAATCGCCATTGTGCCAGTGCAATCGGCGCATTGAGGGGCAAAAAATAAACTGAGCACTGGTCGATTGATAGACTAACCTCAATGTATCTTTTCTTGCTATTTAAGTCTTATGCGAACCGATTCAAACCAACATTATTAAAAAAAATTAAATTCTCTGCCTTTTTGAGAGTTGTCTCTATTTGCTGTAATTTTGCAATTACGGGTGGTGCATCCAAAGGTAAACTGACTATAGGAGGCACGTTCAATTCAATTCAAGTAAAATTTGACATTTATTTACATAATGGTGATAATGAAAGAAAAGTAAACAACCAGAAAACGAACATTTAATTCAAAGACAATCAAGAAACGATCGACCCACCTCCCCTGTTGTCTGCCCCCTCTCCCAATATATTTTACTGGGATTTCATTCAAAGGGGTCGATAATTTAAGCGCACTATCCTTTGAAGCGTTACAAACAGAGGCAAACAGATGTACACAGAACTGAAAACAATCTGACCTGATACTCTTCCTATCTTAAAGGCCCTGTACACTATTGGTAAGATCGAAAAACACAATGTTCACAGATTCACACATAACTTTCATGATTTAAAGTAAGTAATGGTAGAAAGGGTTCCTTAAAATATTTCTGCCAAAAATGCTATCGTTTCTGAGAAACGAGTAAAACAATAGTAATTATCGCGCGCGATAATTTGAAAAAACAGAAAAAATATAAGATCTCTTTTCACTATTTTCTCGTGACCTCGATGACCAATTGAGCTCAAACTTTCACAGGTTTGTTTGTTCATGCATATGTTTAAGCACACAAAATGTGGACACTGATTTTGAGCTGTTACCAAAAGTGTACAATACCTTTAATCCTTTTACCTCTGGATTTGTTATCAATTTAACAATAGTTTAGTTATGGCCCCCAGTAAAACGGTTTTAGCCCTCAATTAAACAGTTAGAACCTGGAAAAGGTCTTCTTCGTTTTGTTACTTCACCAGTTCTGTTTAATTAGGTCAGTTCTGGTTGACAAAAATAGTTCTATTATTTTTCAAGGCTCAATTATCAATTACCATAATGTAGGTCAGTTCTTGTTATAGTAGGTCAGTATTGGTTTGTCAAAAATAGTTAATATTATTTCTCAAGGTTCAAATATCAATCCTTTACCATAATGTAGGTAAATTCGGGTTAAAGTAGGTCAGTTCTGGTTGTCAAAAAATGATGCTGGTATCTGGTATCTGTGCAGGTATTCTTAACACTGACATTTCAGATCATCTGCCCCTATTTCAAATCCCGATTTTTCTTTCCTCGACTCTACTCCTACTCATAAACACCTTTGATACAAGGAATATCAATAGTAACACCTTGTATTCTTTCACAGTAGATATCGAATCTACTGACTAGGCTGAACTCTATGAAAGTCAGGAAGCTGAACCTGCTCATAATGTATTTCTTTCTCGTTTTTGACATTTATAATCATCACTTTCCTTTCAAAAACCAAAGGAATAGGCAGACATGATATCCCTTAATGTTTGCCTCTGCTTCGTCGTGTCTAATATAGTTATGATTCTAGCAGTTCTTTAAACATCTTTGTTCAATTTTTTTTCTCTATAATTACTTGTATGCACATTTTGCAACATGGACAAATTTGTATATCCAAAGCCATTGATTTTTTCCTCCATTTGGTTGCTCTTTAAAAACTATTTCATTGTAGCAACTCATAGCAAATCGAATGAAACATTAAGAAGAAGAAGAAGAAAATATTCAAAAGATAGAAAGACATAAAATTAGGTATCGTTTGTATATGTGACCAAGGACTCTACGAGTCACATGATGGTCGCATCCTTCCTAGCCTATCCAGAAATTACAAGCACAAGACACTACACAAGAAACCATCTCTTAAGGTCATCTTTTCTGACCAAAGTTGCAAACAATATCTTTACCTTGGCAACGTAGCAGTGTTCCGAATATGTAAAGCTACGTGCGAAGAATTCGCGAACCATCTTTTAAAAATATGCTCAGAGCAGCTTTGGTGCATCAGAATTAAATATATCCCGTGTACTGAATTCAATTCAAAATTGCAGTCTGAATGATTATCGATAAAACACAAAACGGTTCTCTCTGAGAGGTTTGTTTCATGATTGCAGGAGGAAAGTTTGCCCTGAAAATGTGTGTGTTGTTGCCCTTCAGAGAGCCTTCTCTTACACTGCCGAGTGCCAAGTTGCAGAAAAGGAGCGATAACTGTTTTAACCTAAAACAGATAGTTTAGCCAAACCGTCATAAAATGTTTTCCTGACGTCTGGACAGGTTTTTTATTTTTTAGGTTGTTTTTTTTTTTCTTGAAGACGTGGTGGTTTAATTTAACAATTTACTCAAAGATAATTCCCCTATGTATAAAATTATATCATCACGACACTCAAACAAAAAGCGTTAATTTGTTTGGTTGTTTTTTTTTTTCTTTTATATAATGAAAAATCGCCCAACACAAGGCCAAAGGGCCACTCAAAGTGAAAGCTACGAGACAAATCAAGCAATTTAAAGTCGTAAAGTTTTGCATGATTATTTGTATTTACGACTAGGGGCACAAATAGTAATTTTATTGTAAATATTGGCGTCAATATTCACGACTTTAGGCACAAGTCGTGAAATTTGTCGTGGACAGTCATCGATTGGTTTGAGGTTTGTGCTCTAAGGTTTGAGTATTGACGCTAATATTTCCGACAAAATTCACGACTTGTGCCCCAAGTCGTATATGTTGATGCCAACATTCATGAAGAAATTCACGACTTGAGCCCTATAAAAGTCGTAAATATTGACGCCAATGCTCACGACTTCAATGGATATTGACGACAAAATGTATGTTTGATGTCCCTTAAGGGCCACCATATTAAAAAAAAAACTAATGGCAACCGGCAGTCGGCAAATCTTCAGAGAGCCTTGAAATTGCAACAAATTTTCAGTCGGCAAACCCAAAGGTACAAGGTTACCGAGAGATCAATGTTTTTTTTTTTTTTTTTGAAGTGCCGGATCTTCTCTTTCATTAGATAAGACGTATCATTTCCCGACTGGGCTTCAAATGCCGACTGAAGAGCGCAGATGGCGAGAATACAAAGCTATAAGACTACAAAATTGAGTCTTCCGAACTACTTTTTGAAATTGCCCGTCCACCAAAAGGCTGCGTTCCGGTGTTCGATCCTCAAGATCGATATGCTGATGCGTTCACCGCGGCTACACTCGACGTTGCCAAACATAATAGGGAAAACGTGAGATTTGCATTAAGGCATATTTATATAATTTATCACTGTCTTTCTACATCCAACAATTTGATTATTCAAAAACAAATCTAGCTCTGCAACCCATCGGGTAATGAAGAGAGAACGATGAAGAAATCGTACTTCAAAGGAAAACTTCTAAACAAAAACCGAAAAACTTCGTTGCAATACGTGGGTTGGTTTTTGGCACGTTTTCGTATTACAATGCTCACATAGTGAGTGGACAGACTATTACAAGTATGATTTATCCACAAATATTTCGATCAGAAAATAATGATAGAGGGCAAAAACTATTTAATAACAATAATAACAGTAATGGACATTAAAGGTATTATACAGGATTGGTAGAGCTGACAAAACAGTCGCAAACAAAGTTCATGTTTTGTGTGATTAACCATAATTTTACATGAAATAACAAACCTGTGAAAGTTTGAGCTCAATTGGTCATCGAGGTCACGAGAAAAACAGTGAAAAGAGACCTTATGTGTTTTCTGTTTTTCAAACATCGAGTTTATTATCGCGCGCGATATAAAACTATTGTTTTATTCATTTCTCAGAAACGATACCATTTTAGGCAGAAATATTTTAAGGAACCCCTTCTACCATTACTTACTTTAAATCATGTAAGTTATGTGTAAATCTGGGAACATTTGTGTTTTTCGATCTTACCAATAGTGTACAGGGCCTTTAAGAGTGCGCAATACCTATATGAATTTACTTTTTCTGCGCAGTGTGAATTGAAAAATAAATAACAAAAGACATGCAGAAAATAAAGGATCAAATCGTTAAAAAAAGCACGTAATTTTTACTTTGACTTTTGTATAAGGATGGAGAATGTTCCCATGGTTTAGGAGCAGTGTACACAAATACCCGATCCCCGAGGGTAGCCTTTGATGTCTTTGAAGGATAAGTCAACAAAGTGGTCTTGCGAACTCCGGAGACGTTATTAAGATGTTTAGGTATATTCGAAACCGCGTGTCCGAATTGGCGGCTACGGCTACGGCTACAGTTGGATAGCTGCGACATCAAGTATTGAAGTATAGGACGTCCTTAGCAACATCCTTAGCGACAGTTGTAGCCGTAGCTGTAGCCGCCAATTCGGATACGGCCCTAAGCGGATTTCGATTTTTTATTTTTTTTTTAATCGTAAGGTTTGCGGTAACAACAAACCCTGCTAGAGTGTATCTCCACGAAGCAAAGTTTTAAATTCTACTGATTTAATAACAAGTACACCATAGTTCAAAAACCATTAGTGTTTTAGTGATGACAGTTGCCGATCGCATATCTTATCTTTTTTTAAACAAAATATGGTTTATGCGGATACGTGTTTTATCCTGAAGAAAGTAAAGTAGAGTCTCTGTCAGGAGCCAATGTGGCTCATCAGGCCGGTGTTTACATCCGGTTTCATTGGCATTAAGCGACTGAGAATATCTCTATTCCCCCTGGACAGGATGACAGTCCATCGCAGGTTACGCCCCAGCTCTCGCTGGTACCTATTTGTACTCCTGGGTGGAGAGAAGCAATTATGATAAAGTGCCTTGCTCAAGGACTCAAGCGTCGCGACCGACGGGCCAGGATTCTAACCCACATTATGTTAGTTGCAGAACACGAGTCAATCGCCCTAGACCACTCGGCCACAACACCCCACTATCACCCCCAGTATAAAGTCACTTTTGAAATCGCCCCTAATCGAGAAAAACTTGTTGTAGAAGCAATGGCACCGCGAAAACATTTCTTGATATAACTGTGTTGGGTTTTCCCTACTTGGGGGCTTATTCATTTGCTTCTTTCTTTCCTTGTTTCTTTGAAGAAGACAAAATAAAATTAGCTGTTGCAAACTGCTTACCAACTAAAATGACCTACGGCGTAATGAAAATGTCAATTGCCTCACGTTTCGACCATGGCAGGGTGTTTCTGGCAGAGTATTTATTTTATTGTCTTTCTATTAGTCACATATTTATACTATTATGTCTTTTTGCTGTACGGCAACACTTATTCAAAATGTACTTACCAAAAGCATCAAAGCTATTTGAAGTACACTTTTGATCGACGCATTCGAACCCAATACATCAATTCGAGAAACCAAACGAGCAACTAATTACTGACATTCGCTCCAGTTGCTACAAACCCGCTGTCGACTGAGACTTGACTACATCGCGTACTGAGGTAACATCGTTCACATCTTCATCGGAAGCAACGTTCGCTGATTTTATTGAGGGCTTCTGTCTCCTGATTGGTTGAACGGAGTGCCCAAAGCCAGACGTCACGATGACAGTGCGCACGTTTTCATTTGGTAGCGATATTATCTTATCTGATTGTATCAGATCGCGACAGATCGTGTCACCTGAAATTAACCAATCATGACTATACCGCATCAAAGCACATCAAATCTTACCAGAACGTATCGACTCGTATCAACGTGTATCCAAACTTGGAATTTCAGAAAAGGAAACCAAAACCCCACGATCAGCTCACGTACGTTCTGTGGTAAAGTTTAGGGTGTGCGCATGCGTGACTTCGAGACTTGTGTGCATACCAAGGTTTTTCGCGTGTTTTTTTTTTTTCATCACTGTTGGCGCCATTGTTCATTATTGTATCAGTGCATATCAGTGTTTTGACACTTCTTTGTTAACAAGGCCTCTTTCACGTCATGTTGAGTCTAATTTCAACATAATCCAAACAAAAAATCCTTGCGAATTTGTTATTTTGTTCTAAGTAAAATTGTGGACATTTTTGGCAGTGGATATTAAGGCACTTCTCTTTGGACTATAAAAACGTTTTTAAAGTTTTTAGGGTTGAAAAATTTGCTGCTGGCCTTCCTCGCTTTTTCTTGCATGGCCTACCTATGCTTTGATGTGAAAACTCCTACATTTTACAAAGATTTTCATGTTCAGGCCAGTAGAGACGGGGTATTTCTGGGTATTTGCGTTTTCTGCTGATTTTTGACAAACAGCTTATGCAGATGTGAGAAGGATGCTGCTCAGGGTTATCACTTGTCAAATCTAGGAAGAAATTGTCCTTAACTCTTTAGTCCCTGAACCGCCCGAGTTTGCTGAAAAATGTTTAGTTTTCAAGAATCTCTACGTAAATTACTAGAATCGTGGTTTAAAATATTTTAAAAGGCTTGTTATTTGCGTACAATTGTTGTCATTTTCGTTAATATTTTCATTGATTAACATATTATTTCAATTTCGGAGGAGATAATTATGTCCCAAGGGAAATTAACAATAACGGCTATCGCAAAATTTCATGGAGGTTTTATGTCACAAAGTTAAAGGAACATTACAGAATTGGTAATTGTAAAATATACTTTTGATCACAGATTTACATAAAAGTTACACGGTCTAATGATGATGATAGTAGAAAACATCCCTTGAAATATTTCTGTCTGAAATGCCATATTTGATGAGAAATGAATAAGCTAATTTTCCGATTGGAGTTTATCGCTCAGTGAGCGTTTTATTCATTTGTTGAATCTACATGATTTCATGCAAATGTGTAATCGGTATTTCACTATTTTCTCGTGACCCAGATGGCCGATCGATCTCAAACTTCCACAGGTTTGTCAGTTTATGTATATGGTGGAATGTTCCTTTAAAATGAACACAATAGTTTTGAAGGCTGTTACCTGACGTCAACTGCTAATACTGATTAATTGCTAACCATTAGTTTTCGACAGTATAATCATGATGAAAGATAATTTCAAACGATTGACATTGTCTCGAACAACGCGTACCAATGACTATTTGGCTTTATTTGGATGTTACTTTTTCCCCCTCTCCAACACCAGCTTGTGAGCGTGTATACGGTGTATTGCTTTGGTCCAGTGGCTAATCAAATGACATGTGGCTAGAGTTTAGTTTCTTATTTTCCCTTGGCTTTATAGGCTGAGCTCATTTGTCTGTTTCCACAGATTCGACAGAGTGCTTCTAGAACAGTAAGATGGTGCTCCATTTTATAGTTTTTAAAATGCCCTAAAAAGAGAAAAGAAAAAAATGTAGTAAAAAAAGTGTAAAAAAATTATAAAGTAAAACCGTTCATCTCATGTTAACAATCTTCCAATTCTACGGGAAAACTGCAAAAACTGAGAAATTATTTGTTTAAATTAAGTGTTTTTTAATAAAAATGATTACCTCAGCAACCGGTTTCTGGTACATTATAGGGCCTACGTCTTCTCTGTAGTTTTATTGTTCGATTTTTGTTCTATTTTTTTTTCGTTTCTACATGAGTTCAAGGGTTTGTAACGTAAATTTTAAAACAAAAGACTTAAGATTTAAAGTTAGACTTGTCGCTTACGCGAGGGCGCCCTTTGTTGTCAAGGAATAGTGCTGTACCGCGGGGACCGTTAAACTTGTGCGCGGGTACCAGCACGCTGGTGCACGATTCAAAACTAAATTACCCAGGGCCAATGGGAGCAGAACGTCGTGGCGTACATAACGGATCGCACGACAGTGGGAACCTATCATTATAAAGAACTTCTAGACAGGAAAACTGGCAACAAGCTCAATTTTTTAACCTGTGTCTTGTCTTCTTCAGACTAGAAATTGTCAAGATCTGGTTTTTTTAAAAATATTTATTATAATTGATATCTTTCTGGGAATTAAACGGTATGCCTGAATTGAATGAGATACCTGGGCAGAGGAGACGATAGAGAAATATGCGGGGAAAGCATATTATATAGGGGAAAACCTAATTAACAACAGGTAGGGATAAAATCCCAATGGACCTGTAAACCACCTGTTCGAGGCTGTGTTCGAACCGGGGTTAACAGATGTTAAAGAGATTGGACAGGTTACCGCTAAGTCAACCTGATCCTCCAAAGACAGATTGCCGCTTTATTTTTTTCCTACTTGAAACATAGCAGACTGAAACTGATTTTAATGTATTATTCAATGAAAGTTCAAATAGATGTTAAATTTGCACTGGGTGTAATGCCTGTGGGTTTTCTTCACAGAACTCGGGGAAGTACCGAGTTTACAGTGCTTTACATGCATCAGTGAAAGGGAAAAACCAAATAGTGTTCAAGATGTTTAAAGATATTACTGTACAATTTTTCCTTGCAATAAGCAAGGTGAACTTGGGGGATTTAAATCGACTGTCTTCACCCGTTAGGAGAGACTCTGCTTACAAACAAAAACAAATTATACCGCCGCTCCTTTCAGAGACCAAATGTCCTTGCAGTATGATTTCTTCTTCTTTTTCATATTTGAAGACGAATTTAAAGAAGGCTATTTTAGACGACAGGCATCAAGTTCCTGTGAGTGGGGAATCTAATTATATACATGAGAGCTTGAACGACTACGGTTTGAAAGAGAAACAAAATAATGGCACAAAGTTCCGGCACGTTTGAACTTTTGAAATTTACCACTAAACACTCTCCCTACTCCCTCAAATGAAGCCATAATGTAATAATCCGAGCATAAAATCGAGTAATGCAAACATCAAGATTTTCGTGGCATTCAAAAATATTTGTATTTCTGTTACAAGGGAGAGACTGGTTTTAATGGCACCACACGATGAGTTACTTTCAAACGAATGCGTTTTTTAAATGTATAGATTTGTTTGTTTTCTTACACACCATTTAAAGGCACAGTACACGTTTGGTAATGACTCTGAAAATTACCGACAATAAAAACTTACTTGGTAAGAAGTACAGCAGCTTTAGGTAGTATAATGAATTTTATTCCCCGACTGTGTATTCCTATGGGGAATATTCTTCCTGCGTGGAAATATTCACTCCGGTTTTTCTTTTGAAGTGAAATTTTCACATGTTAGTTTTATTGTATATGTACCTACATTTATATAGGATTAACACAATCAGTAGGCTCCAATTACCAAACGTGTACTGTGCCTTTAATGAATGCATTACGACGAGATGAAGATGACGGAACTAATCAAACACAGAGAAACTTGTCTAGTAAATTGCTACGGTAGTAAACTCCCCCACCCCCCTCAAAAGGGCCATAGTTTCCTCCACGTCATTCAGAGGTATAATGAATTAATGAAAATTACAACAGTTAACTTTAAACTGAAAGGCCTGTAAAATCCCATGGACCTGCAAACCACCAGTTCGAGGCGGTGTTCGAACCGGAGTTAAAAGAGGTATTAAAGAGTAGGACAGGTCGCTGTTAAGTCAACATGATCATCCGAGGACAGATTGCCGCTTTACTTTTGCAAACTTGAAACACAGCAAACTGAAACTGACTTTAATGTCTTATTCAATGAAAGTTCAATTAGATGTGTCCTCGGGAAAGACGGGTTTTAATGGCACTTCCATGATGAGTTTCTTACGAAAGAATGCGTCTGTTAAATGTACAGACTTGTGTATTTGTTACACACCATTAAATAAATCCATTACGACGAGATGAAGATGACCGCAATATTCAAACAAAGAGAAACCAGTACATTTTATCGGTAGTAACCCCCCCCCCCAAACAAAAATCTCGCCATAGTTTCCTCCAAGTCGTCCAAAGTTACCATGGACCAATTCTTTACAGTTAAGACCTGGCCGATCTACTGTCAAGCTGTGTTAAAAATGCATTACGACAAGATGGAGATGACTGCAATCATCAACCACAAAGAAACTAGTCAATTGCTTCGTTAGTACTACCCCCTCCCCTAAAAAAGGCCATTGTTTCCTCCAAGTCGTCCAAAGGTATAATAAATCAATACAAAATACAACAGTAAATTTGTCTACTTAAAGACCTGGCTGATATAAAGTCAAGCTGTGTTACAAATGCATTACGATAATTTGGAGATGACTATAATCGTCACATACGGAGAAACTAGTAAATTGCTTCGGTAGTACTACCCCTCCCCCCCCCCACACACACACACACACACACACACGCACCCACCTTAAAAGAGGGGAATTGTTTCCTATGTCGTCCAAAGTATCACGAATTATTACAAAATACAACAGTGAACTTTACACCGAAATACCTGGCTGATTTGTAGTCAAGCTGTGTTACAAATGCATTACGGCAAGATGGCGATGACTGCAATCATCAAACACAGAGAAAAAAGTCATCCAAAGTTATTATAAATCAATACAAAATACAACAGTGCGCTTTACACTAAAAGACCTGACCGATCTACCGTCAAGCTGTGTCATGGCGCATCCAGACCATGCATGTGGGTTTGAATCCTGATCATATATACTTTTGTCGTTGGGTAAGACACCTAAATTGCTCACATTATGCACGGAAGCCCAAATCAAGGAACATTACGACAAAACAACTAAGGAAAAAAACTGATATTCAAAAACTGCAAAGTTACTCAAAATGCATAGATGTGCAGTGACACCAAACTTTTGGGAAAAAAACCTTCTTTAAAGTTATCAGCCTAAATAGCAGTGTTGTATTATACTAGTACATGGGTCTCGTACTCGGGTACTGCTTAGTACCGTTCGTAACTCTAATACATGTATTTGTATGTCCCTCTTAGCACGGGATCCGCAAAAATGATATCGCATAATTGTTTATAAATAGCACCATACCAAATTCAATTCAATTCAATGTTTTGGATATTCGTACTCGAAGTCTATACACAATACTTTACTGAACAATAATCTGTACTCGAAGTCAGTTACTCGAAACTCGACTGAAAATGTACTCAAAATACTATTTTCCTTTCCACTTTCCTATACGTGCGTTAATGCAAGGAATAGAGAAAAAAGCTCTGGCAAAGTAAAATTGAAAATGTCGAGATGTTTGAAAGATATCATAAAAAGCACTCATAAACATCTAGAAATTAATTAATAATAATTACAAAAAACCTAACAAGATGTGTATTTTTTACATCATTTTTCCGTACGTGTTTTTATTTACTTGTACTCGTACTCGTACTTGGAGATCCAAGTACTCGGTTCTCGGACACTTGCACTTGTACTCGGTGGCCCAAGTAATCGTACTCGAATACTCAGCCACTCTAGTACTCGGCAGTACCTGATACTTGACTGAAAGGTACATGATTACAACACTGTTATAATGTATCTACGCAATGATGAAATAGAAGTGATTTAAAAGATGAAACATTGAACAGTGTTGATATAGTAGGCGCAGTGGATATATTGTCTATAACAATGAGGTTGAAAATTCCCAAGGCCCTTTACACATTGAACAGTGAAATAATTGAAAAAAGGAAGGGCATCCGATTATTATTATAGCCTTTCAATTGAATTTTCAGTCTGTATAGTGTAATTAAGAAACCTTGTCATTATTTCTCTCTTTCTCCCCTAGTCTCTCGTCATTCACCTTGGATCATTTTTTTCCCGCAACTGTCTCAGATGTTCAAACCTCCTCAAATTGAATTTGTTCCATTTAAATTTACTATTGACTTGAAGGTAAACAGCCTGATTGGTTGTGATCGAGAGAAAAAAATATTACAAATGGTTTTTCACCTTGAGTTGAATTTTTACCATCCGGTAAAAGATTTTCTTAGGACAACCAATGTAAAACACTCGCCTCTTAAAGATACTAGGCCGATTTGACCCAAACAGTTAGATAATAAACATTAAATGGCTATTTTTGTTTACATTCGAGAATGTTATTAAAGCTTTCATTTTAGGTATTGCATGAAACATATCCACCAATGATAAATGGTAGTTAATTAAAAACTTTTAACAAATAACTATTGTCATGTATTATACAAACAGTTTCGCATGTTTCTTGTATTTGGTGCATTGTCCGTGATGCGAAGGTTTGTGTATGTTTTTCGTTTTGTAACAGCATCATCTGTCATAAGTCGTTCAGAGAATTTTTCTAAACAAATCTTTAATATGTGATTATATATTTATATAAAACTGTAGTATGGGAGATGGCCTTACAAACCGACCTTCGTTAGAGGCATGAACAAGCACAATCGAAAACGTTATATATATAAAATTAGTAGGAGAGATGGCCTTAGCTTTCGATCCAAACCGGACCCTCGTGTATATATATATATATATGTGTAGGTATGTAGGTATTGCCTATTTTGTCTCTTACCGTGAACATGCTAAGACCTGCATTACTTTTACAAACTGGATCATACATGATATTTCTCAAAGAATTATTCATCAGACAAGGACATGCAACATTTAGGTTTGAAGGTAAACAGCCTGATTGGTTGTGATCGAGAGAAAAAAATATATTACAAATGGTTTTTCAACCTTGAGTTGAATTTTTACGATCAGGTAAAAGATTTCCTTAGGACAACCAATGTAAAACACTCGCCTCTTAAAGATACTAGGCCGATTTGACCCAAACAGTTAGATAATAAACATTAAATGGCTATTTTTGTTTACATTCGAGAATGTTATTAAAGCTTTCATTTTAGGTATTGCATGAAACATATCCACCAATGATAAATGGTAGTTAATTAAAAACTTTAACAAATAACTATTGTCATGTATTATACAAACAGTTTCGCATGTTTCTTGTATTTGGTGCATTGTCCGTGATGCGAAGGTTTGTGTATGTTTTTCGTTTTGTAACAGCATCATCTGTCATAAGTCGTTCAGAGAATTTTTCTGAAACAAATCTTTAATATGTGATTATATATTTATACAAAACTGTAGTATGGGAGATGGCCTTACAAACCGGACCTTCGTTAGAGGCATGAACAAGCACAATCGAAAACGTTATATATATAAAATTAGTGGGAGAGATGGACTTAGCCTTCGATCCAAACCAGACCTTCGTGTATATATATATATGTGTATGTATAAAATTTGTAGGGTAGATGGCCTTAGCTTTCGATCCAAACCGGACCTACGTCAGAGGCATAAACAAGAACAAACGAAAACATATCCATTTATAGCAAAAAAGAGAGGCAAAGAACAATGGGATGGTATCCAGAAAAAGGAGGGAAAATTATATATATATATATAAATTTGTAGGGTAGATGGCCTTAGCTTTCGATCCAAATATATATAAACGTTACTCCATTTTCTTGAAATATTTACAGTTTACTTGTACGCTGCAACTATTGATTTGATTTCTATTTGTATTCCAAAAGGAGCATACCGCCATCAATCATGGGGAAGGGTTACAACAATTATCCTAAACAATGCAAATAAAGTTTACATCATGATGGAAGAGTTATTTTAAACAAGTTGTTCATAGAATTGATTTCCCTCAACTTAGCAGAGTCCACACAAAAACTAGGCTAAGCAGCAATAGGCCTACTTTTTTCTGGGAGGTCATTAAACAAACTATTTTGTATCTTACCGTGAACATGCTAAGACCTGCATTACTTTTACAAACTGGATCATACATGATTTTTCTCAAAGAATTATTCATCAGACAAGGACATGCAACATTTAGAGTTCTTCGATACAGTGTTGATTAAATTCTAAACCGATCTAGGCCTATCTTCCAGTTTCTACTAGCAGTTTATCGTGCACATTTAATCGTAATTATTGAAGTGTACGAGTGATGGATGTTCACTACCCTAAGCCAGGATCAATACCCTAATGAGATGACTGGTGATCGTAAATTACTATATCGGTCAAGGAAATGCAACATTGATTAAATTCAATCCCGATCTATCTTCCAGTTTCTACTAGCAGTTTTTCGTACACAATTACTAGCAATTATTGAAGGCATACGAGTGGATGTTCACTTCCCTAAGCCAGGATCAATACCCTAATGAGATGACTGGTGATCGTAAATTACTATATCATTAACTTTATAAACAGGTTGTTAACGGATGCAAAGACTGCGTCGAGGTACTTCATTACATTCTGAACTTCAGTACAGAAGTTGCAGCCTGCTTTGTCAATTTATTATGAGGAATATTTTCTACCAAATGTTAGCTTAGACCACGAGGCAAAAATTATTCGGTATTCTTAATAAAAAGAGAAAATAACCTATTTCTAATGCTAGGCCGCTACCATATCTATAGAATGAAGATGAACGGTAGCAAACCATCTTTTACACTATTCAAAAAGAGTTAAAACTGTAATTTCAATTAGAAAAATTCATCTGTATTACTATAATGCAAACTCGCCAAATTTGATTTGAATGGGACCTATTTTCCAATCTCTGTAATAACTAACTTAGTTTGTCAACTTTTCTGATTGTATTTTTGCAAGAGGAACGTCTGCTTAATTGAATAAAAGTTGTTTTCCCCTGGGATAAAAAAAATGTTGCAAACCATTTTAGTAAAGTGCTCTCCGCAGTTGCACGTGTAACAACAAGACAGAGTGCGATGACAGGAGGCTTCCAAACATCGCGTGTTCCGCAAAACCTATAGATCGTGTCTGATCAAAATGAAAAAAACATAAACGCCAGGATTCCTGACGATACATGTACCTCGAAACCTAAACAATACATACGCTGACTTACAACGTGATAGTCAGGTTTCCGGACGTTGCATGTGCGACGAAACCCTTAAAACCCTTAAGTGCGGGGTAACCCCAGGAATAACACAAAATGCAGGAAGGTTCCACTCGTTACTGGCTCCACAGTAAGCCAAAAAGCCGTGACTTATTGTTACAAGCGTTCGCTTACGGGATTCAGTACAACATATAATGTTCAGAAGGTTATCAATGCCCCGTTTAAATTTATGAATTTTTGTTGGGCTTAATTTTTATATACCTTTGAAAAAAAAACTAGCATGGCCAATTCCACTGGCACCAAAAACACATACCGGGTACTTCGCTATAACGTGTAAAAAAAGAAACACAAGTTTGCATTTTTACAGGGCCCAATGTCATAAAGCCTGTATGCACGCGCGCACTGTCTAACCTCTCGATCTTTTAGAAATACACTTCTGCTTAAGCACGTTTTCCTGCCTCGAAAATTTGTGTCTTCTAAGAGTCCCACAAGATAGGCCCAAAATGCTTGTCGGTTAACAGCTTTGTGAAATTGGGCCCTGCTTAAGCACAAAAGTAGCTTAGCACAACAACATTATGCTTACCAGAATAAAGTTACCAGCTAAACTGTCATGTCACATGTACAATGTGTGACTGGTATCCTGCTCATTTCTGGTTAGCAGACAGTTGTTGAGCAATATTTTCTGCTTAAGCAGATCTATGAAATTAGGCCCTGGTCCCAACGTTCGAATACCATAAAATTTCAAATGAACTTACCGTAGACTCTCAGCACTGACGATGCGAATTAGTCCTTCAGCTTCTTGGACCACAACGTCCGAAGTAACGCACTTTTCCCACTCTACCCTGTTGTGGAATAAAACAGCCATATTATTTTCAGTATATAGGTGTGTTATCTGCACCAGTGATTCATCTTGCTGTAAAACCGATCTCAGTATCGGTTACAACATCAACTCAGAAGCGCTTATGATATTTACCCGGTCAGTTTCCTTCGTGGTTTATAACTTGATATTTGAAATAATAAGTCGCATCCCTCTGCTGCCGCCTCCCAGGTTGTATCGTTAAACTTGGGTGTGGTCCCTGGCTATACGGCAGTTACAGGTTGATTATCTCCTGACTAGCACCCCCCCCCCCTCCCCAAAGATGTTGACAAAATAGGAAGGCCGTCGACATACGGCTAGATAGCTCAGTTGGTAGATGACCGGCATGTTAATCCGGAGGTCGCAAGTTCAAGTCCCGCTGTAGTTGTTCTTTGTTCAACCCCAAATGGTATAATTTTGTTATGGTTTTGGGGTGTTTTTTATAAAATGTTATTATTTGAAGAATATACCAACAATGCAGACCTACAGAGAGTAGTATACTCTCACCTGGTAAATATTATATTGAGACTGCACCCTCATTGTTAACACATCTCAATCGGTCTTGTTTTATTCTCATTGATCGGAAACTGAATTTTGTTATGTTTTTTTCCATAAGTCCTGGCACCGTACATGGCTCAATATCCAGGGACTTATTGTCATAAATGCACTTTGTCATTTCCCATAAACCGTTTAAATCATTTAGTATCAGGCGGCCACTACCATAGCCTCGTACATAAACGCCATAAAAACAACCGGCAAATGTCTAAATGGTTGGCGTCCTTCTTTGAGCATTATGTTCGGATTTGTCCGTCCTTCATTACAGCCGTCATTTTAAGCGATTGACAACTTCGTCCACAATAAAGAAAAGGTTTTACACACGATATTTTGTTTTTTGGAGAGGGAGATGAGTAATATATTTCAATTCTCGTGATAATGCATTCAACATAGAAATTTCCTCAAACTATAATGCGATTTCGAGAGAAAAGGTTTTATGTATTATTGAAGTAATAATAAAGTTTCAAGGTGACATGAGAAGGTTGCTTTGTGCACGTTCGTGCGTACTCGCCTGGATTTACAGTCAATAGTTTCTCTTGCATCGCTGTTTTTCTGAGATATTTCCAAGGATACTTTATCAAACAATTCTTTTAAAAGAAAACTTAAAATCTGGTAAAAAACATAAGTTTTTGTATTTTCTTTCCCTTTCTTTATTAATTTATTTGTTTATTTATTGATTTATTTTATTCTCGATTTGTTTTATTTTTGAGGGCCAATATAAGGTTACAGGTTGATTTGATTTGCAAGGCACGAGAAGTACAGTTGATCTGATGCAATGCTGTCGGAGGTACCGATGCAGCCGCGAATACTCATTCTAGAGTCCGTGCAATGTCATTAATACATATTTGATTAGTGTGAATATATTGTTGAGTCCTTTTGAGTCTATCGTAAATAGACATAGTCCTAGAGTATACAATGTTCACATTATCTGTAGCTTTATAGTTCGATATCAGCTGGTGCTGATACAAATCCTCCGATGAGAAATCAGCCATATGATAATGCCATTTTCTGAGACAACTGTTTTTCATTAGTTTCGATAGCGTTTTAACATTAAAAAAGTGTTGGAACATGAACGGTCCAATAAGATTACAATCGAGTGTTTTTTCGTCTATATTTATTCTAAACGCAAGGACCCCAAATGGCTCATAACAGCCTAATATTATAAATAGTCTAAATCGTGCCACCCATGTAGGTCATTATAGTGACAAAAACCGCTCCCTAACAACACATGATTTTAAGACAAGATAAGCTAAGAGAGGAAGGGAAATGTATAATTCGATTTTGTGATGTTCTTATTTCCCAATAGATAGAGTCCTCATGTGAGTGGGGCAAAGTCTCTAACCTCACGTTAAAATGGTGTAAATTTTCATTGTATTTGATACCCTTCCAGTGCAAAGTTTTTCAACATCCACAACATCTGCTGACATCATTCTCAGAAAAATGGGTCTCTTTTCATTCCACTTTTAACACAACTTTCCAACCATTTGTCATTTAACAACAAACGCTTCTGTAAATAATTGAGAGTTGACCGTTGGTCAAATTTGTTTGTTTGCCCACGTACAAATTTGAGTCTAATTTGTCCCTGTTGTCGTTTGAAGTTTGCCGTGGACTTAGTGGGATCGTGCTTAACGAAATGGTGTTTTTTGATAATTTGGTCTTGTGGCAAGGACACTATGCATGAAGACCTCCGGTTTTACCGTCTGATGATGATGCATGCCTGTGTTGTTTTGCTTTTGCTTCCGCTCTGTACAAAAGTAACATGCGAAATTGACTTGTGTTGAATTGAATAAGTTCCGCCGCATTCTTTGGGAAAATTGAGTTAAGTCGAGAGAATTGTCTTCTTTCTTCCTGAATTAACATGAAGACCTCTATGATCGTAGGTTCGTTTGCAGCTGATGTAATGTTTCGTGACACGGAACTGGGCTTAATAGCATAAACAACATACACTAGAAGATAACACCTATTTGCATGTGATTTGTATTTTTACTCCATTTTTTCGTAGTCTTTGATGGACTTTTGTTTGTCTGTTGGGGTGTTTGTGTGTGTTTGGTTGTTTGTTTTGTTTTCTTTGTAAGGTTGGGGGTTGGGGGTTCTTCTTAAACCCTCCTGCGTGTCTGGAAAAAACTAATTATCCTTCATTTCCCCTAACTTTTTTTTGCAGCAATGAGGGAAATCTAATATAAACTTGTAAACTTGGTTCAAAGAAGCTATTTCTAATTTAATTTCAAGCCAAACACCTTTCAGAGGGTCTAATGATTAAATAGTTTTCAATTACAGGCATATTGAAACTTAAATGGCTTTTCTTATATATGATTTAATTTATTTACCATTGGGAGAGTCAGTGTGTATTTTACGGCTTAAAATATTTCCAGCTGCCGCCAGATGAAATTAAAATTTTTGAAATGCGTTTCGAAGAATAAGAGTAGAATAGGCACCGGTAGCTTGTTTCCCTCGACTAGCTTTCAACGTTATTAGAGTGATCAATCACAATGAAGTTTACTACGGTCTCGTAAGGTTTGCTGTAACACCATGTACATGAGTAGGATTTTAAACTTTGCATGGTGGAGATACAATCTCATAAGGTTTGTTGTAACACCATGTACATGAGTAGGATTTGAAACTTTGCAAAGTGGATATGCAATCTAGAAAGGTTTAATGTAACACCATTACATGAGTCAAATTTGAGAATTTGCTTGGTGGATTCGGTCTAGTAAGGTTTTGCTGTAACACTATGTACATGAGTAGGATTTGAAACTTTGCATGGTGGAGATGCAATCTAGTAAGGTTTGCAGTAACACCATGAACATGAGTAGGATTTGAAACTTTGCATGGTGGAGATACAATCTAGTAAGGTTTGCAGTAACACCATGTACATGAGTAGGATTTGAAACTTTGCATGGTGGAGATACAATCTAGTAAGGTTTGCTGTAACACTATGTACATGAGTAGGATTTATAAATGTGCATGGTGGAGATACCATCTAAGTAAGGACTGCTGTGACACCATGTACATTGAAAATCACTTTAAATGTGTTTTGGTGGTTCTGAAAAAAAAAACGATGATGTAACAACTCGACGAGTCGATCCGAATGCTCTGATTGTCGACAGAAAAACAGCTGAACTCATAACTTCGAGACTTTTGTTCATGCCACGTGTCGTTACCGCAAACCTTCCATCAAAATAGTGATAAGTTTGGATATGAAAGCACTGAAGTGTTTCTGCCTGACATACGGCCTCCAAATTGCTTGTTTCGATTGCGGCGATCAAAATAAGCACGTTCATAAACTTCAGAAAAACACTAAAACATGAAAACCAACTTTGATGAAATTTTCCCAGAAAAAGGTCTGCAACGTTTTTTTTGTAAGCGGTTAAACATACATTTAAACTTTACTCTAAACACTTCGGGGTCAGAATTGACCTGGATCCGGGTCACGGGCCCGACTCTTTTCTGTGTCAGTATGACCCGAAATCTTGGTTGAGTAGCTTGTCACTGAAAGCTTAAAGGTATCGTACACTTTTGGTAACAGCTCAAAATCAGTGTCCACATTTTGTGCGAATCAACATATGCATGAACAAATAATAATGTGAAAGTTTGAGCTCAATTGGTCATCGAGGTCACGAGAAAATAGTAAAAAGAGACCTTATGTGTTTTCTGTTTTTTCAAACATCGAGTTTTTATCACACGTGATAAAAACTATTGTTTCACTCATTTCTCAGAAACGATGGCATTTTAGGCAGAACTATTTTAAGGAATCCTTTCTACCGTTACGTACTTTAAAGGTATTGTACACTTTTGGTAACAGCTCAAAATCAGCGTCCACATTTTGTGTGATTAAACATATGCAACCTGTGAAAGTTTGAGCTCAATTGGTCATCGAGGTCACGAGAAAATAGTGAAAAGAGATCTTATGTGTTTTATGTTTTTTCAAATTATCGCGCGCGATAACTACTATTGTTTTATTCATTTCTCAGAAACGATAGCATTTTAGGCAGAAATATTTTAAGGAACCCTTTCTACCATTACTTACTTTAAATCATGTAAGTTATGTGTGAATCTGTGAGCATTTGTGTTTTTCTGTCTTACCAATAGTGTACAGGGCCTTAAAGTGTGGAATTAATTTACTCCTCCCCCAAATCAATTATGTGATATAGCGATATCATAATACCCATGGGATTTGTGCATTCAACCCCAATCCAACAAAATCCAGAAATGTGAGACAAGTTCGCGGCTCCGATCAGTCGTACAAGCACTCTGAAAACTTCCGGTCAATACCCAGGGGCTTGACCCATTTCCGGGTGAGGCCTACGCAAAGGTTGTATTATTGTTCCATCGTATCAAGTTGTTGGGATTATTTTGTGCGTTGTCCAAATTATACATGAGAGAGAATTTCATCACAATGATTCAGGGTCTACTTCCAAATCCCACTCTCTTAAATTGTAGACTGAAATTCACTCTATTCGATTAAAACTAGGGACAAAATCATCTGTAGTTGTTTGTCACTAGTTTCAATCGATTAAAGAAAATTTCAATCTAAAACTTCAAGAGAGAAATTTTACAATCTAATGGTGCCACCACGGCGCATCATAATGACATCTCATCAAAATAACGATCTGTCATTGTACTTGTCGCTTTAAAGGTAGGGTCATACTTTTTTACATAATGACACCGACAAATATATCCAACATCCTACTTGATACAAAGATGGTAATGATAGTAAGCACCCTGCGAAATGATAGTCGTCTGAAATGCCCCCATTACTAAAAATCAATAAATCCCAAATCAATAAAAGTATGTCGAAAACAAATGTTCAAGTCGAAACAAGTATCAACGTCTCCCGTTAGTGTGGACAAACAGATTGACTAAATTCTACACCGACGAATGTTCCAGTTTCTGCAAGCAGTTTATGACCTGAGAATCTAAATCTAGCCAAACAATATCTGCACTGATGGTTATTTGAAACAATTTAAATATGTCTCAATTTCGGTTTTTGTTTTAAACAATAGTTTCAAGCCAGTGTGATTTGTGTGAGTTCTTCCGAGTAAGCGTATGTTTTAATTAGCAAGTACAATTTCCATTTCATAACAATTTCTGTTCTGTCATTATTGATTAATAAGAACTTAATTTTCACCGTACTGTTGTGTTTTGTCACTGTTTAGAAAATTTCCGAAGATATTATTTCTGATCCAGAACTAGGACGCATTATTAAAGAAAGTTAATATTTTTTGTTAATTGATATAATACAAACATTGATTTGTTGAGTTCAAAAACACATATGAAAACCTTTTTATACACTTGATTGTGCCCGTAATATTGTCAAGGCCGCAACGAGTATGCGAATTTAACGCAACCCTCGTACAAGCCTTATCCAATAATAAACGATTACGGTATGTTGGCTTGTCAAAAAATATATATATTCATGCCCTTTAAATGTCAATGTTCACCTGACGTTAATTTGAAGGCCTTAATGGCGTTGCAATGATTGATTTTAAATCATATAGCCCAATTGCACTCACAGTGGCACCCAGCAATATAGAGGGCTCGCGTGTACATGAAAAACCAAACCACCCCACTCAGACAACTTTTGCTGTATGTAATATTTTGCAATAAAACATTATTTTTTTATCGTTGGCAGGGGCTTCGGTTGTACACATCTTAAGATGACAGTTTTTATACTTTTGTATAGCCTTGACAGCCCCTGTCCAACTTGTAATCATTGTGTATATGTCTAAAGATTTAAAATAAATAAATAAATAAATAGAATAAACATTAACAAAGGAGGCCTGGAATAGCATGATGGCTGCACCCTGGAGGCAACTGATGGGTATATGGGGGTATGAAAGATATAATTTATCTATGATTATAGTGTCCGATTAAAGCTTGGTGCAAAAGTGAACATTTGTGGTTGGCACGGAAACCACAAAAGCTGAAAACCCATTTCCCATCATTTCCCATCAAGAATGCTGTCATTGCCACAACAAACAAAAAATGATGTTTTTGGACGACCTATGATAATAACAAATATATGTATTATAGGGTAGCGCTTACCACACATGACGGGCGTCTCAAATCGATCTTTTTTACAACAGGTATGTTTAAATCCAATGAAACCATTTATATGCATACCACATTGTTAGGGTTTATAAGGTTATGCAGCGCAATCTGCTGCCAACCATGCCAGCAGGAGCACCAGGGCAAACTACCGCGAGCTGGGTTCTTTTATACGACCGTTACACCACTCACGGGAACTACGGCTTCACATCCCATCCGAAGGACAATGTAGTTATGGCACACAGGCTTACGACATTCATGAAAACACCAGAACTTGAGTCCAGTGCAATATGACCGAGGTTTGCGTGCAAGCGCAACGGAAATCATTAAAGGAACATTACTGAATTGGTTTTTGCTAACAAAACAGTTGCTGGCAGTGTATATAAGCACTTTATGTAATCCACCACATACATAAACTGACAAACCTGTAGAAGTTTGAGATCGATCAGCCATCTGGGTCACGAGAAAATAGTGAAAAACCGATTACACATTTTGTATGAAATCATATAGATTCAACAAATGAATAAAACGCTCACTGAGCGATAAACTCCAATCGGAAAATTAGTTTATTCATTTCTCATCAAATATGGCGTTTCAGACAGAAATATTTCAAGGAATGTTTTCTACTATCATCATCATTAGACCGTGTAAGTTTTATGTAAATCTGTGATCAAAAAGTTCGTTTACAAGTTTTTTTCTTGCCAATTATGTAATGTTTCTTTAACTTTACTGTCACCAGCCTGACATCGTTCTTGGTGGGCCAAACCCTTTCGTGACAAACGACCCAAAGGAAGACCACACGTCGCCAAGAGACAGCACTGCCTCAATACGGATCAGAGCTGTGAGGAGACAGGACCCATGGAAAGTCATAAACCTGACGTGAACTAAGCACAATGACCACACACATTTCTTAGCCAATAAAACAAAGAAAATAGAACTAAAGTTTCAATTGGCAAGGAAGTGCCCCTATAGAAAGAATGGTGGACCCCCCTTGTACCACCCCCCCCCCTAAAAAATATTACACAGTTTTGGGTATGACTCTAGAGAAGGACTTTGAGAAAGACTTGGATTTAGTTATTATGGTCGAAACGTGAGTCTATTAACAATTTTTTGCATTCATCAAAACAAAAGAGGAAAAACACAAAGCTTGTAGGACGTACATAATGTTTATTTGGATATTGGTAAGTGTCCCTCAACATGGCTGCCCACTTGAATTTCGATGAGGGTAAAAATGTCCATAAATGGTATACCCGGCTAAAGGCTTGATACTTTCACCAATCGTCATCTTGAAAGATTCATGGGCCAATTTACCACGTTTAGAAATGAGTGCTATTGTCAGTTTTTGTATTTAAGAGGCTAATCAAATAGTGGGATACTTCATGGCCATCCACAAGTGAAAACTGCGATGTAATTGAGAGGAAAGGCGACACGTATTTATAAAGTCATAAGAGGTCTCAAATTGAATATAGGTAGGTCATTTTAACTTATGTCGGTTAGAGCATTGGACCAGAAACATCAATTAACATAAAAATAGATTCTCCGCTCAGATCTGAGGGTCAGCCAGTATTTTATGTATTCGAGGTAATCTAATAGCGAGATACTTCATGGCTATCCACAAATTGAAATTGAGTGAAATTGACAGGAAGGTCGAAATGTATTCAAGTTATCAGCGGTCAATTTGAACAGGCATACTTTTAACCTATGTCAGTTAGATAATTGGACCGGAAACGTTAATTAAAACTAAAAATAATAAAAATTATATAAAACACTAAAAAGATATTACAGTGTACTGAAGGCCTATATTTAAACAAGAATAATAAAGTGAGTGTGAAAGTAAGTGTGAAGTTTGAGAAAATCATTAAATTAATAGTAAACTACAAGAACGATTAAAAGCAACAAATATGGGACAGTCAGAAGTTTGGAATAGGTTTCCAGTCCCTATCTGATTAAACTAAAACTCGGTTCTTATACACTCTAAAAACTCCAAGGTCAAAAATGGCCCGGATCCGAGCCCCGTAGGGCATGACCTGGGCCCAATTTCATAAAGCTGCTTATTAAGCAGAAAATATTGCTTAACAATTTTCTGCTAAGCAGAAATCAGCAGGATACCAGTCACAAACTGTACATGTGACATGGTAGTTTGGCCGGTAACCTAATTCTGGTAAGCACAATTTTGTTTTGCTTAGCTACTTTTTGTGCTTAAGCAGCTCTATTGAATTAGGTACTACTGGAATTTGTGTTAAACTGGCCCTGCAAATGGGTCAAAGTTAACGCAGAGTCCGGGTGAACATTCCATTTTGTAACTGCTTTCCGGGTGAGCTTGACCACGAAATTAATCAGGCCCCTGCCATGAGACCCGGAATCCAGGTTAATTCTGACCCGGTAGTTTTTAAGAGTGTAGTGCTTTTTATCTATGGACGTCTCAAAGCGCTTGTTATTTTAATGGCAGGCAGAGTTATGGATCATGGTTTGAAGGCCACTGAAGGAGAAGAGGATATTGGAGGTTCGATGCACATGCTTGCAATTGTCTGTGAAGGGGTTTTATTTGTCATGTTGATTATGATAGGTGCACAGCCACAATCATGGGTACACATTTTTTGTTTGTCCATGTTATGAACAGCACTTTGAAAACCAGTGATGTAACAGCTATTTAAATGGTTTTTTTGTAAATTAATTAACCAGCGCTGTGTGAATGAAGAGTAGATGAGTTTGTCGAATACAAGATCTGCAAAGAGTTACTCAATATGTATGTGTTGTTCATTTGGTGTCTTTGTAACAAAAAGTGTACCCATGATTGTGGCTGTGCACATTATTAATTGTTACACAGTGAACACATTATTTTTAAGACATCAAATAAATAACTAGTTCTTATAAAGCGCATTTTACAATAACGTATCAATGCGATTTAAATTACTAATTTATTGCTATGGCATTATTTGTAGTCGGTATCGCCATAACGAAACAGAATTATGCTTATGAAGAAGATTCGTAACCTGCATTTTTTTATTCGGATGGCACAATTAATTTGTCGGTCATTATGGGTTATTTGATAGCAGTTGTATTCATTGTGATAACTGACCACTGATGCTTACCCAGTAATCATTAAAGGAACATTACAGAATTGGTTTTGCTAACAAAACAGTTGCTGGCAGTGTAAGCACTTTATGTAATCCACCATATACATAAACTGACAAACCTCTAGAAGTTTGAGATCGATCGGCCATCTGGGTCACGAGAAAATAGTGAAAAACCGATTACACATTTGCATGAAATCATATATAGATTCAACAAATGAATAAAACGCTCACTGAGCGATAAACTCCAATCGGAAAATTAGTTTATTCATTTCTCATCAAATATGGCATTTCAGACAGAAATATTTCAAGGGATGTTTTCTACTGTCATCATCATTAGACCGTGTAAGTTTTATGTAAATCTGTGATTAAAAAGTATATTTTACAAGTTTTTTTCTTACCAATTCTGTAATGTTCCTTTAACCGGACATTGTTGGATTCATCTATGCTTTCAATTGCTTTTTACTGTTATGTCGAATCAGCGCGTGGAACAAAGGTACCCTTAGCAGTATTTGATAGATCATTGTTACTATTTTTGATAAGGTTTAAATCTGCACACATTGAAATTAAGGATTTTTTGTTGCTTAGCCCGGCATAAAATGGTAATAATACTGATATACTGCGTAGGCATAATTTTTCGTCAGTATTATCATAACGAAAGACAGGTAACATTTGTTTACTTAAAACAGCAATTTCCTGCCATTAGCTTGATGTTGTTAAGGACTCATTTCTCATCGTAATTAGCTTCAGCAAGCTAAATCAAGTATGAATGGAGGATATTAAAAACGAGCCATGAAGTTGATATTAACGCTTGCCTTTGGATTGTCCAACGTTTAACAAAGAATTTACTTTAACTTAAATTTGATCATTATTATTTTCCCAACCATTATTGTGCAAGTTGATCTGTTTCACTTTGGGGCAATTGGGGCTGCTCAGTCACTACAGACGGTTAAAGGCAGGATATACTTTTGGTAGTTGTCAAAGCCTAGCTTAGATTCAAATATTTTAGTGAGAAATTTCCTCTTTCTCAAAACTATATTAATTCAGAGGGAGAAATTTCTCACAATGTTTTATCATCAGCTCTCAGGTGCTCCTTACCAAGTAATTTGTTACGGCAATGTATTTCTTGAGTAATTACCAAAAGTATCCACTTCCCTTTAAAAGTTTCACTTCATATGTTTGTTATTTATTGCAGATAGGGACATAAACCGAGTTGTGTCTAGATTTACGGGGCCCAATTTCATAAGGCTGTTTAAAAGCAGAAACAAAATCTGCTAAGCTAGAAATGAGTGGGGTACCAGTCGCTGCAATGGTAAATGTATGGTTATTTTGGCTGGTAACCTATTTTTGCTAAGTAAGCGTTTTCTGTGTTCAATAAGATGGTGTGCTTATATGTTGGCTTATGATATTGAGTCCTGATCCACTTGATCTAGTACTATAATGGGGCTAGCATTAGCAGCACTGTAACAGCAATGGACACTATAGTCGATATATCATTATCGGTAACTCTGAGTTTATGTTGGCTTGTGCAATAAGCTCAGAAGATGTTTCTTTAAAAATGTGCATTCTAAACTAAGTAAACTTCTGACGAGTGGTTAAGCTGCTGGAATAGTTTGACTGATATTCTGAATAATTTATCAAGCCTCGAATTAACCCACGCCACCCACCTACCTCAATTACCGTGGTGCCCTGTGATTTTGCTGTACAAAGTTCCAAAGGCCTGGTACGCAAGAGCGAGTTCGTGTTTATTTATTGTTTAAAGGTATTGTACACTTTTGGTAACAGCTCAAAATCAGTGTCCACATTTTGTGTGATTCAACATATGCATGAACAAACAAATCTGTGAAAGTTTGAGCTCAATTGGTCATCGAGGTCACGAGAAAATAGTGAAAAGAGATCTTATGTGTTTTCTGTTTTTTCAAATTATCACGCGCGATAATTACTATTGTTTTACTCGTTTCTCAGAAACGACAGCATTTTAGGCAGAAATATTTTAAGGAACCCTTTCTACCATTACTTACTTTAAATCATGTAAGTTATGTGTGAATCTGTGAACATTGTGTTTTTCGATCTTACCAATAGTGTACAGGGCCTTTAAAGATCTACTTCAGCAATATCTGCGAAATAAAACAAATTGCTGAATCTTAAACATAATGTTATTAAGTATTCTGACCTTGTAGATTGGATTGTTTTAAACATATATTTTTTTCGTAATTTTAACCGGAAAAAATAATCCGATCTTAGGGTTTTTAAAAACTCGCGCGCTTCCATGGCTCCCTCCATAGGCACCATGCATGTCCCATACTGAAGCACGTGTATTTACGCGCACCACGAACCAACTATAAGATACGTGGGTGAACCAGCGAATGATGACGTACTTATAAGAAAGGGGAAACCAGGAAGTAGCGATGTGTCGTGTGTTTACACGGTAACTATGTGTGATGATCTCATTATTCGAATACATTCACCAAGTTAAGACGTGAGAATTGACCATGCCGAACTCATTTTCTGTTGGTGGATGTACTTGGAACGCAGATAGGAACCCAGATGTGAGTTTTTGTTTCGATTCCCAAGAGATCCTGTCCAGAGAAGGGAATGGGTGCGTTCGGTGACCAACACAGGGTTTCACGGTGACAAAATGGACCATGATTTGCAGTGCCCATTTTACGGACGACTGTCGGGTTGCAACATCGCAACTAAAGAGCAGTTTTGGATTAAAAAGCTATAACAGGCTTAAGCCAGGTTCAATCCCAACCATGAAAGCCCCATCTGCAGTGCTATCATCTTTTCAAACAGAGAGTAAAACAGGCACAGCCAAATGAAACTAAGCGATTCAGCCAACACTCGTCTGGCATGTCATTTAAGAAAAGAGAGAAGAGCTGGGTAAGCAACTTTTAAGTTCTAAAACTAAGTTCTATGAGTATGTAGTTGATATTTTACCATCGTTTCTTTTCATTTCAAAACATGCACTTCTCGCAAGAGATTTCAAACTCAATAGTAGGGCTACCAAAACCATCAACAATTTTCCTTTTCACTCGATGTGATTGTGAGCATGATTCGAGTTCGAAGTTTAGGAAAGTTTGTAACTAGTTACCAATTCTACTTCACCTCCTTGACCTTGTCATCCCAGTGCACATACATGTGTACAAGACTCCCCTTCAACTTCAAGTACAACCTACAGACTTCATTATTGACCTTACATTGCTTTTCCAGTTTAGTTTGCTTTCAACATCATTGTATCCCTGGGGGAGGAGTACCAGGGGAAGGACCATGGTAACAAATTACTTGGGCCTACAAAGGGCAAAGCCATACATGTGTGTGAATACAATGCCCAAATTATGACATTTTGACTTAGAGGTTAAATACAATGTTTGTTTTGATCTTTTGTTCAGGTTTTGCAAGAAGCTTTTGCTGAATATATGCTAAGTATGGTGACCAGGAGCCCACTGGTGAACAACTTCTCCCATCTAATGTGATGGAAAGTTCAATCACATCAGAGGAGGTAATGAAACGGTTTACTGGCTTGTTGCAGAAACAACCTTAATTATGTTTAGGGGAGAAATATTCAACCGCGGGGGGTGGGGGTCAGCTTCAAAATGCCTGGACCCCGAGCTGAGGGTTATTTTTATTTCATTACACATCAAAATGTGCAGTATCGGAATAATAATTAACTTTACTTTGCATAATCATACACTTGTCAGGCCTGGAATTTCATCTTGGAGAGGGCAAGGCCATTTTCATTTTGTAAAGGGTACTTCCATTGGAAAATCTTAAAGTCTATGGGAGACTTTTGAAGGGGCACCAAGGCCAACACAAGGGCAACGAAGGCCATGGCCTCCGTGTAATTCCAGGCCTGACTTGTGAATATCTTAAAAGTTAACAATTTCCCTCAAGATTTTTAACAAATTTATAAACCCCTAGGTTTGAGATGCATGATTCATGTCTGTTTGCAATTTTGTTTCAAGCAGAATTATTAAAATGAAAGAAAGGTTTATTTTGTCCTCCTATTACATGTATTAAAGAGATACTGTTGACATAGTTTAAACACCTTATTGTTAATGCAGAGGATTATTTCTGATGGTAAAATATGATTTATTCATCAAGCCATTGTGGATTTTTTTCTTTATTGATTATACATGTATTGTACATATTTTTTGTACACCCTTTATCTTATGACAAGAGTTGTTTTAATGCCCATGTAGCTTTTACTTGACCGCAACCACATCTGGTAATTTAAATGTAGGGTTTTATTGAGTACATGTACACATGTATACCGTACTTATTTGTTATTGTTATTATTATTTGTTAGAAGGGGGATCAACCACAAACTTGTTTGCTACGTAAGATTAATGAGCAGCCCCAGTTTGTGCATATTGCATGGTGAACTAAAGTAGTTTTTTTTGGGGGGGGGAGAAAAAGAGGAGTTGGAGTACATGTATTGGGGTTTGCATATTTCATGTGTAATGTGTTTTCAATCCAGGGCAAACACAAAACAATTACACTTCTTTTTGACAATTTGCCAGACCTGTCTTTCTAAGCTTTGACTGTAATTTGAAATGTTTGTTTACATTTTCTTGAAAGTCTACATTGAGCTGAAAATTTTGATAAGGTCTTTTAGAATGTCTGTAGGCAAGAAGAGTAAGGATCGCATGGAATTAGTTTTGCAACATTCCCTTTTAATTTAGCTGTTTTCTATTTAATTACTCAATGAAAATTGAAACTAGACAGAGAGGTCAACTTTGGTGATACAACTTTTCTTGACATTAAGTATTAGATGTACACTGTACTCTTAACTCCAAAAATATTGCTTTTTGTACATAAGGTGGTCATTTACCATGTAGTATATGCAAGAAGGGTAAGGAACTCAGTTACATTTTCTTTTAATGGCAACGTGTCCCTTTAATTTATTAATTAAGCTGCTTTGTATTTATTTACTTCACTTGAAGAGGGGTAGTTGACTTTGCAAAAACAGTTGTTGTTTTATTTTTTTTTTCTTGAAATAAAATAATACTCATAAAGACTAAAGACTGATATGTGTATATTATTAAAAGTATTTATTGTCATTTACTCATGGATCATCTAAAAATGATTGTAACACACTGAAAATTTAGAGTAAATGGAGGCCACCAATCCCACCATGTTTGTATCCTCAATTCTGAAAACCTTCCTGAAAACCATGTACCACTACTAGATTAGCAGAACATGTTTTGATCATAGTATGATTTGAAACTTTGCATGGTGGGATCAGGTTTGCAGTGATGCTATGTATAAAATCTCGTTGTGAGTAGTGGTGGTTTTAAAAAGAACAGGTGGTTTGACAACTTCCTGAAGAGGATCAGGGCATACTGATCAAAAAATCAAGTTGTGAAACCACTGTTTCTTTTCAGAACCACCACTACTCAAAAGAGATTTTACCTATGGTGTCAGCCCAAACCTCACCTAATTATAGACATTGTTCTTGTAATGACACACATCCCATCTCAGTGAGCCAAATATTAACAGATTTTTATCAAAGATTGTGGTTCTCAAAAAAGTTCCCCTTTTGAAGCCTCTTTGCTGTATAACTTCCATGTTTGTAATATGTACATGTAAGTTGAATGCATTTCACTATTTTCCATTGAGAGGCACAACAGCATGAGCTTTATGTTTGACAAATAATTTGTACATCTATTTTTTGAGTCTCATTTACAAACATTTTATCAACTATAGGGGCTAAAAATACCACACTAAATTCGAGTGAGAAGAGGAATTCTTATTATATGATTGGCAATAAATTTTAGGGTTTTTAAGTTACTAATAGTCAAGTGGCGGGTAAACCCTTTATATTGTCCATTGGGGTTGGGATATGTCCTTCGGATGGCGTCCATGATACATGAAGGAAGTGGCACTCTGTTGAACCTTCCGAGGTAGCCCGTACACCATCTGACAACTTGCCTGTAAACAACATGGCGATTTCTTCTGCAAACAAAGTAGTTGAAGAAAATCAAATTAGGTAAACATTTGACATCAATATTTGTTTAAAAACACAGTTTTCCCATTTTGAAGAAATCACGTACGAGTAAGGGTGGAAATATACTCTTCTGGTTTGTCCAGTCGAAAAACTTGTAGGAGAACCCCCCCCCCCACACACCCTTACATATGGCTGTTACTGGGGTACTTTCATTGTTGTTCTCCTTTTTCTGAAGAAATCCTAATTGGGTCACCACCAGAACAAAGAAAACCTTATGGGGTAGCATTGCTCCGTAAGTTGGCATGTGTAAGCTCACACACACACACACACACACACTCAAGTGTGTCATGAGCTCCAATCGTGGACCCTCCTTTGTTCAACTCTTTGTCCTGACAAACGTGGACCCCATTGTTTTCCTTTGTGATAACAAACATGGACCTATTGTCCCTTTTGTTGTAAGTCCTCGGTTTGATTGCACTACAAACTCACACACACACACTTTTGGGTTCTTTAAAGAAGTCATAAGCTGTAACACACTCAACAATTGTGACAGAGATCAAAGTGTTTAGAAAAAATCTTGTACAGGTTTTATGGTTATTCGTTTTTCTGAGTTGAATAAATCTAATCCAACAGTCAATTATACTCAGGGTCAGGTAAGAGGCGTAATAATTTTTTGGGGGGAAGGGTTTGCTCCTTACATTAATTTTACAGTTCAATTAAAAAAAGACACTTACTGGTCTAGAGTCCCTTCAACTGCATCTCTGCCATAGTATTCACCGGTACTGTAAATACGCGGTTTGAAGTACAGCCGGGTGCAGACAGACTGCTTCAAACCAATCATGCACAGCAAGGCTTTGGTTTTCATCCTCTACATTAATGTTCAATGCTGCCATTTGGGCTCTTGTCTTCTGCACTTCCTTACAGCAGATGCAGTTCACTGCCATTGGTTGGACCACACAGTGTCCGCATGAGCACCTGAAAGAAAAATTTAAATAACAGAAAATTAACGGATGAAAGTGTTGCTGTACTGACATAAGATAGACTATGTTCATGACCATTAACTAATTTTACGTGAACGGGGGTAATACAAAATGAGTGGGGATTGAAACGATGCGTGTCTCATTTATACATCTAAGTAAAAAATCATGCAATGTTTCGCATTGTTTATCAATGGCCGTTGTTCTTACTTTGTGTCTCTGGGAATTTTTTTTTATTTTTTTTTTTTATTTGAAAAGTGGTTTGTAATTGTAGTTCTGTTTTAAAGAATAAACATGACATATCATACTAGCCTAAAAGAAAACTATGAGAAATAATTAGCAAATGAGCTTGACATAAAAAATAATCCAATTAGGCTAGGACCTACCTCAATCATTTGCTAAAAAAAAAAAAATAAATAAATGCGGTAGAACAGTGACACTGACAGAAAATACGGCTTGTCAGGATCAGTTCGGTACTGAAAATAAATGTTATCTCCGACACTGAGATTTGATGATTGTATTGTGAAAAAATTAATGGATAAACGAGGAATTACAGAAACAAATAAAACAACATTCATCTATTTTCCTTCTCCATGGAACCCGGTTCTCCGATAAGGATACCTGCACTAACCCAATGGGAACAATTTTTGAGTGACACCATTCAATGTATCATGAAAACGTGAACCATATTGGACAACAGCAACCATTTCGTGAGAAAAAAAAATCAACTTTCTGCTGCTATTTCTATCCATTATAGCGGCCTCATATGCCGCATAGATAAATAAGTACTTCATGACGATAAAAAACAGTAAACATAGCATTGTTTGTTCTTCAAAAAACCCGTGGGACTCACCATTCAGTATTGTTTAGTCGACCTCCTGCATCAGGATTCGCACGTTCACGATCATCGGCGGCCAGTGGCTCAAACCTGTATGGTTTGGCACCTCGCACTTCCTCGTCAAGCACTCCCCCAGCTTCATCAACGCCCTCTTCGTCTTCGGAAGAGCTCCCTCCACCGTCAGATCTATCCTCACTATCAATACTATCATCTGTATTTCCTAATTCTTCTTCGTCCACACTGTGTTCCTCCCACGATCCGCTAATGTCTGACATTTTGTCCTCGTTTACTGTGTGAATAGCTATAGACGCGTACAATAAACACACTTCGCTGCGCGGGGGTAAACAAGCCGTCTCCATTCATGTACGTCATCAGAGTCTATGGTATATTTTTATCACGTGACATGCCGTTTCCAAAAACTCGGTATGAGGAGCTGCTGAACGCTGGCCTAAATGACCTTTTTTTTTAATTACGCAACTACCGCTAAGTATTTTCATTAATATATACGTAATCATGAAACACAAATTGATTGGATTTCGCCAAAGTTTAAATTATCTTAGTACCGTTGAAGTAGATCTTTAAGCTTGTATTTTCTTTGCGTTTTGTTTATAGTCAGACCATCAAGTTTTTTTATCATACAACTAAGCTTAAGGTGGGCACTGACCTTGTTGAGGTGTACATTGCTAACCATGCTCGTGTATTATTTGTTTCTTTCTTGTGTGTGTCGTTGCCCTGAGAGTACATGGGTCTTGCAGCTCGGATCCTACCCTTAATCTATTAACTTGTATAGGCCTTTTTAGTGCCATTAATTTACACGCACGGTACCTTTAACGAAATGTTCCTTTCAGATAAGTATAAAATAATTTCTCTATCACATCGAATGAATAATCCTTTTGAAAGCCTTCAGAACTGCGAAATTGATTAAGAAATTATCAACACAACAGTTCGACTTCAACTTTGATTTGTACGTGTTTATGACAAGTCTACGGTCACTTTTAAAAGTCTTTTAAAAACTCTGCCGGTAATTAAATTATGCAAACCGAATACACATTATACGACAGGAATCGGTGCCATCACTCAAGTCACTCTCATCACATTGACAAGTCAAACGATAAAAGTAAAATTACCTCATCGGCAGTCAAGTAAAAGCGCTAAACGAAGTTATTGTGGACAGTTTGTCAGGCTGCGAAATCAATTCAGTTATGATGCACTGATTATCCAATATAGAGTCCTTTATATGAAAGTACAAAAGCTCTAAAATGGTGTAAAATTCTGTTGTTTTTGTTTGCAGCACAGTGTGGGTCATCCCGGTCGAATCCCGGTCATGACACTTGTGCCCTTGAGCTAGGCACTTAACCATTATCACTTCGAAAAGGTTGGGAAGGTAGTGCATTCTACTCTATCAGCCAGGCTCCTAGTGGATGATACACATGCCAGCATCCTTACGGACTGTGAAGGGGGTAACGCTGTTTCAGCCCCAAGAGTAGGTGGCAACGTGCCCCTGGTGTCCCGAAGTGATTTGGGTCAACAGCCCAAATCAGTTAAGTTTAGCCCTCACCTTGAAGTAGCCGTTCGGCCTTGTGAGTTAGGCGATATCCCATTAAACAAAAAAGAGAGTAGTCCAAAAAGTTGGGTTTTGGCGGGGTGTTTTTTTGCGTCGGTCAAAAGGTCACTCAATGCATTTTTTTTGAATACCATCAAACTTTATCACCCCTAAATGCAAATGTATTGACCCACTATATTTTAAAAGTGACGTCAATTGATGTTTTAAGATGTTGACAAAACTTAACACAATATGGGGATTTCGTAAGGCCTCCACCTGTTGAAAAATGAGTGCATCACAAAACTTGACACGACCTTGGAGCCCCTCATAATTAACTAACACGGAACAATGAAAAGCCTACTTTGGTAGTGAAATGTTGCTTATCTGACAAACTAGGTGAGACCAAAGTGTTGGGAATAATTAAGCTACGGCATGAAAGTTTTTTTCCCCCATGGTGTTATGAACACTTTGTAACCACAGTATTAAAGGCCCTGTACACTATTGGTAAGATCGAAAAACACAAATGTTCACAGATTTACACATAAATCCCACCATGTTTGTATCCTCAATTCTGAAAACCTTCCTGAAAACCATGTACCACTACTAGATTAGCAGAACATGTTTTGATCATAGTATGATTTGAAACTTTGCATGGTGGGATCAGGTTTGCAGTGATGCTATGTATAAAATCTCGTTGTGAGTAGTGGTGGTTTTAAAAAGAACAGGTGGTTTGACAACTTCCTGAAGAGGATCAGGGCATACTGATCAAAAAATCAAGTTGTGAAACCACTGTTTCTTTTCAGAACCACCACTACTCAAAAGAGATTTTACCTATGGTGTCAGCCCAAACCTCACCTAATTATAGACATTGTTCTTGTAATGACACACATCCCATCTCAGTGAGCCAAATATTAACAGATTTTTATCAAAGATTGTGGTTCTCAAAAAAGTTCCCCTTTTGAAGCCTCTTTGCTGTATAACTTCCATGTTTGTAATATGTACATGTAAGTTGAATGCATTTCACTATTTTCCATTGAGAGGCACAACAGCATGAGCTTTATGTTTGACAAATAATTTGTACATCTATTTTTTGAGTCTCATTTACAAACATTTTATCAACTATAGGGGCTAAAAATACCACACTAAATTCGAGTGAGAAGAGGAATTCTTATTATATGATTGGCAATAAATTTTAGGGTTTTTAAGTTACTAATAGTCAAGTGGCGGGTAAACCCTTTATATTGTCCATTGGGGTTGGGATATGTCCTTCGGATGGCGTCCATGATACATGAAGGAAGTGGCACTCTGTTGAACCTTCCGAGGTAGCCCGTACACCATCTGACAACTTGCCTGTAAACAACATGGCGATTTCTTCTGCAAACAAAGTAGTTGAAGAAAATCAAATTAGGTAAACATTTGACATCAATATTTGTTTAAAAACACAGTTTTCCCATTTTGAAGAAATCACGTACGAGTAAGGGTGGAAATATACTCTTCTGGTTTGTCCAGTCGAAAAACTTGTAGGAGAACCCCCCCCCCCACACACCCTTACATATGGCTGTTACTGGGGTACTTTCATTGTTGTTCTCCTTTTTCTGAAGAAATCCTAATTGGGTCACCACCAGAACAAAGAAAACCTTATGGGGTAGCATTGCTCCGTAAGTTGGCATGTGTAAGCTCACACACACACACACACACACACACTCAAGTGTGTCATGAGCTCCAATCGTGGACCCTCCTTTGTTCAACTCTTTGTCCTGACAAACGTGGACCCCATTGTTTTCCTTTGTGATAACAAACATGGACCTATTGTCCCTTTTGTTGTAAGTCCTCGGTTTGATTGCACTACAAACTCACACACACACACTTTTGGGTTCTTTAAAGAAGTCATAAGCTGTAACACACTCAACAATTGTGACAGAGATCAAAGTGTTTAGAAAAAATCTTGTACAGGTTTTATGGTTATTCGTTTTTCTGAGTTGAATAAATCTAATCCAACAGTCAATTATACTCAGGGTCAGGTAAGAGGCGTAATAATTTTTTGGGGGGAAGGGTTTGCTCCTTACATTAATTTTACAGTTCAATTAAAAAAAGACACTTACTGGTCTAGAGTCCCTTCAACTGCATCTCTGCCATAGTATTCACCGGTACTGTAAATACGCGGTTTGAAGTACAGCCGGGTGCAGACAGACTGCTTCAAACCAATCATGCACAGCAAGGCTTTGGTTTTCATCCTCTACATTAATGTTCAATGCTGCCATTTGGGCTCTTGTCTTCTGCACTTCCTTACAGCAGATGCAGTTCACTGCCATTGGTTGGACCACACAGTGTCCGCATGAGCACCTGAAAGAAAAATTTAAATAACAGAAAATTAACGGATGAAAGTGTTGCTGTACTGACATAAGATAGACTATGTTCATGACCATTAACTAATTTTACGTGAACGGGGGTAATACAAAATGAGTGGGGATTGAAACGATGCGTGTCTCATTTATACATCTAAGTAAAAAATCATGCAATGTTTCGCATTGTTTATCAATGGCCGTTGTTCTTACTTTGTGTCTCTGGGAATTTTTTTTTATTTTATTTTTTTTATTTGAAAAGTGGTTTGTAATTGTAGTTCTGTTTTAAAGAATAAACATGACATATCATACTAGCCTAAAAGAAAACTATGAGAAATAATTAGCAAATGAGCTTGACATAAAAAATAATCCAATTAGGCTAGGACCTACCTCAATCATTTGCTAAAAAAAAAAAATAAATAAATGCGGTAGAACAGTGACACTGACAGAAAATACGGCTTGTCAGGATCAGTTCGGTACTGAAAATAAATGTTATCTCCGACACTGAGATTTGATGATTGTATTGTGAAAAAATTAATGGATAAACGAGGAATTACAGAAACAAATAAAACAACATTCATCTATTTTCCTTCTCCATGGAACCCGGTTCTCCGATAAGGATACCTGCACTAACCCAATGGGAACAATTTTTGAGTGACACCATTCAATGTATCATGAAAACGTGAACCATATTGGACAACAGCAACCATTTCGTGAGAAAAAAAAATCAACTTTCTGCTGCTATTTCTATCCATTATAGCGGCCTCATATGCCGCATAGATAAATAAGTACTTCATGACGATAAAAAACAGTAAACATAGCATTGTTTGTTCTTCAAAAAACCCGTGGGACTCACCATTCAGTATTGTTTAGTCGACCTCCTGCATCAGGATTCGCACGTTCACGATCATCGGCGGCCAGTGGCTCAAACCTGTATGGTTTGGCACCTCGCACTTCCTCGTCAAGCACTCCCCCAGCTTCATCAACGCCCTCTTCGTCTTCGGAAGAGCTCCCTCCACCGTCAGATCTATCCTCACTATCAATACTATCATCTGTATTTCCTAATTCTTCTTCGTCCACACTGTGTTCCTCCCACGATCCGCTAATGTCTGACATTTTGTCCTCGTTTACTGTGTGAATAGCTATAGACGCGTACAATAAACACACTTCGCTGCGCGGGGGGTAAACAAGCCGTCTCCATTCATGTACGTCATCAGAGTCTATGGTATATTTTTATCACGTGACATGCCGTTTCCAAAAACTCGGTATGAGGAGCTGCTGAACGCTGGCCTAAATGACCTTTTTTTTTAATTACGCAACTACCGCTAAGTATTTTCATTAATATATACGTAATCATGAAACACAAATTGATTGGATTTCGCCAAAGTTTAAATTATCTTAGTACCGTTGAAGTAGATCTTTAAGCTTGTATTTTCTTTGCGTTTTGTTTATAGTCAGACCATCAAGTTTTTTTATCATACAACTAAGCTTAAGGTGGGCACTGACCTTGTTGAGGTGTACATTGCTAACCATGCTCGTGTATTATTTGTTTCTTTTCTTGTGTGTGTCGTTGCCCTGAGAGTACATGGGTCTTGCAGCTCGGATCCTACCCTTAATCTATTAACTTGTATAGGCCTTTTTAGTGCCATTAATTTACACGCACGGTACCTTTAACGAAATGTTCCTTTCAGATAAGTATAAAATAATTTTCTCTATCACATCGAATGAATAATCCTTTTGAAAGCCTTCAGAACTGCGAAATTGATTAAGAAATTATCAACACAACAGTTCGACTTCAACTTTGATTTGTACGTGTTTATGACAAGTCTACGTCACTTTTAAAAGTCTTTTAAAAACTCTGCCGGTAATTAAATTATGCAAACCGAATACACATTATACGACAGGAATCGGTGCCATCACTCAAGTCACTCTCATCACATTGACAAGTCAAACGATAATGTAAAATTACCTCATCGGCAGTCAAGTAGAGCGCTAAACGAAGTTATTGTGGACAGTTTGTCAGGCTGCGAAATCAATTCAGTTATGATGCACTGATTATCCAATATAGAGTCCTTTATATGAAAGTACAAAAGCTCTAAAATGGTGTAAAATTCTGTTGTTTTTGTTTGCAGCACAGTGTGGGTCATCCCGGTCGAATCCCGGTCATGACACTTGTGCCCTTGAGCTAGGCACTTAACCATTATCACTTCGAAAAGGTTGGGAAGGTAGTGCATTCTACTCTATCAGCCAGGCTCCTAGTGGATGATACACATGCCAGCATCCTTACGGACTGTGAAGGGGGTAACGCTGTTTCAGCCCCAAGAGTAGGTGGCAACGTGCCCCTGGTGTCAGAAGTGATTTGGGTCAACAGCCCAAATCAGTTAAGTTTAGCCCTCACCTTGAAGTAGCCGTTCGGCCTTGTGAGTTAGGCGATATCCCATTAAACAAAAAAGAGAGTAGTCCAAAAAGTTGGGTTTTGGCGTGTGTTTTTTTTGCGTCGGTCAAAAGGTCACTCAATGCATTTTATTGAATACCATCAAACTTTATCACCCCTAAATGCAAATGTATTGACCCACTATATTTTAAAAGTGACGTCAATTGATGTTTTAAGATGTTGACAAAACTTAACACAATATGGCATTTCGTAAGGCCTCCACCTGTTGAAAAATGAGTGCATCACAAAACTTGACACGACCTTGGAGCCCCTCATAATTAACTAACACGGAACAATGAAAAGCCTACTTTGGTAGTGAAATGTTGCTTATCTGACAAACTAGGTGAGACCAAAGTGTTGGGAATAATTAAGCTACGGGCATGAAAGTTTTTTTCCCCCATGGTGTTATGAACACTTTGTAACCACAGTATTAAAGGCCCTGTACACTATTGGTAAGATCGAAAAACACAAATGTTCACAGATTTACACATAACTTACATGATTTAAAGTAAGTAGGGGTAGAAAGGGTTCCTTAAAATATTTCTGCCTAAAATGCTATCGTTTCTGAGAAATGAATAAAACAATAGTTTTTATCGCGCGCGATAAGGTCTTTTTCACTATTTTCTCGTGACCTCGATGACCAATTGAGCTCAAATTTTCACAGGTTTGTTATTTCATGTATATGGTTAATCACACAAAACATGAACTTTGTTTGCGACTGTTTTGTCAGCTCTACCAATCCTGTATAATACCTTTAAGGTGAAATACACAATGCTATCCTAAACGGTATGCTGTGCGCTCAAAATGCAAGTTAACTTTTACCTTTCAGTGTTGTCATTGCACAGTGTCCTAAAAATGTACGGTAATATTGTATTTAATGTGCTCATAGTTATACAAAATATACTGCTTTATTATTCTATCAATCTAGCACTATACCAGGCTTCGAATTACCCGGGTGCACGCGTGCACCAATGCATGTAACTTTTCCGACGTGCACGCAGCTCCAATGAATTACATGCACGGATTTTGTGAGTGTTTTATTTTTTGTAATGCATGTAATTGTGATTTAAATAAAACATTTTTTTCTATTTACCTGACCAAAATTCCTTTTATTTTCCTCAAGTTATTTCAAATAAATTTGACGAGAATTTATTACCGTACCGAGTCTTTTCATTTCCATTTCCAAACCTCTGGGCTGCGCGATCTGTCGATTGCGTACCCATTGCTGCAAGATCATTGATCTACAGTATAATGTAGATCAATGTGCAAGATCAACCGATCACGCAACTTACCACGCAATTGAGCGGCGTTTGCGCGACCGACCGATGTCACCATGCTCGATAGAATTGCGTGACAGGCAGGCAGGCAGGGCGCAATTTTTTCTTTCGTACCACACTTGAGACAAGGGGTCAACAATGAAGGGATCCGGAAAAGCGCCCATACCTTATGCGTGTATGCATTGGCTCTAGTGTTGTACGGTAAAAAAAATTGCAGGCAGGGCAGTGCGGTAGTTATAGAGCGCACAAACAGTAACTCACTGTCTCATTCCCAGTGTATAATGCACGTACTAAATCTGGCTCTCCCAACTTCCCTTCTTGAAAAAAGACTAATCCCAGGGGTTGCGGTAATTGATGCAATAAGACTAACCCCTATGGGCCCTATACTACACATGTGTGCAGCGATGTGTGCAGAGATGTGTTTGTGTGTTATGTAACGGTCTGTACGGTCGTTCGTTTGCCTGAATGTTGACATCTCTCTCGCATGTGGCGAGATAGAATGGATTCTTTACACCTTGAAGATCAAATCCATGTTCTTAGAATGTGTGTCATGTTTTTTGAAAGTGGTAAAAATCGGGCAAATCTGGTGACTAGTCTGACAAAAATGGTCGAAATTGCAATTTCGCTGATTTTTGGGCATTGCATGACTCGTAACCCTTCGCTTCGGGAGGATGGAGGGTTACGATTAGTGCAACTAGTGGCGAGGATGATCCTGATAACTCTTTTGCAAAGGTGAGGTGACTTTTAAGAAAATTCCTGCATTTGAGTTTTTCACGGAACAACATGCAACTGTTTGAGTTCTCTTGTACTATGTTGGCTTGTGAAACACTTGCATTTTAGTGCTTGACGTGCACTGTATGTGTTAACATACAGTACTGTGCTTTTTTTAAAGGTATTTCACTGAAACTAAATGGTGCATGTAACTTTTTGAGGGTGCATGTAAACTTTAAATTCTGCATGCACTGGTGCATGTAGTTTTGTTTTTCTAAATCGAAGCCTGCACTATACCCAACGATGTGACTGAACTGTTAAGTAATTTTGAGTTGAACAAAGAAATTCAACCCCGAATTGTTTGAAACTGTTAAGTGATAGGCCAACTTTTTCTTTACAAATTGGCCTACGCAAGGAACCAGCTGCGAGCAGTGTGGCGTGTGACGTAATTATTTTGCTCATTTTCGGTGCAAAGAACAAACAAAAGGGGAAAGATGAAAGGTCTCCATCCATAGGCTCGATAGGGGAATTCTAAAGACTGGGGTGTGTGGTCGTACGGTCGTGATAAACAGTCTGTGTTCTGCATATATTTTCGTGCTTTATACTGTAGCATTCCGTTTTATCTGTTTGCTTGTTTGTGTTTTTCTGTTTTCCAGTTTTGATTTGTTTGTGTTTGTTTTGTTTTGTTATTTTTGGGGGCGGTCTCTTTTGCCCATCAGCTCTGAGCACATCTATATCGCGTGACACTAAACTGAAAATTACCGTGAAAAATAAAGTAACCGACATTATTTAAATTCTACTAAAGGGAAAAATATTAACACTACATATACATACAACTAAGGCAAGCTGGCGTTCATATAAAAAATATCGGCAAGCAGACGAACGTTTTTATTTGTTGTTCTATTTGCTTGCGAGTGTACGCAAATCACCAGTGGTACGGCCACTAAACTCTGGACTCAGTTGTGCAGAAGTCCAGTCAACTGTTCCCTATTTTCGGGTTTTTTCCCAGACACATTATTGGTATCAGTCAAGGGATATATTTGACATGGTCTTTTCAGGTAACCCAACAACCTTTAGAATGAGTAAACTGAGCTTCTTCGCCACAAATTACACCGTGTACATGACACGCCGATGTGCCGATGGAGGCAGGGCAAAATGTACTGCCATACATTTTGACCAAACAAACATGACATGTTCAGTTTCAAACTCACCACATTCTTGTCCGAAATTCCTCCTAGAAATGCAGCACATATCCTATGATCCTATTATCCACTGTGGGTGTATCTGGCCGCTCATATATCCACATTCTGGCCTGTCAAAAGTCTAATAAAAAATGGGGGAATTCCGTGAAGAAAAACTCACTGACACAATGGTCCACGTGCGTAGCTAATAACATGGCGTTTGGCAGACGACCTCTTATCTGTCAAACTTCGCGCACGAGCTGCCTTACCGTGTACCTTGCCAAAACAACTTGTCTACGTTCAAACAAATTAATTTGAAACTTGTTCAAATTTTCTTTTCACGACAATCTTTACACTAAAATGATCATTATTTTCTATAGTATTTTTCACAAGTGATGTGAGCAAAACATTTGCATAGGTTTCCATGCAATGGAGGGGTCATTTTATAAAGATTCGCGAAAGATGAGCAAGTGCAGACTGAGGTAAAAATGCCTCATTAGCATTTGAATGGGCCAACACCTGTCAGAAACGCGGTCAACCAATCATACGCATGTATTTCAGTAAACACGATTACCGCATTCAGTTGCGCAATTGCGGAATGTTGTTGTTGCAAAAATAAGGTCATTCTCCATGGCTAGCTAGACATCGTGGCCAATTTGCTTGACTCGGCTCACATTTTAGCCTTCGATTTATTGCTTGATTACGTCAAGGCTGTGTCCTAACTGGTGGCTTATAATACTTATTCCAATAAATGCACAATAACGTCCTTCCAAACATAGCGTGCACTGTAATCACAGGCGTAACCAGAGGGGGAGTGGGGCAGGGGAGGGCCCCCCTTGTTTGCCAGGATAATGATTGGATTTGAGAATAGGGTCAATAAACCAAAGTAAACTAAACTAAACTAAGCGTGAGGGTGGGGGATGATGTGGGGAGGTTCTCAGGGTAGAGAGATGTGGACGTGACTGTGGGTAGGGTGTGTTAGGGTAGGTGTGGGAGAGGCATGGGTGTGTGGGGGGGGGCAGGTAACGAGTGTGTAAGGCCCTGTGTCTAAAGGTTGGGAAAGCATTAAGACCATAAAGATATGCACATGCGCATTTGAATCACAACCATCGTGGTTTAAATTCATACGTCGTAGTGCATTTATGCCTCAATTTTTGTTTCCTTCCATTTAGCTTTGATTTCCAATGTTCCAAATAATAAAAACCTAGGTACAATGGATCTTTCTTTCCACAGAAAGAACATAATGGTGATACACATTAGAACTAAAGACCACGTAGTTGTGACCATTTTTTCATCTCACGGATAATATTTTATTCAAATGCAATCATACAAAAAGAGCGTCAGCGATATTCACAATTGGTGCAGGGTTTAATTTAAAAAAAAAAAAAATTATTATAATCCCCGATGCAAAGAACATTCACAATCCAGTGACAATTTTACTTTGAAAGAGAATGTTCATATAATTGTTCACATTTCATCATTTACTCTAAATTTGACGACTACCACAGCATTAATTAAAGTCTACAAGCATTAAAAACAATTATCCCACATAATTTATAAACTGTACAGTCCTAAGGGTAAGATCATTGTTTTCTTATTTTCCAAGGTAATGCTGATTTACCAAGAAAGATACAATAAAAGTCACCTGTGAAAGTTTCAGCTGGATACAGTGTTAGGAACACAGCAACAAAAATGTCACAGTTTTTACATCAGGGCCCACTTTCATAGAGCTGCTTATTAAACAGAAAATATTGCTTTACAATTTTGTGCTCAGCAGAAATGAGCAGGATACCAGTCAAAAAATTGTACAACTGGCACTGGTTGTTTGGTTGGTAACCTTAATCTAGTAAGCGAAATTTTATTGTGCTAAGCTACTTTTTGTGCTTAATAAGCAGCTCTATAAAATTGGTCCAAGGAAACGTAGAATCCATCCACGTTTAGCGAGGTGACAGCGGGTACCAGCCGCATCTCTGGCAGTATCTCCATCGGGTTTAGACTAGCAAAATGAAAACTAATGTTTTAACCACTTCTCGAAAACTTAAGCACCTCTTGCAAAAATATTTCAAGGGAAAAATTTCCACCATGATTATCTTTACATCTAATTTATCTGCAAATCAGTCATATGTTCAATCTCACTAGTAGTATACACAGAAAGGAGAAAAACAACAAACAGGGGGAAAAACCTTTAAGTTGATTTTACCTTTTCCTATTTGCATAAATAAGCTGGGCCAATTTTGTTGCTGAACGTTTTACCTGAAGTCATCAATTTATACCATTGCTGATTATGATCGTAGTACTTCTAGGTAAAGATTCACCATTGGTAATGCTAACACATACAGGTATATCCTGCGTTTCGTAGTGAACGCCGGGGATTAACTAATTCGGCGAACACCAGTGTTGCATAGTAAAGCAAAGTACACTCTAAAACAAAAACGGGTCAGAGCTGACCCTAATTCCGGGTCCCAGGGGGCCTGACCCCATTTCCGGGGTCAGGCTGACCTGGAAAGTGGTAAACTCAGATTCTGCGTCATTTCGACCCATTTCTGGGTCATTTTTGACACAGATTCCGGGTCAATCTGACCCAGAAATAAGCAAGGCCCCAAGGGACCAGGATCCGGGTCAGGTCAGTTCTGATCCGGGTCAATTCTGACCCAGATATGTTTTTTTATTGTATGGTGAGAAAGTAATAGATATAGGTCCATTAAAAGCAGTTCCAAAAGCATGGTTTGGTATTGCAGGTCACTTCTGGGGGAGAGCACCACATAGGCCTGAACACAAGATTTTCTATTTAATAAAAAACTTAGTCAATAAAATAGAACTTAATTAAAATTAAAATACTTCAAAGTGCTTTGAGGTCAGGTACTACACAATTGTCATTAAAATAAATAAAATTTAACGATACCATATGTCTTTTTTTTTTTAAATAATGCGGTTTGTCATTTCATGTAACCTTGATATTCTGCATGTAAAAGTATATCACATTATTATAACATTATTATAAGAAATATACCTCAAGGGAAACTGACTGAGTAAAATTTTTATAATTTGGGGTTGAACAAATAAAAATTTACTAGAGCAGGATCTGAACCAACGACCTCCAGATAACGTGCCGGGGCTCTACCAACTGAGATGTCTAGCCCTATGTTGGCAATCTCCCTATTTTGTCAATATCTTTAATCCGGGCTGCCAGTCAGAAGCCATTCAAACGTTAACTGCCTTGTAGCCAAGGATCACACCCAAGTTTACCATACAACATGGGAAGCGGCAGCGTTCAGTTTGAATTAATCTGCCTGATTTGTACAGCACCATGCTCAATTAAAACGGCTGAAATTGCATTCCATTGTTTCATTACGTAGAGAATTAAGGTCTAAAAAGATGCATTAAGCAAGCAATCAGGCAAAACCACAGTAGTTATTTGAAATATACAACTTGTGGTTAAAGGTATTGTACACTTTTGGTAACAGCTCAAAATCAGTGTCCACATTTTGTGTGATTAAACATATGCATGAACAAACAAACTGTGAAAGTTTGAGCTCAATTGGTCATCGAGGTCAAGAGAAAATAGTGAAAAGAGATCTTATGTGTTTTCAGTTTTTTCAAATTACCGCGCGCGCGATAATTACTATTGTTTTACTCGTTTCTCAGAAAGATAGCATTTTAGGCAGAAATATTTTAAGGAACCCTTTCTACCATTACTTACTTTAAATCTGTAAGTTATGTGTGAATCTGTGAACATTGTGTTTTTCGATCTTACAATAGTGTACAGGGCCTTTAAATACCATCTGGTCTAATTTAGTACTTCGAAGAGTGTTGTCATTTGACCTTCAAGAAGACTCTGCTAGGGTCGAAGCCCACAGGCCACTGACTATATTTTGCTTTGATTTTCTTGCAACTATTCTATACTGTCACTGTCAGAGACTTGAATCATAACAATCCGAACACCATAAAGTCCCACTGCTTGCTATTGTTTGCTATTTACTACTTCCCCTGGAACTCTGCATTAGGCACTTAGCACTTGTCATTTTCAGATGCTACGCTTCACAGATTAAACTGGGAGATACTCATCAAGACGTCCGGGTTTTGTGAATGAACAAGTGAAAGAATGAGTACTTCGCTGCACCATTTACTCATCAGAATTACACAAGAGAAACTCATCAGGGCCCAATTTCATAGAGCTGCTAAGCACAACAATTTGCTTAGCATGAAATTTCTTCCTTGATAAAAACAGGGTTACCATCCAAATTTCCATGTGTTGCGTATTGCTTGTTAGTGGTATTCAGCCATTGTTTGCTTATCCTGAAAATCACATGGAAATTTGGCTGGTAATCCTGTTTTTATCAATGAAGAAATTTCATGCTAAGCAAATTGTTGTGCTTAGCAGCTCTATGAAATTGGGCCCAAGTCACCAGGGGTTGGTGAGTGAACAAATAAAAAAGACTGAGTACTGCACAGCTGGATTACTCGTCATTCCTCAAAAGCACACAAGAAATACTCATCAAGTCATCAGGGGTTTTGTGAATAAACAAGTAGAAGAATGAGTATCACGCAGCAAGACCACCAAAGTTCGGCATGAGGTGGCCAACAGTACAACACATTTTCAATGTATTTGTTTCCACTAATTTTTACGATGACAAGCTACACCACATTATTTTACTATAGAAGCTAAGTGGCCCCAAAACTGTGAGATTGGCTTGGGTTCCCTTTACAAATTCAAAAACAGATATTGACAAATTTTCTTATTTACAAACAGAGGCCCCCATTAATTTTGAGAAAGATTGATCTCCACTTTAAAAAAAAAAAGAAAAAAAGGCAATTCAGGGCCTGAGTGTACATGTATAAAGGTATATCAAACAACTAGCTCAAGTCTTTTATAGCTAAGCGTAGAAATATCCTTGTGTGTCTCGGCTGGGTATAAGTGGAGCTCGCTCCGAGGTGGGCCGACTTGGAAAAATATCTCCGGATTTGGCCCCCTCGTTGCTTGAAGGCGGAGGTGGGATTGGTGCTCTCTCTTGCTCCTCAAGGAGTTTGGCGTTGTTTAGACCCGGTCCTGCAGAGACAAACTTTAGTCAATACATGCTTTCTGACCAGTTCAATAAAAAAGGTTCTTGGGGTGGGGGGGTTTCGGGGGCCAGTCTCGATGACCCCTCATGAGTAAGTGAGTTGGACGTCGGACTTAAACAATGGAGCAGTAAATGTGAACAGCAGTAGACGAACAGCAAATGTGAAGTAATTGCTGGAAAACAGTTGGATCGGAAACAAACTTTCAAACTGAGAAGAACTGGAAGGTAAGTGAAAGGTGGACGTCAAATCTTTCACTACAATTAAGAAGTGGATCATTCCACGATGTTGGGACATTGTGCAACATATGTGTGACATTTGTCCTCATTATCAAAATGCATTCTTACAATTGACTCAATTGTTTCAGGTACCAATGGCCTACGAGTGTGAATGTGTGAACAGCTAGTACTATTTTCTAATGTAAATCTTTAACAAACACATTCACACACAAAGACGATTGTTACATTAAAAAAACGTGTCAAATGTAAGAATGCTTTTAATAACATGGATCAAGTACTGACTGGAACAAAACTGAACAAGTGCTGTCAGGAAGCTATGCTTTGTTTGAAAAACCTAATACAAAAAACTAGGAAGACCTGGCAAAAAAACAGGAAAAAATTAGTGGATTTGAACCTACCTATAAAACTGAGAAGTACTGGCAGAAAGATCAGACCATGGGTGGCTCCAAACACAACCATTCCAAGATACATCCTAAAGTAGAAGACCTCAAACAGCTGCGACTTTGAGAAGGCAAGAACGAAGATGCCGCAGATTTTGGTAAAGGTGATGCCACTCAGAACCTGGAGGTCAAGAGACAGTTTGTTATTTTCACTGGTGAACATTGCTGAGTAGGCTACAGAGGGTGGTTGCAAAAAACCAACACCATTCAATTCTTATTAACCGTGAATACAGCAAAAAAAGTTAAGGGAAAACTTTACGTGAATTCAGCAAACAAGTTAAGGGCAAACTTTACAGAGTATTCACATTCGAGTAGTTCTGAATAGACTAGCTTAATACCGAGCTTCCCGTAATTCCAAGTGTAGCGATTTACCAATCTTCTCATGTGAGTAATTCTGAGTACAATGACTTGTTGAGCTTCCCATATGAGAAATTTTGAGTAATTTATGATTAGTTCTGAGTAGAATAAGTTAATACTGCACTTCCCATTATTCTGAGACTGATCTTCTCGTATGAGTAATTCTGAGTATTATGACTTAGCTAGGTTCTCATGTGAGTAATTCTGAGTATGACTTAGCTAGGTTCTCATATGAGTAATTCCGAGTGTAATGACATAACAAGCTTTCCATGTGAGTAATTCTGAGTATACTGACTTAACGAGTTTCTCATGAGTAATTCTGAGTATGACTTAGCTAGGTTCTCATGTGAGTAATTCTGAGTATGACTTATCCAGGTTCTCATATGAGTAATTCCGAGTGCAATGACATAACAAGCTTTCTATGTGAGTAATTCTGAGTACACTGACTTAACGAGTTTCTCATGAGTAATTCTGAGTTTACTGACTTATCCATTTTCTCATTAAAGTATTCTGAGTACTGACTTAACAAGTTTCTCCTATGAGTGATTCTGAGTATAATGACTTACCGAGCTTCCCATGTGAGTAATTCTGTGTATACTGATTTAACAAGATTCTCCTATGAGTAATTCTGAGTATAATGACTGAACGAATTTCTCTTATGAGTATTTCTGATTGTAATGACTTACCGAGCTTCCCATGTGAGTAATTCTGAGTATACTGACTTAACAAGATTCTCCTATGAGTAATTCTGAGTATAATGACTTAACAAGATTCTCCTATGAGTAATTCTGAGTATAATGACTGAACGAATTTCTCTTATGAGTATTTCTGATTGTCATGACTTACCGAGCTTCCCATGTGAGTATTTCTGATTGTAATGACTTACCGAGCTTCCCATGTGAGTAATTCTGAGTATACTGACTTAACAAGATTCTCCTATGAGTATTTCTGATTGTAATGACTTACCGAGCTTCCCATGTGAGTGAGTGCATCCTTCGCCCTCTCTACACGGTTCCCCTTGGTACTGATGGCAAAGGCACGCACTATGTGGGAACAGAACTCAACAGAGATACCAACACACTGTACAAAAAGAAACCAAGTATTAATTTTACACTCTCTTTACAAGAACCATTATGACCACTACTGATAAAAAATAGAAAATAATAACGATTTGTTCCCATTTGGAATACACGTGTCCCTTTGTTGATGTCTCATGATATCATGTTTCAAATTTCGCTCTGAAAGAGTATCAAATAAAATGACAAGAGCAGCTAGGACCCTTCCCGCCCAAAAGTGCATCCCTCAGCCATACATAAGCTCTAACACCACCAGTACTCCAGCATTCTCCTGAAGACGAGCAGAGTATACTGTTCGAAACGCCGAGACCAAACCGGCTCTTTTCAGAGCCACCACTCCTTCAAAAGAGACATTTTACTCATGGTTGTACCCGCAAGTTTACTATTCATATTTATATTTATAGTTTTTCTTATTCTCCACACCACGCAAAGCTTCAAACACCATTTAAATAAAAGGACATTTACCAACATGTTAACGTGAGGTTAGAGACTTTTTGGGGGGAGTAGAACAAAGGCAAATTTACTAGAGCAGGATTTGCAGTAGCTGTCTAGCATTACTGAGTCAAGCTCTAGTGTTGTCAGAGTGAGGGTTTCGAGTCTCGGCCTTCAGACTTGTGCCCTTGCCCAAGACACTCAACCGTAATTGCTTTCTCGTTACGATGGGACGTAAAGCCGTGGGTCATGTGTGCTGTGTAATGCATTTAAAAAGATCGCAGTACACTTATGGCTAAAGAGAATGTGCTGGCCCCGGTGTTTCTGGCATGGCTGGCTTGCTGCAGATTGCTCCGCAGCACCTTGTCAACTCTATAATAAATTAGTCTGACAATTGAATCATAGCTCAGCCTTCCTACCTTAAAGGAAACACTTTTGGTAACAACTCAAAATCAGTGTCCACATTTTGTGTGATTAAACATATGCATGAACAAACAAAGCTGTGAAAGTTTGAGCTCAATTGGTCATCGAGGTCACAAGAAAATAGTGAAAAGAGATCTTATGTGTTTTCTGTTTTTTTCAATTATCGCGCGTGATAATTACTATTGTTTTACTCGTTTCTCAGAAACGATAGCATTTTAGGCAGAAATATTTTAAGGAACCCTTTCTACCATTACTTACTTTAAATCTTGTAAGTTATGTGTGAATCTGTGAACATTGTGTTTTTCGATCTTACCAATAATGTACAGGGCCTTTAAGCCTGATAATTCAATCATAGCTCAGGATACCTACAGACAGTCTCATAATTCAATCATACCTCGGCATACCTATAGTCATTAAAATAGCAAGTGCTTCAAGATGCCAACAGATGAAGCATTATACAAGAACCGAGTATTAGTATTAAATACCTCTTCTGCTCAACCAAATTTGCTTGATTAGGTGTTCGTAGCATAGCGCGCAACACCTCTTTTTTTTTAATTCTTGTCACGATACATTTGCGCGACTTTTAGAAATGGTTCTCACAATCCAGTTACAGCTCAGCATCATCACTGCCGACATTTGCATCTTGCAACCAGGACGATTTTGTTACAACGATCAGGGAGATATTTAGAATCACAGTCAACATAATGAGGAGAAGGTTCCCGTGACCTGGGAGGTTTTCAAAATGTTTTCATCAGAATATGGAAAGATTGGGAACCTTCCGCAGAATCCGGGAGAGTTGGCAGCACTGCTGCATACCTGTCATTAACCCTCCTACTGTCAGTGACTCTTGGCAACATTTTCCAGTGAGTTGACCAACCATTTGAAACCATTCGACTGCCAAGGTTGTGTACGGTGGCACAACTGTGCACAGAACTAACTGTGTACTGTGTACATGCATTCCCTCATGGTATCATATTTCAGGCTGGCATAGTTAATCTATCATTCAAAACCACTTGAATGGTCAGACAGCAAGAGGGTTAAAGTAATGAGCCCTTTGGGATGCCCATTGATAAAGAGCTACATAAGAACCGCCTATTATCATTAAATGTAGGGTCATAGTTTGGTAAATACTCCAAAAATGAATGCAGTAAAAACTTGTTTCAGTGAGAAGCACTGCAGCTGTTGACAATGTAAACTATTCTGACAAGGGATTACCCTTCAAAGTAACATGTTTTGGAAGTTGTTTTTTAAATCTGAGAAACAATTTATGCATGAATTTATGCATGAGGGCTGAATGCTGCGGTCAGGGGTGCAGTTGGTACCCACTGTCACCTCGCTAAATGCGAATATATTCAATGTTCTTGTGAAAATATAGTGACAGTTTTTTTTTGCTGTTTTCTCAACAAGTAGACACTGTTTCCAGTTGAAACTTTCACATGCGAGTTGTATTGTATCTTTCTTTATAATTTTTTTCATGAATCAGCTTACGCTGACAGAAATACAATCTATGGCCCTACCTTTAAATCATGTGCAAATAACTGTTATGCTCGACCAAAACTGGTTGGTCGTTTTTTGATTCTCTTATGTTGTGGTGCATAACAAATGACAGGCTCACCATGATGAGATTGACCGAGGAGATTGCATTGTTTTTTAATTTTCTTATGTTTCGGTTCATACAAACAGGACAAACTCACCATAATGACATTGACCAAGGAGATTGCATTGTTTTTTAATTTTCTTATGTTTTGGTTCATACAAACAGGACAAACACGCCATAATGAGATTGACCGAGGAGATTGCATTGTTTTTTAATTTTCTTATGTTTCGGTTCATACAAACAGGACAAACTCACCATAATGAGATTGACCGAGGAGATTGCATTGTTTTTTAATTTTCTTATGTTTCGGTTCATACAAACAGGACAAACACGCCATAATGAGATTGACCGAGGAAATTGCATTGTTTTTTAATTATGCCCCGCGGTTGGCGAAGCCACCGAAGGGCATACTGTTTCTGACATGTCCTTCCGGATGTGTGTGTGTGTGTGTGTGGACACACAGAAGGGCATATGTGGGGTCCTGACAACAATGGAACAATGGACCCCACAAGGTCATTTCAATAGGAACAATTGGGCCCCACAAGGGAATTCTTCAGAAAAGGGAACAATAGAACAACAATAGCAGTACCCCACAAACCGGATCCGTAAGGATGTGTCTGTGTGTGTGTGTGTGTGCGTGCGTGTGCAAATTATAACTTAAGGAGGACTCAAATTTCAGCTTAAAACTTGGTGCATGGATTGGTCTTCGGGTCCCTCGAAAGTGTATTGTTTGTGGGACTCCCCCCCCCCCAGTCAAATGGCAAGGTCATTATGGCTAAAACAAAATAAATCTTGTCCAAGTGTTAACTCAAGAAGGACTTGGCATATCAACTCCACACTTGGTTTGTGGATTGGTCTTGGGATCCCCCAGAGGCCTATTGTTTTTGGACCCCCTAAGTTGAATATTCAGGTCATTATGGCTAAAACAAAAGAAATCTTGTCCGAGCGATTACTCAAGAGGGACTTGGCATATCAACTCCAAACTTGGTTTGTGGATTGGTCTTGGGATCCCCCAGAAGCCTATTGTTTTTGGACCCGCTAAGTGAAATATTCAGGTCATTATGGTTAAAACAAAAGAAACTTGTCCGAGTGATTACTCAACAAGGACTTGGCATATCAACTCCTAATTGGTCTTCGGATACAGAAGCCTCCTATTTTTAGACCACCTGGCTCAAATGTCAAGAAATGGACTGGCTTGCGGGGCATTTGTGTTTAACAAACACAACTTTTCTTGTTTTCTTATGTTTCGGTGCATACAAACAGGACAAACTCACCATAATGACATTGACCAAGGAGATTGCATTGTTTTTTAATTTTCTTATGTTTTGGCTCATACAAACAGGACAAACTCACCATAATGACATTGACCAAGGAGATTGCATTGTTTTTTAATTTTCTTATGTTTTGGTTCATACAAACAGGACAAACTCACCATAATGACATTGACCAAGGAGATTGCATTGTTTTTTAATTTTCTTATGTTTTGGTTCATACAAACAGGACAAACTCACCATAATGACATTGACCAAGGAGATTGCATTGTTTTTTAATTGTCTTATGTTTCGGTTCATACAAACAGGACAAACTCACCATAATGACATTGACCAAGGAGATTGCATTGTTTTTGAATTTTCTTATGTTTCGGTTCATACAAACAGGACAAACTCACCATGATGACATTGACCAAGGAGATTGCATTGTTTTTTAATTTTATGTTTTGGTTCATACAAACAGGACAAACTCACCATAATGACATTGACCAAGGACATTGCATTGTTTTTTAATTTTCTTATGTTTTGGTTCATACAAACAGGACAAACTCACCATAATGACATTGACCAAGGAGATTGCATTGTTTTTGAATTTCTTATGTTTCGGTTCATACAACAGGACAAACTCACCATAATGAGATTGACCAAGGAGATTGCATTGTTTTTTTATTTTCTTATGTTTTGGTTCATACAAACAGGACAAACTCACCATGATGAGATTGACCAAGGAGATTGCATTGAGATCGATGCTCCACCAGTACATCATCCCCAGCATGTTGACGGTAATCATGGCGATCGTCACGACCACAATGAGGGCCGAGAAGAGATCGAATCCGAGCAGGATAAAAGTGATGATGAAGACGGAGCCCAGGACTATCCCCAGACTGGTGGCCGTGTCTTGCGTCATGGTGGTGTACTGCTCGTAGAAGACGTAGAAAATACTGGAAGGAGGCAGAGAAAGCGTTTTTTAGGCCAACACAAATCATGTGGATTTTTGAGAGGAAAAAAAAAAAAATGTTTTCTTTACAAGTTGAAAATGTAAAAATGGTGAAATATACTGATGATAAAAATATACTAATAACATAAACTGACTCCTTGCACTTCTCTCAGTTACATGATTAATGTTTTCATCGTAAGGGGCCATTCAGAATAGTCAGTTTAAAACAATTGATTATTTTTCTAAATTGTGGGTGGGTGGGTCAAAAAAAAATAACTAAAAATCGAAATTCAGTTTGTATATAAAAAATACACAATGGATTGTCAAGTAGTGTGTACGCACATCAGCTGGTCAACTGACTGCAATCAAATAAGGATGCTCCAAAGTTGTTCCGGGCGTTTAAAGGAACATTACAGAATTGGTCAGAAAAAAAGTTGTAAAATGTACTTTTTGATCACAGATTTCCATAAAACTTACACGATCTAATGATGATGATAGTAGAAAACATCCCTTGAAATATTTCTGTCTGAAATGCCATATTTGATGAGAAATGAATAAACTAATTTTCCGATTCGAGTTTATCGCTCAGTGAGAGTTTTATTTATGTGTTGAATCTATATGATTTCATGCAAATGTGTAATCGGTTTTTCACTATTTTCTCGTGACCCAGATGGCCGATCGATCTCAAACTTCTACAGGTTTGTCAGTTTATGTATATGGTGGATGACATAAAGTGCTTACACTGCCAGCAACTGTTTTGTTAGCAAAAACCAATTCTGTAATGTTCCTTTAAAAAATGTCAACCGTATTTCCACCAGGAAATATCTTGTGGGTGTACCCGTCAACTTGATGCGGTGATTAATAATAATAATAATAAAAACTTTTGATTTGTATATACTTGATTCTCTATGCGCTTTACAATCAACATTCAGTATTTTTTCCGGCAAGGTATTGTGGAGCTATGTTTTTGAAGTACATGTATTAGACCTATTCCTTTACATACAAGCCTTGCACTGAAGCTTTTTGTGAAGTAGCCCGCCGGGCTAGTAAACTGTGCATTTTACTTGCTCCCAGGAAGTTTTAGTAGCCCAGATATAAACAGGAATTGCCATATAAATGTAATGTTCTGATGTGTTAATGATTAGTGATCAAATGAAGTTATCTTCGCACACTCAATAACGATTAACACATTTTATACATTAATTATTTACATTTGAAAAGGAAGAAATGAGCATTTTAAACAAGTAGGTTGCACAGTTTTTTAGTAGCCCACAGGGCAAGTTGAGAAGTGGTGTTTACTAGCCCATGGCATTTTTTACTAGACCATGTACGCCGGGCTAGTGTTAAGGGCGAGCCCTGACATAGCACCATGTAATGGTTTACAAGGTGCTGTGGCGCAGCCAGTCAAACCAGGAACACCAGGGCGAACCCCTTCTCTTTTTGATAAGTGCACTGGGTTCTTTTATGCGCATTACACAACACACGGGACCTACGGCTTTACGTCCCATCCGAAAGACGAAGCAATAATGGTTAAGTGTCTTGCTTAAGGACACAAGTGTCACGACCGGGACTCCAACCCACACTCTGCTGAACAGAAACACCAGAGCTCGAGTCCGGTGCTCTTTTATCCGCTCGGCCACGACTCGCCACAAAACGAACACAAGACAAAATGTACTACAATTTCATTAGAAATAAACTGAAGTTACCTGTAGGGAAAGACGTTGAAGTTCGGGTCTGTTTGGTTCATCATGACGGTGATGTTGTCTGCTGATTTACGAGCTTGGACCAGCGCGTTTGTGAAGTCATCCGAATCACGTAGCACCGAGTGATAACTCTGAAAGTATGAGGCTGTGAAGGAAAGGGAAAAACCAACTCTAGACTTAATGCTCGGAAAGGGGTTCAACGAACTTGGCCCGATAGACCTTTTAGGAGTATGCACAATACTTCATTTGAGTAGGGCGCCCTCGACTAAAGGTCAGAAGAAGGTTGGCCCGCGCTCTGCGTAAACAGATGTGCGTTTTCCATTGTTTTGTTTTGTCATTGTTTTACCTCTAAGGTGGCGTGATGACATCAATGTATAAGATCTATATCTTAGAGCAGTATAAACTATTTGGAGAAAGTATCCCACGTTTGAAGGTGAATAATTATTCATGCTTGAATGTTTTCTCAGATTTCTAAAGGTTGACTGAAAATTCAAATTTCCGCTGTCACCTCACCAAATGTGGATGGATTCGATGTTTTTGACGAAATGACCGTGACAGTTTTTTGTTGTTCTCTCAACAAGTAGACACTGTATTCGGCTTAAGCTTTCACCGGTGACTTTCATTGTATTATTCTTGTTAATTTTGCCCATACCTTTAACAAAAGAATGGATTTATTCTACTGTAGATTTCTGGTCTGAATACATGAAATAGTTTGAAGTAAGCTCACCTTCTACATGCGCTTTGGTGTCGTTTGGAAATACAACTGCTGTTCCATACGCAGCATGACCGCTGTAACCAGAGATAATGAAATCAAAACTAAACTTAATCCTTTATACACTTCTAATGATACTTTCACTATAGAAAAAAACAATTCTTATTAGTTTGTGGGGTTTTTTTTACTGCGCCAAAAATAGTGTGGGCAAGACGCTTTACCACAATTGCCTCTCTCCACCCAGGGGTATAAATGGGCACCTGTAAGGGTAGAGGTTGATATTGTGTTTGAAAAAACCTTCGGAGCTGCACGGCAGCCCAGGGCTGTATACTCCCCAGGGAGCTGAGAAAGATTACAGGAATGCTATTGTCCCAATGACCAGGGCACTAATGTAAAGCGCATCGATACTTTATTGTAAAAAGCACTATATAAGAACTAGTTATTATTTTATCGACCACTCATTATAATTGAAAACTGCACAATATAAAGTCTAGTTGTAAACAGTAATATACTCTACACTAATCAAACATATTAAATGTTGCTTTTGTTTTTTACTTTCAAAGTATAGAAAGAAATATATTAAAACGATGACAAATTATGTACACACCCTTTACTGCATTTTGTTCCGGGTCATCCACCAGGAAGAATGGGAGGAATTTCTCAAACTCTTCAACTGTTGGTCTCTCGAAGGTCTTCCCTGATGACGGCACGGCACACAACCCTTTCTCGTCCTGTGAAGGATTCAATTTCCTTGTATATATTTTGACGATTTTTTTCAAGCCGATAAAAAAAACGCATTCCATTCTAGAGAACTTTAACATAGTACGCAGGTAGGTACAATTATTTCAAGCCGAAACAACGCATTATATTCCAGAGAACATTAACATCGTATGGTAGGTAGGTACAATTATTTCAAGCCGATATAACAAACGCTTAACACATGAGTAAATAGTAGGCCTCGGACAAATTTTCAGCACAATCAGAAATGTCATGAGACAAAGATTTGTAAAATTCAGAGTCCTTTAACCATAGTGAAACAGGGCAGGCTCAGACAATTTTGAAGTGCTTTTTATCTACATGCAAAATACCCCCAAGCAATTGTTGACCCCCCACCCCCCCCATGCAAATATTATTTGCCCTAAAAAAAAAAACTTTAAAAAATCAACCTTACCAGTTGACGGGCAGAACTCGCCAGTTTTAGAGTTGTACATACAGCAAGGTGATCCACCCTGTGATGGTGCAATCCAGGAGAAAAAGTCATCAATCCATGATGTCGCTGGGTTGGCAATGTACGTGCTGTGAAACAAAATTAACAAACAAAATTTACTGGCGTCTGCCTACTCACAGAAACCATGTCTCAGTCAAACTTATGCGACAGGTGAACAAGTCACAAACAATGTACACGGATGTGAGCGGGCGGTACTGAACATGAGACACTGTCTAAATTGGCGGCTACAAACTACGGCTACGGCTAGATTTCCAAACGGTTCAAACGGCCACTATCTGTCATCATTCAAGGGCCCGGGCCCAATTTCATGGCTCTCTTACCACCGAATTCTGCGCTTGCGGATCACCATTCTCCGCTTACTGTTCAAGCGCCGAATTTCTGCGCTAGCTGTGTAAGCGTAGAATGCCTAGTAACGTGGAGTACGCACGCGCACAAGCCAAATTCCCCGCTAACCCGTGAAATACGCTTGACGTAAGCGCAGAATTCCCTGCTTCCGTAAGCGCCGATTCTTTGCTTACGGTAAGCAGAGCCATGAAATTGGGCCCCGGTGTTTGGGACAGATTTTTATATGCTTCACAAAAAAATTATCAATCTACAGAGTTATTGGAACAAATAATAATCTTCACAAAAATAAAAAAATTGTACCACAACATTTTATAAGTATTTAAACAAACCCATGTAGTGCAGTTTCTGAACTTACAAATTATGCAGCTGTGCATCCACATAAATCTGAGTGGTCAACGAGTCGGCGTTACAACCCGACCCTCCACAAATCTTGTCCTGACTGTCCTTATCCGTGTAGTTGACTCCCTCACGCAGCACAAAGTACACCGGCGGACCGGTATTGAAATGCTCTGCTAGGTTCTCAAAGTAGTTCAGCATGTAGGAATCCTAGGATAACGGGAAGAAGTGTTACAGAAGAAGAGATACATTCGTCACTTGGAAGGTTCAAGAGTCAAAGAGTCAAGAGTCAAAAACGTGTAATAAATGAATAAATTAATGTCACGCAATTTCAATGCTTAGTTTTGGGTTGGTGACAATTTCAATGCTTAGTTTTGGGTTGAACAAAGAAAAAATTGACTGGGGCGGGATTTGACCAACGACCTCCGGATTAACCCCCGGCGCTCTTCAACTGAGCTATCTATCCACTCAAAACTATTTAAAATATACCCAGTTAGTTTCCCTTGTGGTTTATTACTTGATGCAATTCAAATGCATGACATTCTTTCTCAATGTGAACACTCAATCATCGCATTTGTTCATTCACTACCGTGATGACTTGGCGAGTTGTGCCCATCTGTCTCTATCAAGCATGGTGTTAGAGAGAGATGGACCACTTAGCCCCTCGATTGAAAGATTTTGAGGGTCGTGTCGGGACGACCTCTACAACGAGGGGCATCAGGCTTCCAGAGAAAGACCTGGGTCCAATTTCATAGAGCTGCTTAAAAAGAAAATATTGCTTAACAATTGTCTGCTAAGCAGAAATGAGCAGGATACCAGTCACAAATTGTACATGCGACATGGTAGTTTGGCTGGTAACCTACTCTGGTAAGCATAATTTGAGAGCTTAGCTACTTTGTACTTAAAGGTATTGTACACTTTTGGGAACAGCTCAAAATCAGTGTCCACATTTGTGTGATTAAACATATGCATGAACAAAAACCTGTGAAAGTTTGAGCTCAATTGGTCACGAGGTCACGAGAAATAGTGAAGAGATCTATGTGTTTTCTGTTTTTTCAATTACGCGCGCTCGTTTCTCAGAAACGATAGCATTTAGGCAGAAATATTTAAGAATCCTTTCTACATATTTACCTAAATCATGTAAGTTAGTGTAAATCTGTGAACATTGTGTTTTCGATCTTACCAATAGTGTACAGGCCTTTAAGCAGCTCTATGAAATTGGGCCTGATCACTGGCTCATTCGGCAGGGAACGTGACCGGCTAATCGAAGGCGATTTGTCGGATAATGGTGGACATAAGGGGAAGGGCACCATATAAAGCGGAGTTAGGGAGATGTTGCTGCACAGAACGCAACATCCCTGTATAGGAACCATCGATGGATGTAGTAATTTGACTCACACTCATAGAGGAAGATGGATTCATGTGTGCACATTTTTTGTGGATCACACTGGCTCTGTGAAGAAGACGACTTGACTGAAAAACCCATGTTATTTGGGTGGTTTTTATGCTGGACACAGCGGTGAAAGCAAACTGAACTTGATGTCACGAATTCACAGCAGTTTTCTAAACGTTTTATCATACATGTAACTATGAGCATGACACATGAAGATTTTAATCTTGGGTTCTGGTGGAACACTCACATGGCACATTGAAACAAGCAATCAACGGTTTTAATTTTATAGATACACTTGCCATCCTAAATTTGATATTACTCTGAAATTGTCCAAACCATTTAACTTCAAAGAGAATTTTCAAAATAGTTTAAACCTTCGACAGCTTCAGCATTTCTCATCGGTAAGTTTTTCGGTCATTGATTTTTTCAGTATTTACCTATCTACACACGATCTATGACCCTACCTTCGGGAAAGAATTGCTATTGTGTAACATTTTAATTAACAGAAATCTCAACACATATACTGCAATTACAAACACAATAATCAATAACAAGAGTGACTTACTGGGGCATGGAGAGCTTCTGGTCCAGTCCTATACTGATCTTTGTGAGTGAATATCCACTGAAACATGCCATAAAGACAAACACCAGTATCTACAGGGAGACAAAGTTATATCAAATAAGACAAACATTTAATCTGATGTAAATTATTATTATTTTTTTTTGTATGAGATATCGCCTAACTCACAAGGCTGAACGGCCACTTCAGGTGAGGGCTCCACTTAACTGATTTGGGCTGTTGACCCAAATCAACTGACACCAGGGGGCACGTTGCCACCTACTCCTGGGGCTGAAACAGGGGGACCCCTTTACAGTCCTTAAGGATGTAGGCATGGGTATCTCCCTAGAGCTGGCTGGTAGAGCAGAATGCAATACTCCAACTTTTTACGAAGCAATTATGGTTAAGTGCCTTGCTCAGGCCACAAGTGTAATATTTGCATAAGTGATAAAGACAAAGGATTTTAGTGTTTTTTGTTAAGCCCTACTTTGGTGCGGGGCAAAATGTAAAAGAAATAACACTTGATGTAAATTGTGGATTATAAATAACTTAACCCTTTGAGGCATAGCGGCCACAAGTGCTTGTACCAAAATGCGCACAGCTCTACAAGTGGCTTGTACAAATGCCACACCACAAGTGCTTGTACCAAAATGCCCATAGCGGCCGCTAACTGTCCAAAATTGCCTACTTCCTTTCACCAAGAGGTCAAGTAAAGTTGTTTCGAATGATGTTGTCAGTATGTTTCTTATGTCAATGTTTCAGGCGTAACTCTGTCCGTACACCGTCCGAAACGTCGAGTCACTCGATTTTTCTCACAACCATCATCACTCAAAAGAGATCTTTCTACATGGTGTCACTGCAAATTTTCTTATTTATTGTCCTTCCACCATGCAGGGCTAGAATTTGGGGGGAAAATCCACCAGACCGCAGGGCTTGTAGCTCAAAATATTTACTGGACAGGATTTTTAGAGTACAAGACCAGATTAATAACTGAACTGTTTCAATTTGAAAAAGCACTGAGAGAAGTTTTATCTCATTTGTATATTATGGTTAAGTAGTCTTCGATAATCAACAGAATTGTATTTATCAGACTGAAAGTCAACATTTGAACACAAACACAAGACCGCCGGACTTGTCCGGACATGAGTGTACTGGCCCAATGCTAAAATCACTGGCCTTGGGCCAGCGGTCCAATGTAAAACTTGAGCCCTGCCATGCAAACCTGCAAGTCTTTATTCAGTGTTATCATCCATTTCTTATGACAGAAACTGATAGTTCTGAGAGGACCTTGAGACTTTGCAAAAACATCCTGTTTCCTTAAGACAAGGTAAAAACACTTTTCGTACATAATCCTTAAAGATGCATTGCATTACCGGGCAGAGGCAATTGCTAGAATTTTTGTTTTCAGAAGGGCCTGGGTGGGCTTGCGGGGAAAACAGGGATAATGGGGGGGCTATACTTTTACTAGTAACTTTACGATGTATATTTAGTTAAAGGTATTATACAGGATTGGTAGAGCTAACAAACTAGTCAAAGACAGTGTTCATGTTTTGTGTGATCATATACATGAAATAACAAACCTGTGAATAATTGGGCTTAATCGGTTGTGTGAGTCAGGAGAAAAAAATGAAAAACCATGCAGTTTTCAGTATGTACATGTACATGTAAACACATTGCCTGTAATTAATTGGCTGTAACAACCAAACTCAGCTGTTGCATTTTTTATTAAGGTTTTCATATAGTTTTCTTGACTGTGACTTCATTCCAGAGGGAAACATTTAGCAGTAAAAATAGTTCTAGTTCTTAAAAAGCAGTAAGCTTTCAGCCTAAAGTTAAACAATGATGTTTTTGTAACCTTACCAATCCTGTATAATACCTTTAACCCTTTCAGCCCCAAGTTCTTTTGACATAAACAACCGCTGGAGCCCACGTTCGTTGACCACTCAAGCGTGAAGCACACTTCCTCACACAACAGGAAGCTGGTGTTCAAAGTTTGATTTTACAAACTCTATTATTACCTTGAAGATTTTATTTTAGAGCATAATGAGTAATGATAATTGTCTTACTTATTGAATTTCCTTTCATATAATTCTAAAATCATTGAAATCAGCCAAACAATGTCCAAGTTCTTGGTCTTTGTCTCCTCAATGTGTTCTGAAAACCCAAACACTTTTTTGCAAAACAGAAAGATCCGATCTTTCTCTTTCTAATGATGGTAAGCTTGGGTATGGAGGGTGAACATGGACAAAACTACAGCTTTTTAACAAATGGCCTTTGTGCCCAGGCTTGAGTGCTTTGTTGTGTGTTATCTTGGACGACTATAGTCGCCCTTGGGGCCCAAGCAGGGTATAGTGCACAGTCGACTATAGTCGCCCTTGGGGCTGAAAGGGTTAATGTACTGAACCATGCATTAACAAAGCTGGTGGTCTGGGTGAGAACGTACTTATCTTCTTGAGTACTGAGCATGCACGGCAAAACTGCAGCCACCACAAACAGGAAATACCGGCAAAATTCCAATCGCATTTATTAAGATTGGATTACAAAGTTCACAGACTTGAGTCGAGTCAAAGTATTATATTTATCATAGGATCTAACACACTACTTATCAATTTTCATCGTTCTTTTTCATTCCATTTTTTTCATTTTGGGGGGCTGGGGGGAGGGCAAAGGTTATAATCGTTTTGTTTTGTTCTGCTGAACTTGTGTTTTTTGGTACCATTAGCAAGCGCCTTTTTGGCGGATACCGGCACTATAGAAGACTCCAGTATTATTATTATTATAATTATTATTGTTATTATTATGAAGAAGAGCTTATGAGCAGGAGGGCTCAGCCAAGACCCCTCAGTTTCGCCGCAGCCTCTTGGCTTCTTGTGATCAATGCAACCACATTGTGTGCTGAGAAATCATGTACAATCGGGGAGATATTTAGAATTACATTCAACATAAAAACAGGGGAAAGTAGTTTCCCCGATCAGGGAGGTTTTCAAATGTGTTCATCAGAACATGGAAAGATTACATTCAACATAAAAACAGGGGAAAGTAGTTTCCCCGATCAGGGAGGTTTTCAAATGTGTTCATCAGAACATGGAAAGATTGGTTGATTTTCAGAGAACTTTCTGCAGAGTCGGGGAGAGTTGGCAGCTCTGGTTTGCAGAATCAGGGAGAGTTGGCAGCTCTCTGTGTGTAAGTACGCCACTGTATGAAGAAGATACTACTCACCACTATGGTTCTGATGACCTTGACCATGAGGAAGGGAGCGTAAAACTTGTGGAAGATCTGATAGAGCACCCCCGGTGTCTTGTCTGATTTTCCATTACTCTTGATGCTGATGCAGCACGCAACGTCCAACCGATTTTTCTGCAAGTGGAAGACAATCAAATCAAAAATTAACTTGAATGTGTCATGGAATGTGCGGCGATTTTAAAATACAAATTGGGACCTTCCTTCTCTCTTGAAAATGTTAGTCTCAGATGCTATCCAGAGAGAACGATTGACGTCCGTTTTGTTGGTGGAAATTGTCTTATCTTAATCCCCTACAAAACGTAGTACATTAATTTCAATCTCCTACACTGTGTACTACATTTTGCTTTGTACACCACCGAACCCTGTGGTTTGTGGTCTGGTGACTGTAAAGACAGGCTAGAGTGTTCTACTTCTAATCCTGGTTGGTCCTGGGAAGAGTGTTGACATTTGCTTCTTTTACATATCGGCTCATGGTTCGGATTGGAATCGGTATAAAGGGTTAACCAGAAGTCACAAGTTCCGTTTAGGAAAATACATTGATTAAGAAAACCTAAAAATTCAAATTCTCTACTAAATTACTTTTTGTTAAATTTATTGTTCATGAATGAACCCAAACTCACTTAACTCCTTCAGTGCCCGTTTTTGTTTTGCACTTTGAACCTAAAATGCCAAGCTTTTTGAGGTTTTAAGAAAACTCTGTTTCATAAAATAAATTATTAAAAAATCTTTCTCGCCAAACAAAATGTATCTTGCTGCTGCCTTGGTACATCCCAAAGCCAATAGTATTTCTAGTTAGAGTGATAATGCCCTCTCGTGATCACGTGTATATTATGGGTCGCACATGTGCGACTGATGACAGTTTTTTAGTTTAAAAAATAGATCGTACATGTAGGACCTTGGCAATGAAAGAGTTAAATGATTGACTTCAATCCTTCTTCACTTCAACACAAACTCAACAATGATTACGATACATGAACCTGATCCACCATCAAGTATAATCAGTTAACTAGTGCCTGTCCTCAGTCTGACAGAATCAAACAAAAAAAACATGCAGTGCGCCGTATTTTTGACCGCGTGAGGGTGCTCTCAAAAATAATTGTATCACTTCCGGGGGTATAACTTAAGCGATTATCGTCTGCTCAGGTAGCTGTGTACAGTTTTACTAACATCAGCGTTCTGTCACTTCTGTGCGCGAGAGAGTTTAGTCAGTGCTTCTAGAATCTAAGATGAATTAATAACGGCTCCTTTAAAGAAATGGAGAGCCCTGCATCTAATCTTGAAAAATATCAGAACTGGCAGTTAAGCGTGGCTCATCCTTTCCTCTGTATACTTATAGAAATAACTGTTCTCCGCAAACAAAAACACATCACTCCTAGAAGTCATATCAATCACAGAAAATAAGACCTTAAAGGAGCCGTTATTACCTTAGATTCTAGAAGCACTGACTAAACTCTCTTGCGCACAGAAGTGACAGAACGCCGATGCTAAACTGTACACAGGTAGGATGAGCAGACGATAAGTTATACCCCCGGAAGTGATAAAAATGATTTTTGAGAGCGCCCTCACGCGGTCAAAAATACGGCGCGTTGGATTTTGACGGTTTGAGGACTGGTGGGGTTAATACTTAATCCGGACTTACATCTTCTCTTCCTGCATCTAGAGACATGAATGCTACAAAGCACGTGATTTGAAGGATGAAATTGATCAGAACTGCGACGGCAGCGTAGAGGGAGAAGGCCTTCACGGCTGGCATGACGGACAATGCTCCTGAGTAACCAAAAAAGTCAAATATGTTTTATTTGAGGGAAAAAAAAACAGTGCTTCGAAGGCAGGGTATACTTTTGGTAACTGTCAAAGACCAGTATCCTCACTTGGTGTATCCCAACATAGGTATAAAATAACAAACCTGTGAAAAATCGGAGCCCAATTGGTCATCGAAGTTGCAAGAAAATAATGACAGAAAAAAACACCCTTGTTGCATAGAATTGTGTGCTTTCAAAAGCCTGAGACCTGAAGCCTTTCTCAGATTCAAATATTTTAGTGAGAAATTACCTCTTTCTCAAAAACTACACTACTTCAGAGAGTAGTCATTTCTCACAATGTTTTATACCATCAGCAGCTCTCAGGTGCTCTTTACCGAGTAAGTTTTTATGGTCATGTATTTATTGAGTAATTACCAAAAGTATCCACTGCCTTTAAGATAATTATAAAAGGACTTCTTATATAGCGCTTTATCACACTCAAGGGCATCTTAAAACATGAATTATTTTTTCTGCAAGGTATGCGGAGCTAAGTTCGAAATATAAGACCCACTTATTTAAATAGCACCATGTAACGATTTACAAGGTGCTGTGGTGCAATCTGCAGCCGACCATACCAGAAAAAAACAAGGCGAACCTCTTCTCTTTGCGATAAGTGTTCTGGTTCTTTAACGTGCATTACACAACACACAGGATCTGCGGCTTTACGTCCCATCCGAAGGACGCAGCAATAATGGTCAAGTGACTTGCTTAAGGACGCAGGTGTCACGACTGGGACTCAAACCCACACTCTGCTGATCAGAAAACCAGGGCCCAGTTTCATAGAGCTGTTTAAGCACAAAATATAGCTAAGCACAAACAAATTTTGCTTACCAGAGTAAGGTCACCAGCCAAACTACCATGTCGCATGTACAATTTGTGACTGGTATCCTGCTCATTTCTGCTTAGCAGAAAACTGTTAAGCAGTATTTTCTGCTTGACCAGCTCTATGAAATTGGGCCCAGAGCTTGAGTCCAGTGCTCTCATCTGCTCGGCCACGACACGCCTTTTTAAGACTCCTTTTTTATCTGAGAGGGTAATGATCTTGATGTATAATTACCTAAGAAGAATGCCACCGACTCTGAGAGACTAGACAGCAACATACTCGGAGCAACCTCCCCAAGGACTCGTCCCACTTGATGATATTTCTCTTCATGCGGGAGCCGTTGATCCCTCTGTTAAGTCAGAACGGAATAAAATGTGTTTGTTTTTCTCTGGCACCTCCGAACAGCGATACTGACAAAATAGGGAGACTGCCGGCTGAAGGGATATTACTTGAATTTGAAACAAAAAGTCGCCATCCCTTAAGGTGATCCTGAAGGGTTTTTGTTGCCTTTTTTTTAATAATTCTGACAAGATGTATAAATGTCCTACTTACGTAAGACAATTCAACTCCCCAAACAGCAATTTAGTTTCCCTTGTGGTTTATTGCTTGATATTTTAAATAAAAAGTCACATCCCCTTAAGGTGATCCCTCTGCTGCCGCTTCGCCGGGTTGTCTAGTAAACTTGGGTGTGATTCCTGGATATACGGCAATTACAGGTTGAATGGCTTCTGGCTGGCACTCCCGAACAAAGATACTGACAAAATAGGGAGTCTTTTGAAGTGGTGGGAAAACAAGCACGAAAGATAGCACCAGAGATAGCAACCAGATTCAACAATTAATGGTCATTAATCTTTGCAGTCAGAGGGTCAGCCAATCAATCTTAATGTTTTGTGAGCTTAGGACGACCAATTTAGCTCGATACCAAATCAAAAAATTAACAACAATCCGTTTACAAAATATTTCATGAACAATTCAAAGACAAACGTGAACAATACCTGGTACTTCTGGACCAGAATGAAGATGTTATCGACGCCGACGGCTAGAACCAAGAACGGCACCACCTCCATGACGATGAGTGTGGCTGGAATGTGGAGGTAGCCGAGTAGCCCGATAGAAGAACTGACTGAACCCAACACTATCAGAACACCCGTCAGCCCTAACACTATCTTAGATTCAACCTGAACAAATACAAAACGAAACGTTATTATGAGAAACACAAAGATTGGCATCGGTATAAATTTACAATATTCTTATAGGGTCATAGACTGGTAAATACTCCAAAAATAAATGACCATAAAAACTGCACTGCAGCTGTTGGTAGTATAAACTATTTTGAGAAAGGATTCCCTTTCGGAGTAATCTGGTTTGGATAATTTCCAATCGCATCCAAATGGTTTTTAGGCAAACTTATACACCATGTATGCATACAATCTGGAGGTGTTCTTCAATCCCAATGAAACCATACCTCCATAAGTCATGTCCAATTGGTTCCGATTAATTAGTGCCAAAACACAATTGGCGAAATTGAAAAATATATCCCAATAGCTTCTGTTGTGAAGAAAAAAATTGATAATGAGTTGGATATTTTTGGGTAAGGGGCAGTCAAGGCGCACACAATTTCAAAGCTGATTCTGATTCTGAGAAAGGACCAGGGCTGAGAGGTGGTGACGGTCTGAACGTTTCGAACAGTGACACTGTTGCTCATCTTCAAGAACGACTTACAAAGACTCTGTGCATTCTGTGGTATGGGAACTTCCCCAGTGCAATGGCCACATAGCCGAACATCAGGATGTAGCTCCCGGCGATCGTCGTCACGTCGGAGAAACTCTCGCGGTTAATCTCATCTTCGATAGATCTCTGTCGATGAGGAACACAACGGAAAAAGTTGATAATCCCTCAGGTTTTCTTTAATCCTTTAGGGACCGAAGCGTCCACAAGTTGCTTCTACCAAAACGACGACCAGCAAGGACAACAAAGGTCATGTCCTGGGCCCAATTTCATAGAGCTGCTAAGCACAAAAATTTGCTTAGCATGAAATTCTTCCTTGATAAAAACAGGATTAACAACCAAATTTCCATGTGTTGCATATTGCTTGTTACTGGTATTCAGCTGTTGTTTGCTTATCCTGAAAATCACGTGTAAATTTGGTTGGTAATCCTGTTTTTTATCAAGGAAGAAATTTCATGCTAAGCAAATTTTTGTGCTTAGCAGCTCTATGAAATTGGGCCCTGATTTGACAATTTCCAATGCTCTCCAAGTTAACTTCTATTGACCCCCTTGCACAACGCACACAAACTGAATTGAACAGCACATGGTACCTGCAGGGCTAGAATTTGGGGGGAAAACCCACAAGACCGCAGGGCTTTAGCTAAAAATATTTACTGGACCAGAATTTTGAGTACAAGACCAGAATTAAAGTGAGAAGAAAAAAGCCTAAACAGGTTAATATTTGAACCGTTGAATTGAAAGCACAAGAGAATTGATCTCATTTTGTATATTATGGGTAGTATAGTAGTCTTTGATAATCAACAGAATTGTATTTATCAGACTGAAAGTCAACATTTGAACACAAACACAAGACCGCCGGACTTGTCCGAACGTGAGTTTACTGGCCCTGATGCTAAAATCACTGGCCTCGGGCCTGCGGTCCAGTGTCAAAATCGAGCCCTGTACCTACAGTATGTGTACAATGTATGTATAATAGGTAGATGTAATAGGGACATGTACTTGGCATCACTTGACTACTAAGACCCACCACTACATGTTTAAGAGAGAAATTTTGCTGGTACCAGTTCTTCCATATCCATCCATAGTCAGTGAACAAATAAACTATTGTCCTAACTGATATAATATCGTTCAAATAACAAACATACATATGTATGACAATTGACAATACAGTATTGTTGTCTTCAAGATGTGAATGAAATGCATAAATGCGCACAGAGTTAATTTAATCAATGAGCAGCATCCATGAGCCACAAAAGTTTGAAGAAAGCCACTTTTATTTCTATTTCCTTTATCCCTCTGAAAGCAAAATATTCCTTTTAATAATAATAACTAGTTCTTGATATAGAAAATAACAATGCACTTTTGACTAGTGCCCTGGTCATTTGGCCAATAACATTTTTTTAATCTTTCTCAGCTCTCTGGGAAATACACAGCCCTGGGGAGTATACAGCCCTGGGCTGCCGGGGCACTCCATAGGCTTCTGTCACACACAATATCAACCTCTACCCTTGCAGTTGCCCCTGGTGAAGAGAAGCAATTATAGTCAAGCGTCTTGCTCAAGGACACAAGTGTCATGACCTGGGCCCAATTTCATAGAGCTGCTTAAGCACAAAAAGTAGCTAAGCACAAGAAAACTATGCTTACCAGAATAAGGTTACCAGCCAAACCACCATACCACATGTACAATTTGTGACTGGTATCCTGCTCATTTCTGCTTAGCAGGCAATTGTTAAGCAACATTTTCTGCTTAAGCAGCTCTATGAAATTGGGCCCTGGACTGGGACCCAAACCCTGATGACTCAACCACCAGAACTTGAGTCCGGTGTACTAGACCGCTCGGCTTTGTCACAAAACACTTTTATCGACCTTTCCATTGCAACGCCACAGCATGGAATTTTGCCAACCTCAGTTGGAAGACTAAGGGAAACCATAATTTCAAAGAAAAAAAAGACTGGCAAAGTTTGTAACAATGTTACACAGTTATTCAAAAACAGTTTTGGATTTGTTGGAAACAAAGCAACCAATCATGGGATGTTTTTCTTTTATGAAAATGGGCAGAAATGTTAAATTTGGTCACAACATCCCATGATACAATTGAATGTTTTGCTAAGATTGGGCCGTCTACCCAAGCAGCGCGGTTTGTTGATCAACAATGGAAAGGTCTGTAACTTTTACTGTAACCTTCGGACAGGAACTCACCTCGGCCTGGTACGCGATGACAAGATCCGGATTGCTGTAATTCTTCATGAAGTCCAGGAAAGCCTTCTCCCAGAGAAGCGCGGGTGTTAGACGTGGGTCACCAGCCTTGTAGTTGTTCACGGGGAATGTAATGGAGAGGCTGGACGCATTGTTGTAGATCTTGTCTGCAATTCAAATAAAGTTTGTTTGTTTTGTTTGTTTGTTTACATGTCTGCATAACTTTATGTAGCTGACATTTTATTAAATAATTTTGGGTTGATCAAAGAAAAGTGTAACTAGAGTGGGACTTGAACTTGCGATGTCCGGGTTAACGAGCAGGTGCGCTATCAACTGAGCTACATGTATCTAGCCCAAAGTTGGCGGTCTCCCTATTTTGTCAGTATCTTTGTTTAGGGGTGCCAGTCAGAAGCCCTTGAACCTGTAACTGCTGTACAGCCAGGGATCTCACCCAAGTTTGCGATACAACCTGGGAAGCGGCATCAGAGGGATCACCTTAAGATGCCACTTTTTATTATATACCAAGTAATTAACCACCAAGTAGGGCATTTATACATATTTTGTCCAAATTTTGTATTTTAAATGCAAAATAATAAACATTCTGACCTACCGACCCTACACATAAACTGGCATGTAACCGTAAATAAAACATTTTATTTTGGCCTAAGATGTACAACATTTTGGTTAATCACCCATATTGTACTGTCTGGAATAATAATTCATTTGTAATTACTGAGCTTTAATATAGTAGATTAACAAATGGAAAACAAAACAAACTACAGAACAGCACACAAGATTGCTAGTGCCCAAGTTGTCATAATAGTTGATGAAAGAAGACAAATTCCAAAACTGAAAGTAAAAACAAAGTCCCACCAAGAGAACAATATAAGATTTTATCTAGATACTCGCATGGTTAAAACCAGGGCCCATTTTATAGAGCTGCTTAAAGGCACAGTACACATTTGGTAATCGGAGCCTACTGTATAAATTGTAGGTACATACAATAAACTAACCTGTGAAATTTTCACTTCAAAAGGTGGTCACGTTTTTGAGGTATCACCAAAAAACCAGAGCGAATATTTCCAAGCAGGAAGAACATTCCCCATAGGAATACACAGTCTGAGAAGCGTTTCTGACAGAAACGCTTCTCAGATTCAAATTTGGGGGAATAAAAAGTGATATATTTTCCATAACCGTAGTACTTCGAGTTGAAAGTTTCTCAAAATTCATTATTCATTATACTACCCAAGGCTGCTGTACTTCTTACCAAGTAAGTTTTTATTGCCATTAATTTTCAGAGTCATTACCAAACATGTACTGTGCCTTTAAGCACAAAAAGTAGCTAAGCACAATGAAAATATGCTTACCAGAATAAGATTACCAGCCAAAATAGCATTTCCACATGTACTATTTTTGTGACTGGTATCCTGCTTATTTTTGTTCAGCAGAAAATTAATAAGCAATATTTACTGCTTTAACCAGCTCTATGAAATTGGACCCTGGTCAGAATGTATCATTGAACTAGAACTACAACAGGAAACCTGCTTGTTACAATACTAAACCAAACTGAATTAACAGAGTGCCAACCAACGAAATTGTCTGCACGTTAAACTACATGTAGGTCAGAATGTATCAAACAACATACATTGTTAACACAAAACCAGGTTGTATTACACACTGTGTATATACACAGGAAATATTGGTGAGCTACATTACACTGTCCTTGAACGTAGAGCCTGATTTTTTTTTTCACAATGCAGCCCAACAAAGAATGGTGTTTGTTTTGACAACTTCATTTGCTGAAGCCATGGGAAAATTTTTTTTTGGGGGGGGGACAAATACATTAAAAACATTGTCTGACTGAAACTAAAATCCAACCGAACTAAGACTACAACTTCAAATGGCAACCATAAATGAACATTATAAAAGTACATGTAATAAAGACAGCAGCAGGCCGGTGCTTCGTTTTTTGAAAGGGCAAGGGGCACCAAGGCGTTTTCTCCCTGGTTATGGGCAGGAAATGTGAGGAAATTTCTACTGGAACATTTCAAGGGGCATCAAGGCAATGATTGACCCGGGGCAACGGAGGCAGGTGCCTCTGTTGCCTCTGAAGTATTGGGCCAGCAGCAGGGCCCAATTTCATGGCTCTGCTTACCGTAAGCAAAGAATCGGCGCTTGCGAAGCAAGGGAATTCCGCGCTTACGTCAAGCGTATCTCACGGTTAGCGGAATTTCGGCTTGTGCGCGTGCGTACTCCACGTTACTAGGCATTCTACGCTTACACACTACGCAGAAATTCGGCGCTTGAACAGTAAGCGGAGAATGGTCACCACAAGCGCAGAATTCGGCGGTAAGCAGAGCCATGAAATTGGGCCCAGACCTGTTTCTTGCGCAGGCAGGTTTTACAAAAACCTTTTCTTTTTTTTATTCTGCCCTAGTTACACCACTATAAGCTGTAGCTTATGAATAAGTCAAATATTACACTCAACTAAAACTTGCAAGCAAGCAATAAGAACAGTGTACTAGCTTGGTGGGCTACTCAAAAAAGAGGTTGCTCGCACTATTCGCCATCTTCACCATTTTGTCCCATTGGGTATTAATAATTCGGGAGGCCTATCATCTGTACTCACAGCTAAGAAGCTGAATTGTGAAGGATGCGGCTACAACATATTTGAGCAACAGGCATTCAAAGGGCCTGGTAGCCAGCCACATCAAGCCTTGACCACAGAGCACAGCCAGAGATGGAAAGTGTTTTGATTTTTCTGGGAGGGAGGGAAAACCAGAGTGCCCCTTGGAAAAACCCTTCATGGCATAGAAAGAGAACCGACGTACAACTCAACCCACATACAGTATGGCCTTCGTTGGGAATCGAACCTGGGCCATATTGGTGAAAGGCCAGCTAGCACTTTAAAGCACTATCCACCCATGCCACTTGTCATTTATAACTAATTTAATAACCATGGACTCTGTATTATGTACAATTCATGTGTTAATCTTGTTACCTACTATGGACTAGACTACAATGTATCAAAAGTTGGTTGACTTAGTACTGCAAGTACATTGTGTCCATTTATCCTGTACATGTGTAATAGTACATGACTCACGTACAAAGTACAAACACCTACTGTTAACACAGAAATAACACTTTTTAGTCTAATCGTATTTACCCTGATAAAAATGGCAAATAGCTACACTAAACAGGTCATGGCTGAAAGAGGTGTGTGAGTCCTGGCCTCCAATTTCCTAAATCTGTTCTAACAAAAGAAATTGTTTAGCACAGAACAATCTAGCTTCACAGAAACAAGTTACCAGCCGGACTACAATGTCATGTCCGTTGTTTGTGACTAGTTCCCTACCAAGTTTGGCTCAGCAGAATTTTTTGTTGTTGCTTAGCATCATTTTACAGCTGTATAAAATTGGGCACTGGACTCCAACATGACAATCTACATTATACTAACTGTGCCCCATTTCATAGAACAGCTTAAGCAGAAAATAGTGCCTAAACATTTTCTGCTACTAAGCAAAAGAAGGATACCAGTCACATATTGTACATGTGACATGCTATTTTGGCTGGTAACCTTATTCTAGCATGCATAATTTTGTTGTACTCGGATACTTTGAGCAGCTCTATGAAATTGGGCCCCGGTCTTTGTAGCTTGAAAGTTTCACTTTAGACCAGAACGTGATTTTACAAGCGCAGAACTATTTCCTTCTTCCAAGCTGCGGTTGTTGAACCTCCACGCAGACATTTAGAATTGTAACACATCCTGTATGTTCAGTTTTAATAACAATCCGTTTAGCAAGATTTTGAAAAAGCCTGTGTTTAGCTTTTATTGAGGTTACTGGCCAAATGCTGGACACAGGCCAATAATCTAGTGAGGTTTTTCTTTGTTTGCCCTCATGTACATGTACATGCACAGGGTACTCCCTTAAAATTAAACTATTTCTGTGACGTCACTCTATTGTTCAAAGTGTAGATTATTTTTACGAATCTACACTTGACTGTAGATTCGTTACGAATCTGCACTTAAGTGTAGATTCGTAACGAATCTACAGTTGAGTGGATTCGTTACAAACTAAAGTGAAATGTTCGACGGGAAAATGACTGTCTTTCCAAATTGAAAGATAACATGATGTGCACCAAACACAGCTTTTAATGTACTTTACCATAGAAACTGTAGCACATGCAGGAATCTAACAAACAACTCATCACACATACATAATATGTAAAGCTTTTTTAACAAGCTAATCACTCAATTAACACTCAATATTCAGGAAATAGTTTAAGTCAGAGAATAGACTCTAAAGTGTAGATTCGTGAACACAATGTACTCACCTTCGGCTCGTACATTCTATTCACGAATCTACACTTTCTCGTCCATTCTCCTTAACATAATTCTCATTAAAAAGGGAACCAATGTTTTACAATATCAACAGCTCTCCAGTGCTCTGTACCAAGTAAGTATATAAGGCCATCAACTTGTGGAGTAATTATTAAAAGTACACCCTGCCTTTAAAGACTTAATGTTCTGAGTTCACACAAAAATCTGGAAGACACATTGTGCAACTTTGCTGACATTTTGCCAAAAAAGATAAAAACGCTTTGTTGATTATTAATACTGTGTCCTTGTTATGAAAGGTGTTATCAAAAGACAAATACTTTGTCAGTATTTTTAAGCCCTGATAAACGAAGCGACAACTTAACTTTTGTACCTACACGACTCAAGGACAGCACAAGGACACGGACGCATTCAAAGATAAAACTCAGTCCAAGATCATTGTTGTGTTTTGCACTCTTAAACATCATGAGCATTTGTGTCATGATAAACATGCATCACCCATGCAGTTGAAATGGTTGGTCAACTTGCAAACAATCTGATTTATTTACTCCTGCCTTTATAAATCACCGGCTCAGGACTATGAAGGTCGTTAGGGCAGGTTGTATGGACTTCATCAAATTGGTTTGGCATATTTTGGAGCTCCTGGTAAATGGAGTTTATTGATCAAGAGTGGTCTCCAAAAATTTGTTGGGCAGAAAGAAACATTCAGTTTCTAAGAAAAAAATTTACTTGTGGATTTTGGTTTATTTTTTCGAACTTTTTTCAAATTTTGCACTTAAAGGCCCTGTACACTATTGGTAAGATCGAAAAACACAATGCTCACAGATTCACACGTAACTTACATGATTTAAAGTAAGTTATGGTAGAAAGGGTTCCTTAAAATATTTCTGCCTAAAATGCTATCGTTTCTGAGAAACGAGTGAAACAATAGTAATTATCGCGCGCGATAATTTGAAAAAACAGAAAACACATAAGATCTCTTTTCACTATTTTCTCGTGACCTCGATGACCAATTGAGCTCAAACTTTCACAGGTTTGTTTGTTCATGCATATATGTTTAATCACACAAAATGTGGACACTGATTTTGAGCTGTTACCAAAAGTGTACAATACCTTTAACGACCTTTTGATCATTACAGTTAACGACCTTATAGCACTGAGCCCACGAAATGATACCCCTCAAAAAGTTCTTTAAAAAATCAAAGTCATGCTCAAATGTTCTTAGACTTACCGTTATAGCTCCCCAGTGCTGTCCACGGAAAGACCGGTCCACCATACGTTCCCAGACAAGGATAATGCTGCTCTGTGGCATCGTCTATCGATGCTGGGGCACTGCACAGAAAAAATCAATACTAATCATTTTTCATCATAACATTGGAAGATTCAAGCAATACTTTTTTACCCATTTTCATAATTTGCGTGTCACCGTGGTCCGTTGGTGAGAACTGCAAGGACTTGCAGTCACAAGGTTGTGGGTTCAATCCGGGCAAGCTAACCGCTGATTTCACATCGACCAGAATAAGTATCGTCATCTAGATTCATCTAGTTACTGAATCACGATTTATTGATTTGTGCAATTCATAATTCATAATAATTCAAAGCATATAAGCGAGCAAGCCAAGCAAGTAAAACAAGTGTATTCATTCTAACACATTCGGAGTAAACATTACAAATTTCAACAGCCCTTTTTGACAAACATAACTGTGTAACATTCCATTCTTTGTGCCTGTTCCATGCCTGAAATTTCATCTTTGAGGGGGCAAGGCCATTTTCATTTTGCAAAGAGCATTGGAAAATCTTAAAGTCTATGGGAAACTTTTGAAGGGGCACCAAGGCCAAGGGCTGGGCAACGGAGGCCATGGCCTCCGTTGCCCCCGTGTAATTCCAGGCCTGCTGTTCCAACTTCAATTCACTTCTTCTAACCTTAGACAGGCAATCAGATGGGTGTGGTAGTCAGCATAGACAAAATATTTGCCGTCTTTGATGGAGCTGTTGAGTTTCTCCAGGTCGTTCTGCCAGTAGTTCAGTACGCTCAAGATGGTGCAGTTGTTGTTGGTCGGCGCCTCCGGCTTGAAGCAGATGTCCTGGAGGCCGATGGTGCGGTTTTCCTCCTCGTAGAACGCTGTGATCCCAGCGATTTGGTTCTGCAGGTCAAGCACCTATCCACAAAATAACAACGCAAACCCATAATCACGTGATGCAAATTCTTATATTTGTTATTAGATGTGTGGTTTTTTGTGTTTATATTTCATTGGAAAATTTTTTCCGTATAAAGCGGTACAGTATGCTAAGCTTGGGCGATACCACGATATTATCGAATATCGCGATACTAGTTCTGAAACGTTAGGTGCAGAGTAAAACCCGAAGATTAGGTAATTGGAACAAAACTGCTATTGACAAGACACTTGTATCTACATCTTGCTCTGTAAGATGACGTCATCAAAAATTAATCGCGATAATATCGAACATCGAGATATAATGATACATCGTGGTTGAAAAAAACACATTTAGGTATTGTACAGTGTATAAATTGATTGTCTTTGTCCTTGTATTGCACTTAAGTTTGCATTTGATGTTTGATATGTGGCATGGTGTTTCCCCCACCCCCATCCCCGTACCATTGTGTTCTGGGAATCTTAGTAATTCTTCAGAGGTTTTTTGTAGGAGTGTTCCTGTACAATACATTTTAAGATAAATACAATTCAACGATGGAATGTTCTGTATCATTGTACTTTCTCTTGTAGCCAAAGGAGAGTTGTATGTTATTGCTGTGTACATACATTTATTAAAGGCAAAGTATACCTTTGGTTTTTGGAACCCTTCAATTGTTTTAATCCTATATAAATGTAGATTATACAATAAAACTAACCTGTGAAAATTTCATTTAAAAAGGTGGTAAACTGGTAGCGTATTTGAGATATCGCCAAAAATCTGGAGCGGTTATGTCCACGCATGAAGAATAATCTCTAATAGGAATACACAATCTGAGAAACATTTCTGACAGAAATGTTTCTCAGATTCAAATTTTGGGGGATAAAAACTGACATCTTTTTCCATATCCACATTATTTTGAGATGAAATATTTCTCAAAATGCTTTCTACTATCGAAAGTTGCTGTACTTCTAACCAATTAGGTTTTTATTGCCATAAAGAGTGATTACAATTAAAGGCACAGTACACGTTTGGTAATGACTCTGAACATTAATAAGGGAATAAAAGGGTAGTGACGCGGTCTTAACCAGCCGTTTAAAACCGGCAGGGTCGTGGCCATGTGATAAAGGAGGCGAGGTCCTTTATCACACGGCAACGGCCCTGCAAGGTTTTAAACGGCCGGTTAAGACCAAGTCACTACTCTTTTATTCCCATTCATAAATGCCCTTTTTGTTAGAAAGTGTAATATTCTTGGAAAAATCTCAACTTTTCTGTTAACTTTCATTTCCTGTCACGTCCTTGAGCCCTGTTTCGCGAAGGATTTACATGCCACGCTCAACAGTTGTGCGTACGCGTGCGTCATAACATTAACATGTTTTTAGATTGAATACCAAAATGTGTTGATTGCGTTTTGCGTAAATTAGCGCCTGCGTGTTTAAACACTTCTAGCCGTGTCTATATCATCCGTTTAAACACCCCCACGTGACACGCTCTCCACCAGTCAGAATGGATAAACTCTCCGAGGTATTTATATTTATGAATGGCAATTAAAAATTACTTGGTAAGAAGTACATGGACAGCAGCCTTGGGTAGTATAATGAATTTTGAAAAACTTTTAACATCGAAGTACTACTGTTATGGGAAATCTATTACTTTTCGTTCCCCAAAATTTGAATCTGAGAAGCGTTTCTGTCAGAAACGCTTCTCAGACTGTGTATTCCTATGGGGAATGTTCTTCCTGCGTGGTTTTTCAGTGATATCGCAAAAACGCGACCACCTTTTGAAGTGAAATTTTCACAGGTTAGTTATATTGTATGTACCTACATTTATATAGGACTAACACAATCAGTAGGCTCCAATTACCAAACATGTACTGTGCATTTAACACTACTGCATTTTATACTAACCTGGATAAGAACACGAAGATCCAGCACAGGGCCAAACCAATGTCTCACAGTAATGCCACTCGCTTCAAATGTTGTGTAATTATATGAAGGGGCAGTGATGATCAGCTGCTCGGTGCGATAAAACGGCCCGAAGTGATCGTCGAAGTAGTTCTTCTCCATGCGGGCGCGGCTCTCCGGAGGGGACCAGAGCTCTACGGGGTCCGTCGTGACTTCAAGGAACAGAATGCCGAGTGATAGGCCCACCACAAGAAACAGACCGAGTAGAATCACGAAGAACGGATACCGGGCGCACTTTGTTCCCCACCACTGGAAACCACCTGACAGCTTCTGGTGGAAGACTGCGCCGATGTTTTCCCGACAGCCGACGTCCTTCTGGGAGACTAAGGGACGGTTTTCCGATTCATCGCCGGCGTTGATGAGTAGTTCTCTGTCGCTTCGTTGGGAGTGCACCTGCTGCAGGCAGCACGATATCATCACGGCCAGGAGGAAGACGACCACAAACCCACAGTAGCTGCAAATGAGGATAAACATGATGCCGTCCATGCCGAAGATTGTGAAAGGAGGAGTGGGCTGGGGAGGGGGAGGGACCGGCGGGCAGGCCGGGGAGCAGTCCTGGCAGCTGCACGGTTGGGAGGAGTTATCGACGGCCTGTGAGCAAGGATAGACGTTGGTCTCATACGCTTCCATGGAGGCCGGTTGGAAGGTTGCGTTCCCCGCGATAATCGTGAAGTTGATGTTGAATGGCGTCAGCCCATTGCCGATGCTCCCCATGAAGTCCAAGAGCTTCTGCGGGGTGCAGGTCGCGGCAGACTGACCACACAGAAGCGAGTAGATCTTCTGATTGGAGCTGGGAAAGTTGACATCTTTACAGCTGTTGTACATCCCATATACAAACTCGTCCTGCAGGAAGTACACAATGGACAAGATGCTGGAGTTGCTCTTTGGGTCACTGCCGTTCCCTGGCTGGTCTAATGAGGGCCCATCATCACCTGCTTCCTTCTCAGCCACGTTGAGGGGGTCAACCGTCAACACAGGAGATTCCTGGATGGTGACCTCATCCACATACAAGCTGTTGCTCGGATCACAGGTCATCCCGCAATACAAGTTAAGGAAGTTGCGGTAACAGGCTGGGCAGCGGGTCATCAGCTGTGTAGCTAAACTGGTTTGGTTCTGAAAAGTCTTCAACTGATCTAGATTACAGCATGTGTGGGTCTTCTCCTGTACAAGATGGGGACATAGCTCCTGGAGGATAGCCAGTCCTTCTTTGTCCTTCAGTTCCGGGGCTGGTATATTGTTGTAGCAGTTCAGTGGGTGCTCTGTGCCGGTACGTTTTCCACACTGTCCATACCACGTACAATAACCCTCCGCGTGCTTTTTCCCTGAAACCTGAAGAGTACAAATTGTCAAAAACAAAAACAAACATTAGAACTAGAAATGTACATGTTGAGCAAAGGTTTCAGAAACTCACCTACATGTAACAACAACAACTTTTAAAGTAAACTTGTCAGCCTTTCTAAATGTTGCTGTCTTTATACAATTATCTCTACCATACACTTTATTTTCTCTTGACTACGGGGTGTCTGGGTGTCTTTCGGGCGTGTACCTGTTTTATCTGTTATTTACATGTCAATGTATTGCATAAAGTGAACAATTTGGACACCCAGTTTTTAACTTTCCAGCAAATTTGGACACCATTTTACCAAATCCTGGCTGAAACCTTGGGAGCTACAACAAATCAGAAAAAGAAAACGTACAGTAACCGAGTTGGGAGAAAACTTAAAATTTAATAACCAAAGAATATATTCTTATTTGGTTGACAGCAGCAGACTAGTACTAGTAGAAATTAGTAAATCAAAATAATACACCTAGATAAATAAGCCAAGGCCAAAAACAATTTTTAAATGTTTAATAAAAATATGGATTTTCTTCCTAAATTACCCCAAAACGAGTGCGCACATTTTTGTCTTAAGAAGTGAATGTGCTTACTGCTGACCACAGTTGCTAAAAACTGGGGGGAAAATCTCGTCATAAAACGTGGGTTTCATAAGACAAATTGTCTCAGAACGTAGGCGTAGGGCCTAGGAATAGGATCTCAGAACACGAAGTGGATTGGCCTATTTTATGGGGCTAGTCGAGCTACTGCCGTCTTCTTGCATCAAAACTTAAAATAAATTTAGGGCTACCGGTACATTAGACACAGTTACGTATACTGTTTTAACTTTAAAACTTTATCTTTTAACTTGACAAAAAATCCTACCTGCATGAATCCAACAGAAACAAATACACACAACACCAAAACCATCAGCGAACTTCGACACAGCTCCATTTTAAAAAATTTTTTAAATCTATTCGACTCTCCTTTCTCTCCAAATTGTGATATTTTCCAGACTGTGTCGTTCACGAGTACAAGCTATTTTCCACATATACGGCAGGAAGTCGTTCTTTTCTGGTCACACAGACGTGTGGAATGCACGTTTTCGGGCAGGAAACGTCTGCGTAGGTTGTTAGGTTCCCTTCACGGACGTCAAAAAGAATGGAACGAAGAGAGAATTTCGTCAGTACTTCTAGTTTAGTCTGGCTCACAGAAAATGCAGCTAACGTATTTCATTCGAAGGAAGTGGTTCTCAGACTTTGATATTGTTCACTGCACGCCGCCCTTGAAAACCAAATCAAGGGATTGCTCACACACGTTTCATAACGTTTCTTTTGGTTTGGATGTATAAATTCGGTGTCCGTTTTGAAAACAAATAATCAACCAGGTATCATTTTTATCAGTTTCCTCCGTTTGCCAGGTATATTTCGCGGTCCGTAGCTTGCCTGATAGGAATGGATATACATTAGCTTGAGACCGGCGTTTTCTCCGTCTGGATGATTCATTACAACAGACCAATCACATACAAGGGTGAATACTGTATTTTAGTGAGTGGGCCATAGGTCGTGTTCACTGATCGTACCACGTTGTCATGTGATTCTCGGCAAACAACCGTGACGCACCCCCTAATGACAAGAATTCTTATTGTATTATTAATCAATCAGTTTCTGCATAATCATGAGTAATCAAAACAATCATTTCAGTATAAACTAGTAATATGAAAAGGTTTATTGAACAAACAAAAATTATCTTTGGATAGACGCTTGAGTCTTGACCGCCCTTGCTCATGGACCATGGACGAAATCAGGGTCACGCCCACTCGATAGTGGAGGTTTCAACACATAGCTTGGTTATTGAAGGAAAGATTATCAGATATAATGTGAAACCCGTTCACGTCAGTACCAATCCCCTAGACGAAAGGAAAAATGCATTTGAGGATTATATAGTAATAATATAGTATACAAACTGTGGCACAACTAGACTTGATTTCAAGTCTGAGATCGCTTTTATTTGTTGCATTAGCCACGCCTAACTCCCCCCCCCCCCCTGCGATTGGCTATCAGTCACACGCCCCAATCCGCGATCTCAATGTCGGGAGTAAATCCACAAGAGGGCGCTATTTCAGGCAATACTACATCGGCTGTCAGATCAGGTAGACAAAAACCAAACATGTGCACAGACTTGGAACCAAGTCTATGGAATAACTTGTAGGGGACGCCCCTCCCCCCTCAAATGAGATCAAATAAATAAACCAATGAGGGGATCTATACGTCAAAAGCCACTCCCTATTCATGTCTTTTCCCCCAAGAGTGAGTTACTCCACTAAGCAAGTATTATTTTTTTATGAACATGCCCAGAATTCTTGATAAAACAAAACACTTTTTTTCTTGTTGGTTACCACTATAAAAATGTGTGCAGTTCATCAAGCTGATGAAACCTGTAAAGTTGTTGAAATTGATGAAGTTGGTAAAATTGCTTGGTTATCAAAAAACCAAAGGGTAACAATTAGTTTACTATTCCCCAAACCAGTGAATCACTGTTTTGGTGAATGAAAACGTATAACTTTATTACACTTAACACCAATACTTAGATTCTGCCTTGTGATTGGATTAGAGTGCATCACATGGTATGTCATACTTTCACTTTGAAAGCCATGCAAGTATGATGTACTAGCTGTCCCTATAGCAACCAATGTACATGTACTATACACATGGCAACCAATAATGATCAATATGTACTAAACTCAAAGCAACCAACTACTACACCCATAGCAACCAATGTTCAACATCCATAGCAACCAATTACTATTAAGGCCATATCAACCAATTGTACTACATCCATAGTAACAGTTTTTCGGTTCCGATATCACCAGAAACTACGACTCCCGAGATGACCCCCCTTAAGGCAAACCAATATTTTGTTTAAAAACTTTGTTCAACAAAAAAATGATACCCGTTCTTTCTTAAAATAGTTTTGTTCTCTGTTTTATCATAAAACTTTTTATTTAACCGGCCTTTTTGTACAAGTTCACATAAAGGAGACACTCAATTAGATAATACACAATACAACTTTACTGAAATATATATAAGGAACACTTCTTGTGTGGCACATTGAGATTACTATTTAGAAATAATTGTTAGCAAGGCACCGATTCTTGTGTGCAATTCATTTAAAATAAACCAACCCAAACATTGTACAAATAAAGACAGTAGTTTGGGTAAAAGACTATTAGCCTGCAGCCTTTGAAAGTTATTCAAATATTTGACTACCTATTTATTCTTGTACCTACAGTATGTCTGGCACTAATGTTTCGTCCCAACTCTAGAATCGTTCCAACTACAGTTGAGTTCCAACTACAGTTAAGACCGCCCAACTACAGTTGGGACCAGTCCTAATGCATACTGATCGAAGATTATAGAGCGCCGAATGCAAGATGGGGAACGCTAAATGTGAAATGTGCACTGGACACCATTTCAGTAAGCAGCTCTTTTGATGCAGCAATAGATCAGTGCAGACAATGACCATTGCTATCAATGATATAACAAAACATTTGCTTGCTGAGATGGGGCCCATGTGTAGTTCACGTTCCAATAATAGATAGTGCTCTAGTTCCCAATCTTGCACCTTCGGCGCTCTATAATCTTTGATACCGATTCAAATCTCAACCAAATATACACCAGACTAGTTGCCCTTCCAGCCTCTATTTAGTTTGAATGATTTTAATGGGGAAAAACAAGATGGATTCCTAAGATAAAAGTTAAATATTCACCCAAGAGAAAGTTTACAAACCCCTTGCAAAAGGCCACCATCACCGAGGTGGTAAAACAATGGAATTGCACACGTGTGTATGGGCCAAAAAGCATCAAATTTATCATTTGCGATGTGCACGAATTCAATTGATTGACAGCAGATTTGTATGCACTCGGCATTCTCAACGACTCATTATCATGGATGTTAAATTCTGTGTAACAAAGCCGAGATGGACCGAGTGCTTAAAAAAACATGATAGTAACATCTTAAAGGAACATTACAGAATTGGTAAGAAAAAAACTTGTTAAATATACTTTTGATCACAGATTTGCATAAAACTAACACGGTCTAACGATGGTGATAGTAGAAAACATCCCTTGAAATATTTCTGTCTGAAATGCCATATTTGATGAGAAATGAATAAACTAATTTTCCGATTGGAGTTTATCGCTCAGTGAGCGTTTTATTCGTTTGATGAACCTGTATGATTTCATGCAAATGTGTAATCGGTTTTTCACTATTTTCTTGTGACCCAGATGGCCGATCGATCTCAAACTTCTACAGGTTTGTCAGTTTATGTATATGGTGGATTACAAAAAGTGCTTACACTGCCAGCAACTGTTTTGTTAGCAAAAACCAATTCTGTAATGTTCCTTTAAAAAAACATGATAGTAACATCTTAAAACAAATCATATGCATCGAATAGATCAGAAATGCCTTCGTTGTCTCCGAGGGCAAATAAATAGTCGTCTACAGCGGGTGGGGATAGTGGAACAAAGTCGTCAAAGTCGTCGGTGCTGTTCTGGTCCTCCGTCTCCATCAGGAAGCTCTTGTTCAGCGGTGAGATGTCATCCTCGTCGACAGTGGAAGACTTTAACGCTGGATCTCCTGAGGAGAGAGACGACAATCAAATAAATGTCGAGTGTTATCAACCACAAGGGAAACCGACTGGGTAAATTTTTCATAATTTGGATTTGGAACAAAGAAAATTTGACTAACAATTTAAGCTATAAGCTAGCACTTCTAGAGCCCCTTGTCCATAGGTTGCGAAGCGCTTGATATGTCCAACGCAGATGAAAAATCAAAATCAAAGACAAAACAGGCGAGTCTTCAGCAATCTCTTGAATGAATCAAGCGAGCTTGCTTTTCTGCAGCTATCAGGAAGTGAGAAGTGAGACTAGAGTGGGATTTGAACCAACAACCCCCCGAATTAACGTGCCGGCGCTCTACCAACAGAGGTTATCTAGCCATATGCTGCATTGTCCCCGTCTTGTTTTATAAAAAAATAAATGTCTTAAATGATGCCAAAAACCAATGACATCTTCGGTACAGCATCAGTCACAAGTATACCATGCCTGTTATGTGGCAAAGGGTCAGGAAGAGTTGGCAGCTATGACAAAGTGCCCTCGGGCGGGGATTCGAACCGGGGTCCCAGAGGTGGAAGGACAAGGAAAGTACCTTTACTACTGCACGGTGAACCACTGTTATCTGATGAGTTGTCATCTTTACTGCATTCCTCGGGGCATAAATAGACTTCAATCTGTCCTCTGGTGCTCTTCAACCAGATCTGGATGCTCTGCAACCGGACAAACACAACATTTTTAATTTGCGCTCACTGCAGCCACGTGACCTTTATAAACAAAAAATCATTGTGTATTTAGAAGACTTACCTCTCTGGGATCTGGGACTTCTAGTCTGGTCTCTGGCGGGGCTTTTATGGCTATCACTGTTTGGTCTTCAAAGCTGTCGATACTCCTGATATCGTGGTATGTTACATAGGCATATGTAAGAGGCAGTTAAAGAAATGTTATTAGGTTAGAGTGAGAAAGCAAAAGTTGACATATGGACATTAGATAAGTCTCGATCAGCGACGCTCGTTTTTGTATTACTCGGTTAGAGGGTGCAAAACCGACTGGCTCAGAGGGACTATTCGCATTGTGATGTCGGCGACGACTTTAACAAAATGAATGTCGCCAATTGTTGGAGCTTAAGTTCGAATCCCATTCATAACACTTGTGCCCGCATGCAAGACACCTTACTACAATTGCTTCTCATCACCCAGGAGTAAAAGTGTACCCTGCTAGGGTAGAGGTGCTGATATGAATGATTAGCAACCTGTGCGCCTATTCAGTTGCAGGTGCTGCATACTCCCAAGGAGTTAAGATTGTTTAGGGCCTGATGAACAGGGGTAATAATACTGTAAGGTGCTGTGACAGACCTATTTGGCTTAAAAGATCGATGCTTAGTAATTACCAATTCTTAATAATTGCTTAAGGAACTATGCAAGGCCCGATATGGGGGAAGAGGATACCCCCCCCCCCCCAAATGTTCCCCTACTTCAACCAACTATTTTCCTCTTGTACAGAAGTACTCCCCCCCCCCCTTAAAAATCCTCTAAAGAATTCCTGAGATTCCAAGCACACAATAGAGTGGGGGGTACACCTACCCCCATATCAAGCACCAATTGGGCTAGACTCACAGGAACCCGACTGCAACTTGAGTTTGAAAAGGATATCTTGCATTCTCTGGGTCCTCTGTGAGCATTTTTAACTGTACCGTTGCACTGTGGATGAGATCGTCTAGTTTCCTGTCCCTCATGTCCAAGTCTGCAATATCTGTAGAGAGAAACACAACAATGGTGAGAATATAATAATAATAATATTATTATTTCTCTAAAACTACGTTACTTCAGAGGGAGTTGTTTCTCACAATGTTTTCAGGTGCTCCTTACCAAATAAGTTTTTTTATGGTAATTTATTTCTTGAGTACCTCTAAGACATTTGAATCTGAGGGTTAATGTCCGGTCATGAATGTTGCGGCCAGGGATGCGGTGGGTACCCGCTCTCATATCGCTAAACGTGGAAAGAGTTGGCGTTCTTGCGAAAATACTGTGACAGTTTTTTGCCAATTTCTCAGCAAGTGGGCACTGTTTCAGCTGAAATGTTCATATTCGACTCCAAATTTGATAACTATCTTTAAATTCTGTTAAGTATTGGAAGCTTGCCCATAAGACAATTGAGATAAATCTTCTCTTGGTGCTTGTTCAAACTTTGATAACAGTCAAGTAAACAATTTTTTAGCACAGTAAAAGGTAAAAGCCCTACTGAGCTCTTGTGGATTTTCCCCCCAAAAATGTGAGCCCTAACCCTTGTAACCTGCTTCGACTGAGCAAGGTTTTTCAGAGCTAAGCAAATTGTTTGTGCTGAACAGTTTCAGGACATCGAGCCCCGATTTATCCTGAGCCGAAGACATTAATTCGGAAAGAAGACCTTAGAATTCAGATAAAGAATTTGGTGGTTTTGGTGGTGGTGGTGGTGGTGTAGGTGGTGGGTGGTGGGGGGGGTTCAAGTTTACCTGAATGTAGGTTTACTGAAGCTGCAGTGATTGGGGCCGACTGGTCATGGTGACTGTATTGATGTTGCTGGGCTGCTACGGAGTTGGTTGTACCTCTGTACAAAAAATAAATAAAAACACGGTTCAGCATCGTAAACTTTAAAGGATCATGCAAAACTAACCGTGGTTAATAGAGTTTGAAAAAACAGTCAAAATTGACATTTCATGTTGTGCAATTCAATTTCTCACAGAAGTATTGTTTGAAAAAGAAGGCGCCTTTTGAGATATTGAAACTCTCATAATTATTTAAACATTTTCATGAAATTCAAAATGGCTAATTAAATCTAGTGATACACTGTTGATACAAATTAGTGTCATTACGAATCCATTATGTATTGGTCACTGAAACTTGCAGGGTTCTGCCCACAGTGGTCGGTGCTGGAAAACCTGTCCGGCACTCAGGGTGCCCCAACCACCACTGGCAGAATTTTCTCTGTTTCCGACCACCACACATTTTCCAAACTTGTGAATTAATCTTGCCCGTTTCCTTTGAAAGGCTTTCAAACAAAATGGAAAATTGTGTATTTACCAGTAAAGAAAATGTTATCCAAAGCAGTCAATTTTATGACCCATCGTGTAACCAATCCTGCGAAAAATTAACTGCATTGATCTTGCAACGGTTTCCAGTCACGCTGATCACAGCTTTACGGTTGGCATCACATGATACCAGTTTCATACATGTCACAAACTTTATTCCATAGCCTTGATATACAATGGGAAAAATGAATCAACGGACTAAAGACCATTGAATTGAATACATTTTTTTTCCCACTGAGGTAAAGGCTTCCATTCATTTCAGTGCACAGGACACGTGGGTGCATACAATTTGTGCACAAAGAAAAATTGCCTAAACCACACCATGGGATTAACAAAATTCCGCCTCTCCGGAAATCCTTGCAGAACCCTGAACAGTCATGAGTATATCAATCATTTTTTTTTTTTGAATTGTAAAAATGTGTGATTTTTGACAGGTAGGTCACTTTGTGGTATGATGATGAATAAATACTTACTTCCATTGGATGTTATTTTTAGATTTCTTTGTGATCAACTTGATGCCCTCGAGGACGTTTGTGATGTCATAGATGCGACGCTTCTGCACTTCCAAGACCTCGGCAGCCTGGTTCAGGTCTAGTACCCCGTCTCGTGCTCCTCTTAGAAGGCCCACAAAGCGTTTGGTTAGGAGACCTAGCGATGTGTCGTAGCGGGACTTCTCTAATGGTGACTTAACAACTATGGGTTTAAAAAAACAACAATCGAGATTCAAGGTTTGATTTTCTGTCCCTTTTTTTCCCTTTCAGTTTCATGTTTATTTTATTTTTTTATTTTCTGTCCATGCTTTTTTGTATAATTGGGTTTTTAAGGGTCGTTATTACGGTTTTTGTCTTGGGAAGTTGTTGATTTTCCATTGTTTTAATTTATCGTTTTTCAGAAATGATGCCGTTCCAAAACAAAAAAAATGCAAACAAAAAACAGTTGTACTTTGCCACAGATCAATGCACACAATACATGTAACATGCAAAACTGTTTGTACGTGGCTGATGATGAGTGATGGACGTGAGATTATGTCTGGATCAATTTGTCTGTCTGTTTTTTGTGTGTGCAATACCTTTAACACGTTGACTGCCGCCTACGAGTATATTCGTAGTAACAGGTGTAACGGATTCTGCCACTACGAGTATACTCGTAGAGAATGAAAGGGCTTTGTATTGTTATTTAAATACACTGGCATCACTGAGGACGCAACACATACACTTCCTGGCAGTGGTGAGGACATACATCCTTAGAATGTGTATGTTCAATTTTTTTTTTGTATAGTAGCTATTTGGTATGCACGCATGTGCACCGCACTTGGCAAATGGGAACACCCTACGAATATATGAACGGCAGTCAACGTGTTAATGAAAGCTGATAACTTTCTTAAATCCATAAAAATTGTTATTTCGAGTTTAAAACTAAATTTGAGGGTCAAAGCCAAAAATCGGACCTTACATCTTTAAATCAAATTTATAAAACAGTTTGGCTGCAACATTGTTCCAAAGGTCTAAATTGCGAAAGAAATTGAACAGATAATAGGCTAAATGTTACCTCTAGGCATACTTTTTGGACTTTGCTTTGTCACACGTTTCTTTGTAACCCTTGGACTCGGCGCTTTGAAAGAACTAACATTAACAAGACCTGGACTGGTAGACAAGTCTAGATCCAACTTCCTCTTGGCCTGTCGAGAGATTAGAACCAATTAAACCGATCAATAATCAACAACTAACTATTAAATGTCAGTATGGGTTATAACTAGACAGGTGCATTCTTTTTTTTTTTGGGGGGGGGTATGGAAGCAAATATACCGGACCGACTTAAAGTGGAGTTTAGAACCAAATTATTATTAATGCTAAGTCAGTGACTGACCGATGTGATACCGAGTGTTAGTACATTTGTATATCAATTCCTAGTTCTAGTTTAAAGGTATTATACAGGTTTGGTAGAGCTGACAAAACAGTCGCAAACAAAGTTCATGTTTTGTGTGATTAACCATATACATGAAATAACAAACCTGTGAAAATTTGAGCTCAATTGGTCATCGAAGTGTTGAGAAAATAGTGAAAAGAGACCTTATGTGTTTTCTGTTTTTCAAACATCGAGTTTATTATAAAAACTATTGTTTTATTCATTTCTCAGAAACGATAGCATTTCAGGCAGAAATATTTTAAGGAACACTTTCTACCCTTTCTTACTTTAAATCATGTAAGTTATGTGTGAATCTGTGAACATTTGTGTTTTTCGATCTTACCAATAGTGTACAGGGCCTTTAAGTGATAATATTAGAACATGGATGTAGAAACTAACACTAGGATAAGCTAGGAAGTTTGAATTTCTAAATCCATGTTCTAGTATACACTAAAACTGTGACACTAGAATAGAAATAGAAGTAGAACATATGCATGTAGCTTTAGCCCTCCTGCCCCATCATCATGCCCATGGGAAAGGAAATTGTTTGTTTGTTCGTTTGTTTTATTTGAAAATCTCAAAATAATTCATTAAAATACAACAAAAATTGACAAAAAACAGTCGGTAAAAAAGAGACAAGAGTCATAAACAAAACATTGGAATCCGAGGAATTGTCGAGAATGACACAACAAAACTTTTGTTTGTGTTCCAGCTCGCGAGCATTCCCTGTACAGCTGTATGTAATTAATTAAGTCTTTTTGTGCCTAAATTAACTTTTATTTTAAGGAGGAAAAATACCAGTGGTCTGCCGAGGGCTGGTCGAGATCCTTTCGTCGTCAGGTCCGGGGTGCAGTCCACCACGTCCAACAACTCTTCGAAACCCTCCGCCCAGTTAGAGTCGTCCAGGTACGGGTTCGAGATCTCCGACCCGAACGTCGGACTTGAAAAAGTCAGATTTTCCACGAGTTGCTGCTGCTGCTGGTTTGCTGGATTGGTGACGAGAATTCGGGGTCGGTGGTGCTGCTGCTGGGAGACAATTGTGCTATTGGTGTTACCGGTGCTACCTCTTCGAGAAGTTTGCAAGCCACCCCTCGGCATTGTGCTACGTGGTGAGGCGTTGTTTTTCTATGCACTCAGTACCAGTATTAAAAAGAGTATACAGTCGGGCTCTTTTATGATTCTCGTTCGGAAAGTTTGGGCCAAGAATCCTTCGAAATTACAGGTGGTTGGATTAGAGTTCCACACTAATAAACAGATGGGTGGATAAAGGATACTCTAACGAGTATTTATGGTGATCCAGAAGTTGTGATGACCGAAGAAAGGGGGAAGATTGGGCAGATTACAAGAGAAGGACAAACAACGGAACCGACCCGGTCCAGCAAACCCGAAGCAGTAAATTGGGGAGAATTAATTTGCAAAGCGCGCGAGTTGTATTTCGCGGGAGTAACATCACGTGAAGTTTGGCGGAAAGTGTGGCCCTGTAGTGTGGATAAAACAGAGAAGATGAAATGAAGGTTGTGTGCACCCGGGCGTTGATTGGAAATTAAAAAGGCCACTTAGTTCGTTTGTTGTTGTTAATATGAATCTCAAAAATAAGATAAATAGTTGTCTTAGCACTTATTTCCCAAGTAACACCTCTAATTTTCATTGTTGCTATCGACACGTAGTGTCCAAAATATATATGCATAGTGCGGGGCCAACCACCAAAGTGACACTGTCCCTTTAAATTTTCGCGGGAAATGATTTGTTGTTGGGCCTGGGTCTCAGTGCAAGAAAATGTTTTTACCGTTTTGTTTGTTTGTTTGTTTGGGGGTTCTTTTCTTTTGTTTGTAGTGGTGAGTTCTGTAAGGGTCTTGTCGGATCATTTGCTTTATGGATTGTGGTCTTTCCGGCCTAGCTTTTTAATAATTTATTTGATTACAAGAGAAAAAAGACTTGTTAACAATAAACTGCACAGCATCAGTTGTTTTGCCAGCAACCAAATTGTGTGCCTTTTCTTTGAGATTGATTTAACACAGATGCCTGTTAAAGGAACATTACAGAATTGGTTTTTGCTAACAAAACAGTTGCTGGCAGTGTAAGCACTTTATGTAATCCACCATATACATAAACTGACAAACCTGTAGAAGTTTGAGATTGATCGGCCATCTGGGTCACGAGAAAATAGTGAAAAACCGATTACACGTTTGCATGAAATCATATAGGTTCAACAAATGAATAAAACGCTAACTGAGCGATAACTCCAATCGGAAAATTAGTTTATTCATTTCTCTTCAAATATGGCATTTCAGACAGAAATATTTCAAGGGACGTTTTCTACTATCATCATCATTAGACCGTATAAGTTTTATGTAAATCTGTGATCAAAAGTATATTTTACAATTACCAATTCTGTAATGTTCCTTTAACAGAACAACCAATAATTAAATTGTCAAGATTTGTATAATAATTTTTTTTTTTTTAATTTAAAGTTGAGAAGACAAATTTAACACATTTTTTCAGAATCTAGCATTAACCCCACTGTTTAATTCTCAAGGGTTTGTCTCCCTAATTTGTACCTACAATCAATGTAAACACCCACCTATAAGGAGTTGAAAACTGTCGGTTTAATGATTAATTGCCTTAGAAACACACTGGTTGCAATCTTAGGCTTTACTGTCTCCAATATTTTCAAAAAGGACTTGCTTCAATTGTAGGTTTGGGCAGTATGGGCTAGACTCTAAAACTGGCTTTAGTAAACACAGCTTATATCTGCCGGAAAGCAGCTGACTATATTAGTTTAACCTGTTTGGACAGGTGGCTAAATGAGGCCCTTTGTGTGGCGGGAACTATGGACACGCGCCGCCAACGGCAGAATTTTTTCTAGTTTTTCTCAACCTTGAGGTCGGGGCCTAAATTCTTTTCTCGATAATTACGAAAAATACAGAAGTGTTAACACAATTAAATGACAAACACACATTCTAAACCAGTTTAAATAGCATTCCCGTTGAAAATATTTTGCTCAAGCAGCTGTTTATTATGGCATACGAGCATCGTTTCTTGATTGGCTTGAAGATAGTCCTATTTTAGGTAAGTGAATACGTTTTGGAGCCGTAAGTGCAATGTAGACGAATGTTTTACACTGCACTTCCGTCTGCAGTATGTCAAGCTTTTTTACCACCAGGCGGTAATTTCCATTCATGTTACAAGTTTTTGTCAAAGTTCAACATTCGGGCGCGAGGAGAATTAAGCGCCTCAAAAAATGATAACAATACTGTCTGCAACAACCACGGTATGAACAGTGACCAGGCGTCACTTTTTCTTTACATTACGAGAGACGTCTGCGCGAGCGTGTGTTTCAACAGTAGCCGCTCATCACCAACAAAACAACTTTCAGCAACTCAACAAAAACAATAACAACAACCAAGGGCGTCGATGGGTGGGGGACGGGGGGGGCATGTCCCCCCCCCCCCACACTTTTTAGACTGGGGGGACAGCATATCAGATGTCCCCCCACTTTTTGATTGACTGTTCATCAGAAATATGCAACAAAAATAAAAATATACACCATTTCCTTGATTCAATATTTCATTATAAATTTTTAAACGGTAAAATGTTTTCTTATTTGGCTCTGATGGACCACGCGCAGAATGATATTTTGGGCCTATTTCCATTTCTATAATACAGACATTAACCGACAAGTTTCGTCCAAGACATAAACGCCAAAATTCCGCTTATACAAACCTTGTTTGCATTCAAGTTATGCGTCATTTGTGTATGCTATAATGTACGGTACATGATCCCTCCACAAAGAAAGTCTGTGTGTGCGCGCACGTGTTTGTTACAATCGCACAATGCACAAAATGTAGTGCAGTTTGGGCCATGTGGAAGAAGCAGTGTTTTTTCGAAGACACACGATAAATGCTAGAATCCTGAAGCACATTAAAATGGATAATTATACAATTCTTTTCAGTGGCTACGTTCCAACAGAAACAAAAGTTCTTTTTAGCGAGTTCCAACAACCCCTTCCCCTTCCAACCCCCCCCCCTTTAAAAAAAAAAACCCTCTCTTTCATGCACGTGGTTACATAAAAACATCAAAAATTAGCTCTGTTCTAACCATTGCCTTGAGTACTTGGATAACGGAGACACTTGTCGTCCACCAAAAAGCAACATCCAAACAGTCAGGTGATGATTTACTACCAGAGACCACACCGACATGTGTCTTCCCTTTACTCCCTCTAGCTGCCAATCTATCTTTGCTAGCACCGGATCTGGTTCCGAAATTCCTGCTCCATGGTGCATTTCACTCAAGTTTATTTTGGCAGTCTCCTCTTCACACAAACCTTACTTTCCAGACCCCACCCCCTACCAACACCTGTTCCCCTTCTGGTTTTACCCTTTAACTTAACCACAACCCCCATCGCCTCATACGTTCTTTAAAGCTTTAGTTTCCATACATGATTCTCCATTAAAAGGGAAGATTTTTATAATTTACTATAACTAAAGCTTTTTGAACACTTTGAGTGAGCTCCGGTACTACTATTTTTTGTGCTAGTCCTCTAAAAACACTCTATATGATGCTTATATACAAAACCATCAAAGTGTTTTTGTGGGGGAACACTAGTCTCATCTTAATGGTCTGTTTACACAAGGTTACATGTATGATTCACTTTTCCCCTACACACACAAAAAATCAATTAAAAACGACAAATTATTCATGACTTGCTCGCCCGTCCCCCCTACTTTTCAGTAGCAATCGACGCCCTTGACAACAACAGTACTACAACCGAAACAATATTATTGTAAACAGTATGACATTATAGATGGAAGGCCTACACCCGCCCCCTCCCCCACCCCCATTGAAAAGTAATCTGGGTGTGGCCTTCTCTCGTCTGCATTTTTCTTTCTAAGTTCAGTTCTAAATAATCACTTTCAATCTGAAAGCTCATTGGTTTATCACAAAGATCGATCATACCATTACCACTACCAGTTTTACAATTCATTCTTCGCAGATAAATTATTTTTTTCGAAACAGTGCATACAAAATTGTATCTGCATGCGCGCCGTATTTATAAGATGAGTTTTGAAGAGGTCAAGTGAGATTCTGAATAGTCTCTTCACACCTTTTGTTTGTTTGTTTGTTCAAAAACATTTGAATATGGTTAAAAACAATCATACTTTCTACATTCGTTATTTCATTTCATTTCATTTCAAAGCCAAGGACTCTAAGAAAGCGAACTTAAAGGAACATTACAGAATTGGTAATTGTAAAATATACTTTTGATCACAGATTTACATAAAACTTACACGGTCTAATGATGATGATAGTAGACAACATCCCTTGAAATATGTCTGTCTGAAATGCCATATTTGAAGAGAAATAAATCAAACTAATTTCCGATTGGAGTTATCGCTCAGTTAGCGTTTTATTCATTTGTTGAACCTATATGATTTCATGCAAACGTGTAATCGGTTTTTCACTATTTTCTCGTGACCCAGATGGCCGATCGATCTCAAACTTCTACAGGTTTGTCAGTTTATGTATATGGTGGATTTCATAAAGTGCTTACACTGCCAGCAACTGTTTTGTTAGCAAAAACCAATTCTGTAATGTTCCTTTAATCACTATACTATATAGCCAAGAACCCCGTAAAGAGAAGACAAAAGAAGGAAGTTTCAGTTTTAGGTGTTGGAGGAAAACCCCAGAGACCCCAGAGACCCCAGGGACTGAAAAACCCAATACACGTAGTGCCCCGGTGTGATTTGAACCGGGGTCCCCAGAGGTGGAAGGCAAGGCAAGATACCACTCTTAGGCCCTATCACGGAGGAATGTTGTGGTCGAAAGACTATTCTCCCCATTTGCAAGGTCAGCCATAATTATGCGCGTAGAGCCCTAAGTTGGGGACATCAGTGAATAGAAGCATTACAATTATAACTTTGTTTTGTCACGGTAGCCTAATTGAATTTTCAATTTTTATTATTATTGTCCAAAAACCGGAAATTTGCCTATTCGAGCATGCTCAAAACATCAAAAATACGTTTTACAGAATTACAAATAACGCTGAAGAATAACAACATTTACACTCACTAAGAATTAAAAACTGACACTTTCATCCAAACAGGTACAAACAACGCGCGAAATCTAGAAGAGGGGGGGGGGGTCGCCGCAAGAAGGAAGTGGACAAGCAACTTTGTCAGAAAAACCAGCAACTAAGTAATATCACTACAATAACCTGTCTGAATAAAGCTTCCTTCAATCGTAGTCAAACAATTGTTGTGATATTAACGAGCCTCTGCTGATACAACTAAACTTGCATCTCGTGTATAGTCACAAAAAAGTAAGGCAAAGGGCAAGTTTCCTCCACTTCGAGCTCATTAATTTTGTGTAGGCCCTCAAAATATTCTATATAGAGAGATTGAGAACCCCCAGAAAGTGTTTCAGTGTAAAAATGTTGCCCAATTGTGACACGGGTAGTTAATTGAGGTATTTTGGATGACATATGCCCTGAAATAAACGGTTCTATTATTTGCTGAGAGGTGTAGGGACATTTTTCAAGATTGATAATCGGACGTTTTGAAAATTACACCTGTGTAGGGGTGTTTTTATTAGGAGGGAGAATAACTCGACGGGCCCAGGGACTCCCCATATCCAATTGAGCCGAGAATAAAAGTTCAAGGTCATTATTAATTTCCCTTTTACTGTAAAAAGCTGTGAGACTTTTAAGTGTTTTTTCGTGTATTTTTGAATATTAAATTTTAGCATTTTGCACTGTATGCGGTGGGAGTTTAATAATAATTGGTGGGGTGCACCCATTGATCTACATTAATAATAATGTAGATCAATGGGTGCACCCCCTCGTACTTGTTCCAGTTTTAGTTTAAAGGAAATAGCGCCACCATTTGGCAGAGTTGGCGTAAAGTAGCACCACTCCAATTTTAAAGAATATTAATTCGCCAAAGTTAGAATTTCGTGGCACCTTATGAGGAAAACGCATACAAACAAAAATAACATTTTCTGAATAAATTTTTGAGTTGAATCTACGAAGGCTTTTAACATTTCGGGTTGTTAATCTTTTTCACGATTTGTTTACAATCGTGGCCTATTTACTCTCAGCGGAGGTACATCATCCTTTGACTTCGCTGTTGCGCGGCATCAAGATTGTAAACAAAATTCATTATGATTAATGTAATCAAAATGCACGAATGAACGACGGAAAGATCGTTGAGATATTTAGAGTGATAAACAGACAGTGTGGCCGATCAGAAAGCACATGGTTTCGTCAACATGAGGTGCTGCACAGCAAGATGTACGCTGATGACATTATGTGCTCTACAAATGGTAAGTTTGATCATTGGTTGTGGCTCAACATGACTTACGGTGCTGAGTTATATTTAAATTCAAACAATGAATGATTTACAACTCAACTGTATCTGTACAGAGAAAGTGGGTCCTTTCTCATAAGTAACTGTACATTAAACTACATCACCAGTGCAGTAGCACTAGCACTGCTGTAGCAGAGCCAGAATTGTGTGCATTAATCATGATCACGATCCCAGTCAGGTTGGCTCAGCATGGCTCAGTGGTTTTCTCCTTCGTTTCTTTCACATCTGTGGAGTGTGGACCCCGGTTCGATTCCCGGACCAGCAAAGCCTGTGTGTGGATTGCATTTTCACACTACCTGACTGCATGGGTTTTCCCTCTTTATTGGGGTTTTTCTCCCACGTCTAAAACTGACAATTCTTAATAGTCCTCTTTTAAAAAGTTGGTGTGATGTTTGTAGGATGCTTTGCCACAAATTGAAATTATACGTTTCGACATGTGCAGTCAGGTCACGTCAGTAACCATGGATGGCTAATGTTAATGTTGTGTCACTGTCTCACAGTCACAGTGTCAGGTACATTTTAAGGAATTAGAAGAGTGGTGACGATGGCCGCGAAGGTTTTAATACGTTGACTGCCGCCTACGAGTATATTCGTAGTAACAGGTGTAACGGATTCTGCCACTACGAGTATACTCGTAGAGAATGAAAGGCTTTTGTATAGTGAATTGAATACACTGGCATCACTGAGAGCGCAAGTATACGCTTCTGGCAGTGGTGAAGCACACATCGTTAAAATTTGTATGCTACAACATGTTGACAAAAAAAAAAGTACTTATTTGGTATGCACACATGCGCACCAGACTGGGATGCTTGGCAAATGGGAACGCCCCTTCAAATTTATGACCAGCAGTCAACGTGTTAAACAGCTGTTAAAGACCCATTCACTACTCTTTTACTAAGGGAATAAAAGAGTAGTGACTCGGTCTGAACCGGCTTCCGCTCAGTCCTTTATTGCACGGCCTTGACCCTGCGAGGTTTTAAAATGGCCGGTTAAGACCGAGTCACTACTCTTTTATTCCCATTTATAAACTTTTCTGTTAATTTTCAATTCCTGATCATCGCGTACATGCGCGTACTAACGTTAGATTGAATATCAGTATACATGTAGGCCTATTGATTGCGTTTCGCGTAAATTGTTTAAAACACTTCTAAGTTTAAGGTTTTTAGCCGTTTAAAATCATGTGATCTCTTCTCGACCAATCAGAATGGATAAACTGTCCCGGGTATTTATGAACATATTCCCAATTCTTAAACACCTTTTTGGGGGGAAAGCGTAAAAATAACAGGAAAAACTGTAATATTATTGAACTTTGTATTTTTGTAAAATCAGGCCACTTTGCCATTGCCATCAGTCAGATCGCATGCAATGCTGAACAGTTGTGCTGACGCACACTTACTAATAGTAATACATGAACTAATAGATTTTACATTATAGGATTGCAAATAAATACGTTGTTAGAGCTAAAAGTAAAGCTTGCGCGCAAACACGCAAATGGCTACTATGAAGGCCAATTGGGCGTTAGCCAACCGGTCTTAAAAACGGTATCAATGTACACATCAAAAATCTTCGGGCAGGGTTTTCCCTTGACCTTGTCAGTGACGAGCCATCAGGACCGGATGTGGCTTGTCATTTCACTAGTCCACCAGCTTTTTCACAATGTCTGTATAGACTGTACTACAATCCCGGCCAAAATGCTTGGGCAACCCATTCCTAACGTTACAATAACCATACAATAACCATTCCCTGTCTCACAATAAACATTCTCTCCCCGTCCCCCGTCCCCCCGCTCAATGTTGTCTGGAACGCAGATATGGCCGGGATTGTAAATATTAAATAGGGATGCTTTTCAACACAGAACTAGCTGACCACTTGAAGTGAATTGTCACTGGTCCAGGTCTCCAGGTGGCTTAACTGGCATTTGGCCAGCAGACCATTCTTAAGGGAGATTGCAGCATTTGGTGCTTAAAAGTTCAATTGGTGCTGGATATGGGGCAGAGGGTACCCCCCCCCCTCCTATTGTGTCTTCATTGTGCGCGTCCGTGGGGGGGGGGAACACCCTCTGTCTCAGGAATTCTTTTGAGGATTTTAGGGGGGGAAAGTTCTATACAAGAGGAAAATAGTGTGTTATAGTATGGGAACATTGGGGGGACCCTGACTACCCCATATCGGGCAGGCTATATAAAAGTTGGCATGGTGTCGCTCCCCCCTCCCTTCTATTGTGTTCTTCATTGTGTTCTGGGAATCCCTCGGAATTCTTTAGAGGATTTTAGGGACATCTGTACTGTAGAAGAAGAAAAGAGTTGTGTTATGGGATCATTTGGAAGGGGGGGGGGGACACCCTCTGTCACATACATATGTACATGTATTAGGCATGGTACAGAATGCTGGTACTGGCTTAAATCTACATAAAGCCTTCAGAACAGTGTTCACTAATAAGCTTAGCCAGCTTATTAAAGAGAATTAATTTGTCTGCTGCTCTGTTGTGGTTATTACATAATGTGCAGGCTATATGCAGGCTGTGCCATCATACACAGCCTGTACCAGTGTGTACAGTTGAACAGTTTCAGAGGGTTGGTCAGTCAACTGGCTAGAGAATTCATCATTGGATTCACGTTTTAGAGTGCACAATCTATTGTAATTACTTACAGACTGTTTGGCCTGAAGCACGCTGAATTGAAACGATGTCTTCAGAATGAATTTTAGTTGGTGTTTATCTTTGGTTTTGGTTAAAGGAACGTTACAGAATTGGTTTTTGCTAACAAAACAGTTGCTGGCAGTGTAATCACTTTATGTAATCCACCATATACATAAACTGACAAATCTGTAGAAGTTTGAGATCGATCGGCCATCTGGGTCACGAGAAAATAGTGCAATAATCGATTACAAATTTGCATGTGTTATACAATGCATGAATAAAACGCTCATGAGCGATAAACTCCAATCGAAAATTAGTTTGATTTATTTCTCATCAAATATGGCATTTCAGACAGAAATATTTCTAGGTATGTTTTCTACTATCATCATCATTAAATCGTGTAAGTTTGATGTAAATCTGTGATCAAAAGTATACTTTACAATTACCAATTCTGTAATGTTCCTTTAAATTAGAAAGCCATAAGTACTGTGCAATCTGGGGCATTTAGGCCTTATATGATTTTTGTGAATTTGATCCGAAGTCGTAAAAAAAAAAACTATAAAAAAAACTGTTTTGAAGTTTCAGCCACAATTCGCGAGTATTGGCCTGATATGCTACTGGCAGGAACTACATGTACTAAATGTATGCATGGTTGTTCACTATGCTAATAAATTGGGGTCACTCATTGGAACCATACTTATTTTTAACCCTCTTACATTATGTATATAGTACTCCTAGGAACATTTTCCAGGGAGTTGACCAACCGTTTGAAATTATTCAACTGCATCGAACCATGTCTGTGTACTGAACCATATTGCAGGGTGGCATAGTTTTATTAGGCCAAAAAAACAAGTATAGTAGTTGCTTGGCATTTTCCGCAAGATCTGCAAAAAGGCCCAAATTTTGTTTCTTCTAAATTGTTTTGCATTTTTAAATGATGTGTCACACACTACACACAGACCCCCCCCCCTCCATCATTGTATTTAACTTGAAAGCTTGTTGAAGCCTCCCAAAACATTTGGAAAAAACCTTCATTTTTTAAAGAATTTGTCAAGTCAATACGTTTTCAAAATTCTCTTTCAAGTTTCAATCAATTTCTGATCAGTGGCCTTTTCTGGTTTTAGATCTAGGACCTACTGCTTACCGAAGGGTGGCAGTTTGTACCGAGGGATGAGGTCAAAGGCCGACAAAGGTACACATGGACTGGTGACCAGCATTGACCGGGGCTGGAAATTTACACAGGCCCGAGGCCAGTGATTTTAGTGTTGACCGGAAGAGTCAAGCGGTTCATTGTGTTTTTCAATGTCAGGCCTTTTTTCTTGTTTAGTCTACCAGGCAAGCAAGATGTTTGTTCAACCATAGAGTAAGGACAGAGATCTCTGTCCTTACTCTATGGTTCAACTAGCTTCCATAAAATTTCACAAGCTTGCTAAAAGTATTTAAAAAATATTCTTCCTTGCTTCAACCACAATGAAAATCTTTTTGTAGGCCTATTCCCCCGTTTTGATTCTGGTCTCGTAAATGAAATTGTGGCCCTATAAAAGTTTTGACCTGACGAGTCCTGCAGTCTTGTGCCCTGTGTGCATTTGTAGTGAATTTTACAAAAAAGGGAAAATAGAATTAGTTGTTGCAAACTGCTCACCAACCAGACCATGGTACATGTATAAATTATGCAAAAAGTAGAATAGTGGCCTGATGTTTCGACCATAGCAGAGTCTTTCTCGAAGACCTCTTGAGAAAGACTCTGCTAGGGTCGAAACATCAGCCCACTGAATAACAAAAAGCTCAGTTCAAATTTTGTTCACATAGTAGGCCTACTCATCTGTCGATTGTGCAAGTATTGACTGATTGGCGAGGAGAAAAATATTTTAAAAATCCTCACTCCCGATCTCCAGAATTTAAAAGGGAAGGACTCTAAACAACAATTTTATTTTTTCGTGGCCTTAACTTTGAACGAAATTGAATGGTAAAGACAGTGAGAAGGTTAATATCCCGCAGTCTCGAAACTGAGCCTTAACGAGTCAAAAACTTAATTGCAGTTTTGCTGGGAACAATTTTGTAATAACACCAGCTCATACAGCGTGATCATATTGCTCTTAACGTTAAATCAACGACGAACGACCCGAGACAAGTTTTGGGTTACGGCGACAAAAAACACATCCCAGTCGTGGACAACGTGTGTCTGGCGTACAACTACAGTTATTATTACGGAGATTCTTATAATGTAGATGGATGCGAAGCACTTCAGAGTCACCGAGAAATCAAATCACTCATGAAAATCAAGATTTAAGATAAACTGCCTCTAGGCCTATCAAAATGAACTGTTAATGGGGGGAACAATCCCATGAGGGTTGTGTTATTGCAGTGATGGGGAGCTACTTTTACCCACACGTACATGTAATGTATGTTGTGCGTACGTACATGTATGTTGTACACGGAATAAACCTTTTCATGAGACAGAGACACATCTAAGGTTACCATAGCAACAGTTTATGACGTAAGTAGTTATCTGAACTAGTTAATCATATATTTTGTGGACGTAAAAGTAGATGCAGTGGCAGAATTTATGAACACACTCTGAAGAGTTCTTTGCAATTTGGCTAACGAGTCCGACACCCTGTGTCATATTGGCCCTGTCTGGGTCTGGTGCTATGAATAACAATGAGCTGTAAAACGGGACCACCCTACATTTAAATTCCTCTTCCGGCCCTTGGTTTTGTTGCAAATAAATTGTTTTTAACAGCCTCGCTGATTTTCATTAATGTTTAGACCCAATTTAATGCTTTTGAAGCTCAAAAAGTAGGTTAAAGGTTCTGGGTTAAAGGTTCTGGGTTGAACAAAGACAAAGTTGACTAGAGAGGGACTTGAACCTGTAACCTCTGGATTAACATGCCGGTTCTTTGTGCAATAGAAAACTGTACAAAGTTCTGTGTGATTTGCAGTTTCCCACAAATTGCCAGTTCCACCAGGTCCGTGAAGTAAGACACACATTTTAACAGATGGTCATTCACAAAGGAGCTTGACATAGATTTCTTTGTTTGCTTTTTGTCAGTATGTATACTACAATACAAGTACACTGCTGTGTATAACATATTTGTGGGTGTGTCCTACAATGTAATCACAGGCTAAATCTAACAAAGGACGTGGGACCTGACATTTGTGAGTGGACTAATACATCATTAGGAAATGAGCTCATTACAGCTGCATTGGAAACTGTGTAACCATCTGCTATTACTACAATCGTGACAATAACGTATGCCATAGTGTTAGCCAGGGGGGTGTCTGGGTGTCTTTTGAACACCCTGTTTTGAATTTGGACACCCTGTTCTAACGAACTATATTTACATGTAATTGTATTATAAGTGAACAGTTTGGACACCCAGGTTTTTTTCCAGCAAATTTGGAAAATTTACCAAATCCTGGCCAACACCTTGATGTACATTATTATTATTAACATTTATTTCATCGTTGTCCTTTCATCTTACATAATTCAAGTACATAGTTTAACATTATATTCAGCTACATAATGGCATATTTATGGTATGCTAATACAATGTACGCAATATTAATATTTGATTACTAGCATTTATACAGTATGTAACATGCACAGGTCTTTCCACACAAAAGAAACAATCACAAATATACAGTATAGAGGTTGTACATGTCTAGTGTACATAAGCCAGGATGTTTATTTATTTGTCTCCTGATCACCAAATGGCAAAGAGTGTAGAACGCCCGAAGGCACAAGATGGGGAACGCAGGCTGAAGTGTGAAACGTGCACTGGACGCCATTTCAGCAAGCAACTCCTTTGATGTAACAATAGATCAGTGTAGACAATGACCATTGCTATCAATGATATAACAAAACATTTGCTTGCTGAAATGGTGTCCACGTTCCTACAATAGATAGAGCTTCAGTTCCCCATCTATTGGTTTTGGCGCTCTATAATCTTTGTCGAACGGGAGTTCAAAGTGGTTGCACTCTCAGTAAAGTGAAGTTCATTGTGCAGCAAAATGTTGGCCTTTTAAAAAATAAAGATTCATCATTGCGGCTACCAATGGTTTCATTTTCATAACTTCACAGAACTTTACATGAATATTATAAGTCACGAATAATGGCTTTTCATTGTTCTATTATTGTTCTTTCACTCTATCATCAGTCTTCCTTTTAAACAGAGGTCCGCTGGCCAAATGCCAGTTAAAACACCTGAGGACCAGTCGAAATTCTCCTCAAGTAGTCCGGCTGGCTAGTTCAGTGTTGAAGAAAATGAAAAGCATCCCTAAAATGCGAATATGGACACTTTAGCTGACGGATTAGTTTAATGGCCAGCTAACTGGTCCTGCTGGCCGTTCAATTAAAAAGTCCAAGGGCAAACCACTTTTTATCTAGGCGAACTCATTTTTGATTACACTGCATTGTGCCAGTACATGTTCACATTCGTGACTAATGCTTTTTTTTTTTTTTACAGTACACAATTTAATGTTAAATTTGCAGTGAGGGATAAGAATACTATTTGGTTTTACCCGTACACCGATGTGTGTATAGCACTGTATACTCAGTACTTTCCCGAGTCCTGTGAAAAAAAAAGTATTCAATCTGCCTCTAGCTACCGGGCAATCTTAGTGATGTCCAGTGGTATGAAATCTGCTCTAGAATGGCAAAGGTCATGTGTGTTTTTTTACTGGACTCCGGAAAGTACTGAGTAGGCTAACAGTGCTTTTAAAAACACACATTGGTGTCTCACGGTGTGTAACAGCACACAATGTTAACGATTCTTGTAAAGAACTCCCTTTCATACCAGAATCTGAACTTGTGCAAAAATGCAGCGGGTAAAGCGTAGCTCTTGTGTGTTGTCATGATATTCCTGTTTCATGTCCTTTATTGTGTACACAGTGCCTTGACTGTTTTGCCTGCATTTTCATGAAACTATGTACAATGTACAATGTACCTGCAGCATTTTGTGCTTGCCAATTGCTCAAGTAGTCTGTGATCAAACACTTAATTGAGTGCTTTTGTTGGCTTAGAAATGCTCCACCGGTTCGCAGTACAAAATTAAACCGTTGTTGAGGAACCGCTTCCTGCTGTGCATTCACATTGCCATGGTTGACAGGATTGTTTTGAATATAGACCCCTCGCATTGGCCACCATCTTTGGTGAAACGTGCACGCGTGAAAGGCTATTGGCTGAGAGTTGTGTCACGCGTGCAAGTTTCCATTGTCTTTAATCAAAGATGGTGGTCAATGACGTCATGTGCAATCCATCTATTGCAGATGTTTGTTGCATAATTAAAAAAAAATGCAAACATTCTTGAACCTTCCTGATTATCTAGGCTCTTATGAGTGCTCCCCCTTAAAAACAGTGGATACTTTTGGTAATTACTCAAGAAGTACATAAAAACTGACTTGGTAAGGAGCACCTGAGAGCTGCTGATGGGTTTTTGCTCTACTTTAACACCAACAATCTGTCTTGTAATGGCAACCAGCATATTATGTATTTCTTTTCTGAGGAAACTTAATTTATTTGATATTGAGCGTGAGATAATGAGAGCGAATGTTTTGTTTTATTGCATCAGTACATCGTAGGTGGTCTTACTGCTGTGAATTTAACCAAACTTGACAGGGTCACTGTACGCATAAGTCCACTCTAAAATAATTGGTTTTGATGTTGAGTGTTTGTAGATTAAGGAAGCCATTTGTACGGAAGCGCAGTGCCGCCACATAAACACAATAAAATCCTACTCTTACGGTGTACGTATCGTGTACGTATCGTGTACGTATCGTGTACGTATCATGTATCATGTACGTACGTACGTATAATTAAGTAACTCGGGTACATACACTGTATGTGTAAACATGTATGATAGTTATCGATACATACCTTCATGATCACATGTAGTCTAAAATTATTGGGTGCGTATGATAACTATTGTACGTATACAACCATGACCACAATTATCATGCTAACTATCGTATGTAACTATCATGTACGTACACACAAACTATTATTGTGTACGTACATGATATGTACGTACACGATAACTTTGGACAATGTACAGCATCAGGTATATGGGTCATTCCGTGTCAATTCAACAAGCTTTTGGACCTGACCGTCACGGATTAAAATGAAATTTTTTGTGCTGATTGGACTCAATGAGAAACCCCCAGAACCAAAATTTTTTGCCATTCGGGTGATTATTTTTTGAGATATGGGTTAACGAACTTTTGACTAATTAGCAGGACCTGCTATGTTTGGACATTTATATCTCCAAAAGTAAAGCACCTACAGAGATAAACTTTACATCATTTTAAAGCTCTTGAAATGGCCCGTATTTCATAACATAAAATCAAAATTATACCGCATACCACAACAAAGTTACGCAAAAATATGACCTTTGATCTTGATTTGCGAAAATGCGTATTTTTCAAAATGCGTAATTTTTTTTCCATTTTTAGCTTAAGATGTAAGCAACATTTTCAAAAAAAAATTTGGATGGGCACTCTTACAGTTTTTGAGTTATGATTATTTGAACATTAAAATGTACGCATTGTACATGTTCAAATGTACACGTACAATGTATTATGTATAGTAATGTGTAATGTACATTTGCATTGGGGATAAAGAAAATAAATTGTTTTTACCCTTCACTGATGTGTACTATATACAGAGTACTTTCCTGAGTTCAGTGGGAAAAAAATCCACTGGCAATCACGCAGATGGGATTCGAACCCACAACCTATTGCATAGGTAGAGCAGATGTCTTACCACTAGACCACTAAGATTGCCAGGCAGTAACAGGCAGTTCAAATCCTACGTTTTAGCAGCAATGATTTAATTAATAAATGTTAATGTTTATCCACTGCTAAAACAAAGGATAGCTGCCGGGCTAGTTGGGTGGTCTAGTGGTAAGATATCTGCTCTAGCAATGCAAAGATATGGGTTTGACCAAGGTATGACCCCCCCCCCCCGAGTGATTTGCCAGTGGATTTCTTTTCACAGAACTGAGAATACAGTACTTAATACACAACAATGTAAGGGGTAAAAACAAATTATTTTCTTTATCCCCATTGCAAATGTAGCATCTATTAAATGTACATTACACATTACTATACATATTACACTGTACGTGTACATTTGAACATGTACAATGCGTACATTTTAATGTTCAAATAATCATAACTCAAAAACTGTAAGAGTGCCCATCCAAATTTTTTTGTGAAAATGTTGCTTACATCTTCAGCTAAAAATGGAAAAAAAATTACGCATTTTGAAAAATACGCATTTTCGCAAATCAAGGTCAAAGGTCAAATGTTTGCGTAACTTTATTGTGGTATGCGGTATAATTTTGATTTTATGTTATCAAATGTGGGCCATTTCAAGAGCTTTAAAATGATGTAAATTTTATCTCTGTAGGTGCTTTACTTTTGGAGATATGAATGTCCAAACACAGCAGGTCCTGCTAATTAGTCAAAAGTTCGCTAACCCATATCTCAAAAAATAATCAACCGAACAACAAAAAATGTCGGTTCTGGGGGTTTCTCATTGAGTCCAATCAGCACACAAAATTTCATTTTAATCTGTGACGGTCAGGTCCAAAAGCGTGTTGAATTGACACGGAATGACCCATATGCGGTAATTAAGTGTGGTGTGGCATCCCGTCTCCATGCATAAATACACCACTGTAGAGATCAGTGGTACACAGAACAAATGGAAGACTACTGCCAGTGCACCGGTGCCTTGAATGCTTGACCTCTGTTTTCCATTACACTACATTTGTATCCAGACTAAAGTTTACCATGGACGTACATGGTGCAATCCAAGAATGATGCTGTACTACATGAGACCATAGCTAGTATCAGGAGCACTATCAGGATCAGTGTATTTAAACAACGCTGGTTTCAATTCTTGTACTCTGCACTGTATGAGTTGCACTCAAGGACTTCAACATCTGTTTGGTGACATTTCTTGGAACCAACATGCACATTCCTGCGTGCACACTCACAACATTATGATAAAAAAAAGAATAGATGTATATAGAGGTACAGTAGGTAAGAATGAGATGTGAAGGGGGATGGGGGTGGGGATGGGGATGAGGAACGTATAGAAGAGGAGGGAGTTTAACAAAGCAGAGTTAAGACAATCCAATCTGCTTCCTCTCTCGTTGAAGTGTCATGTACTCGTCGGTTTATTAGTTTTTGCTCCATAGTTCAAGAAAGTTTGATTTCATTTGCCAAATGGAATACTGTATGTGGTGGGCATTTCATGTAGAAAAAGTACGAGATACAGAAATCATTGACGCATCTTTGTAGTAAAAATGTAAGCATGGGGAAAGTGTCTTCCTCAGTATTATGACATGTAGGCCTAATTAGGAACACACACTGTAAACAATGTACAGTGTAGTACAAAATGTCTGTCACATTCAGGGAAATCAATGCTTCTTTTCCAACACTCTACAATAGCGCAGCAGTGAGTCATAACAAACTAACAATGCCCTGATTCAGCAGCCTGTACATATTTCTTATCTGCCTTCTGCACTGTAGTGTAAGTCCAATGGCAGTAAACAAAAGAGCTCTTTGTGGTTGGGTTTTTTTGCCCTTGGGATGTTTTTACAGTTGATTCAATCATGAACAAAGGCCAATTTAATGCTATTTTGTATCATGCTGCGTGTGTAATTTGTAATCTGGTCCAAAGGCCAGTACTGTGAGATCATGGAGGTAAAATTAGCCTCTATACTATAGTGAGATGTATCCCAATAGCTGTTTTCCTTGTACTGCTGCACTTTAAATCTCCTTACCCGATCCACTAAGCCAAAGTATTTGTAGTACTACTACTAGTAGTCTAGGTCGATTTCCTACATGTACCTTCCGCCCAGGTAGTAGTTAATAAGCAGGACAGTTCTTTTCAGAACTGAGCTAAGTCTCCCGATCTCCGAAAATCTACTCTGCGGTAGTAGAACAAATAGTACGACAAATTCTCTAAAGACCAACATCTACACAGCAAAGTATCACATGGTGTTACTGCAAACCAACCTCACCATGCAATGCCTCAAAACCATGTACCTGTGTCTTGTTTTCCACCATCTTACAATCTATCCCAGTTTAAAATTTAATGTGAGCAAATATGCCTACTTCCTCGCTCGTAAAAGTGCCTTTTTATCTTGTAACCTTCACTTTGAGTGGCCCTTTGGCCTTGTGTTGGGCGACTTTTTCATAAATAAATAAAAATTGGATTGGGCTATAGGCTAACATGTTAAACATATTTGTTATGAAATTAATACAGTTGGAAAGACATCTTAAAAGTAACGATTCACACAAGTATTTCTCGAAATTGTGTGGTTTTCCTTTTATTTTGTGAATTAACACAGTCTTTAAATTTGTGGAGCCCCAAATTTGGTTAGCCTACATAGTGCAAACCGTGTTAGTTCACAAAGTAAAAAGGAAAACCACACAATTTCGAGGGGAATTTGTGTGAATCGTTGTATTATATTCTATTTTTATAACATCTTTCCAACCATGTTAATTTTGTAGGAAATACTTTTATAGCCCAAAGTGCCCAATCCAAAGGCGATGTGTCCCTTGAATATTTTCCTCAAGTCTGTATGGATTTTGTTTATTTTAAAACTTAACTCACAACCGACATAATTAGTTTACAACTCACAACCGGCAAACTTTTGGCGGTCGGGTTGGCGTAGTGGTATCATTCCTCGCTCTCCACCTCTGGGACCCCAGTTCGAATCCTGCCGGGGCACTACGTGGATTGGGTTTTCAGTCCCTACCTGATTGCGTGGGTTTTTCCCTGGAAAAATTCTCTGGGGTTTTCCTCCCACATCTAAAACTGAAACTTCCTTCTTTGTATTCTCTCCATGGGGATACTTGGCTAGTACAGTGATTAAGTTTGCTTTTCTGAGAGTCCTTGGCTTCATAACCAGAATTAATAAATGAAATAAATTACATGAAACTCTTGTGAGTGCCAATCAAAATGAATGCATATTATGTAGCATATGGAGATATTTAGAAATGTACATATTTGATTATATGTATTTTTATATACAAATCATTTTTTAATTTGATGATTGAGTCGACAGCTACAATAAGGTGAATTCTATCGAGGGAGAATCCGAAGGAATTCAAGCGATTTATGAAATGCAACGCCCTGTGAATCATTATAAATAAACAAATGTCGCGATGAAGCCGTCGTCATCATCAGTGTCATTATGAAACATTCCACGCTGTCTCTAACTTGCTCTGCTGTGTACAGCATGGGGTCATGTGGCTTCACTCTCCCACCTCACCGGCAGGGACACGCGGTGATGTTGATTAAAAATAACCAAGTTGGACTCGATCTTTCTGTCCGTCTGTTTGGTTTTTGATGAATAATTGTACGCAAACGGACCACTCATTTGTACACGGTGTGTGTGTACACGTGTTATACATGTACACGTATTAGTACTAATAGAGACAGGGCTTTACAAATGGTTGTCGGCTGTATCGGATGTTTCCTGATATTTATGTCTTAGGAACGTGTTCATACTTTGCAGTTTTTTAAATTTCTACGTATATGTGGCCAGTGGCATCGGAGTTAAAGGCAGGATTGGTAATTGTCAAAGACTAGTATCCTCACTTGGTGTATCCCAACATACGTCATGAAATAACAAACCCTGTGAAATTTGGGCTCAATTTGTCATCGAAGTTGCAGAAAATAATGACAGAAAAAACACCCATTGTTGTTATAGAATTGTGTGCTTTCAAATGCCTGAGAAAAGATTTCATGCCTGAAGCCTTTCTCAGATTCAAATATTTGAATGAGAAATTACCTCTTTCTCTAAAACTACATTACTTCAGAGGGAGTCGTTTCTCACAATGTTTTACACTATCAGCAGCTCTCAGGTGCTCCTTATCAAGTAAGTTTTTATGGTAATTAAAATGTATTTCTTGAGTAATTACCAAAAGTATCCACTGCCTTGTAAGGCTTTCAGTCACAGTTGTTCAGGTTCAACTTTCTAAATGCCAGGCATACATGTGTGTCATTGGCTTTTTGTCTCGATCGATTGTTCTTTTTGTATTTTGTATGAAGTTCTTTTTACTATATGCCGATTGCCGAATATAATAATGTGCAAGTGATGCAGTTGCCATTGCTGGGAAGCTGGCGGCATAAGGTTTTGTACAGAAAGATATGGGAAAATTGTACTTTTTTATGCAAATTAAGTGTCTTCCTCAATGATTGACACAATTTCCCTGACTCGACATATCGATATAGAACACTGACCATGATATTTGCAAATAATCAGAAACTGATTCCCGAAAATGAGGCAGACAATACTTTGAGTACATGCTACAACACGGAAACTGCACGGTCGAGTTTAAAATGCGTCACATCAGCAAGGTTTTCCTGACAGAATTTCATTATTCACTTTCTGATTAGTTGCAAATATTTAATAAGTATTTTCTACATCATTATGTCATGCTGTCCTGTCGGGGAAATTGTGTAAAATCGTTGGAGATGATTAACTCGCATACAAAATAAAAGAGACAATGGTTTTCCTTGCACTGCCAGCATCCCAGCAATGGCATCGCTGCACGCATCACTTACAAAAATGTATGGGTTGGTCTGAGACATGCACATGTAGCTATACACGGTATGTACATGTAGTATTCAAACAAGGTTGAAAGGTAGGGTCGTAGGTTGATTTTTGTCAATCTAATGCTGATTCATAGGCCAAATTAAAAAGAAAGATACAATGAAAGTCACATGTGAAAGTTTCAGCTGACTACATTGTCTACTTGCTGAGAAAACAGCAAAAAACTGTTCCGGTATTTTCACAAGAATGTTGAATCCATTCACGTCTAGCGAGGTGACAGCGGGTACCAACCGCATCTCTGGCCGCAGCATTCGCGAACTGACACCAACCCTCAGAAATCTGAGAAATGATTCATGGGTCTTCAAAGATTCAAATTTTTGTGTGTGAAAATTATCCAAACCCATATTACTTAAAAGAGATTCCTTTTTCAAAATAGTTTATACTATCAACAGCTGCAGTGCTTCTCGTCGAGTAAGTTTTTATGGTCATTAATTTTTGGAGTAGTTACCAATCTATGACCCTACCTTTAACAAGATGGCGGTACTGTGATAGAAGGTCTGCTGACCTTTCTATTGTTGATGAACAAACCGCGCTGGTTGGTGTGGACGACAAGACATTCAATTGTGTTAACAGATATTGTGACCAAACTCAACCTTTCTGCAAACTTTCAATAACAAAAATACATTTCATGATTCGTTGCTTTGTCTCCAACAAATTCAACTCTATTTTGCATTTTACGGTTTCCCATAGTTTTCCAATCTTGGTTCGCAAAAACTGGGCTGTGACGTTGCAATAGAAAGGTCTATACGTCGGCTTAGAACTACATGTATTTAGGTCATTAGTGCAGTTTGTATGGATTTCATCAAATTGGTTTTGCATATTTTGGAGCTCCTGGTAAATGGAGTTTATTGATCAAGAGTGGTCTCCAAAAATTAGTTTGGCAAAAAGAAACATTCAGTTTCTAAGAAAACAGTTACTTGTGGATTGTGATTTATTTTTTCCAACTTATTTGCATTTTTCACTTAACGACCTTTTGATCATTACGGACTTGAAATTGCAATTAACGACCTTATAGCACTGAGCCGACGTATAGTAAAGATTTTATCTGACTCAAGCCACTCTTTTCCAACAGTACGTTTTTTTTTCTTCTCTCCGATTGCTTTTCAGATAGCATCGATAGAGCGGTTTGTCTTTGACCTGGTAGGCTTCATGTGGACACCAGTCCTTGTAGGTGTCGTTGACATCATCGTCATCTTATTCTGCATGTTTGGAATTCATCAGTACAGACCGAAATTCATTTATGTGGTAAGTACAGGTACTTGGGTATTTGTTAAATGTGTCAGCATGTAGAATTGAAGGACACCCGTACGGAGCAGCGGAGCTGCGAAGACGGTAAACAGTTGTAGCTCTTGACAAACGGAACCGCACAACAAGTGGACAAGGGGAACATTTTCATTGGGTCAGCCCAACAACACACACAGGATGCGGGGGTTCTGCCCTGGATTTCTTAAGTGGCGGGAAAAAATGTTTCCCTGGCCCTGGAAACCATTTCGAGATGGATTAGTTACAAAGTAGAGCATAAAAATAGACTCAAACCAAAGAAGTACTCCAAATTGATGGCTTTGGATACCACATTTACCGGTAAATACTAAGCCCAGTTTTTACACTTTGTTGAAAACCTTTGAAAGCAAATTGCAAGTTTAATTTTTACTGAAAATGTGTGGCGGTCGGAAACAGTGAAAATTCTGCTAGTGGTGGTTGGGGAATCCTGAGTTAGGGAAGACCTTGTCTCAATTCAGTGTGCTTGTGCCAAACATATCCAAAGGTTGGGCCAAGTATGCCCCACAGTTTTGCAAAAATCCTGGGGAGAACCTTGAGCAACATGCACACAATCACACGAAGGCCCGTCAGGGCCCTATTTCATAGAGCTGCTAAGCACAACAATTTGCTTAGCATGAAATTTCTTCATTGATAAAAACAGGATTACCAACCAAATTTCCTCGTGATTTTCAGGATAAGCAAACAACAGCTGAATACCAGTAACAAGCAATATGCAACACATGGAAATTTGGTCGGTAACCCTGTTTTTATCAAGGAAGAAATTTCATGCTAAGCAAATTGTTGTGCTTAGCAGCTCTATGAAATTGGGCTTAGGTTTGGTGTGAAAATAAAAAAATTCAGTACTGCTCATCGTGCTCTGAATCCTAAGTGTTGTGTCTGGTACGGCCATTATTACTGCGTGTTTGTATTGACAGAAATCCCCCTTTTGTTTTCATAAAAGCTTTATGGCCGCATCCATGTTTACTTTATTTTATAGAATCAATTTGCAAATACAAATTATGGGACCCGCGCAATCGGCTTTCCCAATCGCTGTCGTCTCAGTGTACATTGTATTTAAAGGCGCCGTGTACACTTTCGGTAATTGTCGAAGACTAGTATCCTCACTTGGTGTATCCAAACTTATGCATAAAAGTAACAAACTGTCATCATTTAGGCGCAATTGGTCATCAGAGTTGCAAGAAAATAACGAAAGGAAGACAAAAAATGGTTGCATAGAATCATGTGCTTTCAGATGCTTGATGAAGCCTTTCTCAGATTTAAATTTTGTGGTGAAAAATTAACTCTTTCTCTAAAACTACACTACTTCGAAGGGGTTGTTTCAAACAGTGTTTTCAACAGCTTTCCAGTGATCTTTGCCGAGTAAGTTTTTTTTTTGGTAATTAATTTGTGGAGTACCAAAAGTGCTCGAGTACATCACACCCTGCCTTTAAGCTATTGATGCGTCGATGCGTACGTAGGAAGCCTCAAAATACACACAGAACAGTCGCTGTGAAATGTTGTGTAAAATTAAAATTGATCTTCAATCGTTCGTGTGGGGGAGAACCTTCCTCGATGTTTTTTTTTTAAGCGCCACAGTGAGAGTAAAAGCGTAGGTTGGGTCCGTGTGTCAGAACACAACGTAATATCGTGCGGTAATGTCAATTATATTTTGAGTAGCTCTTGAGTCAATGTAAAAATCAATGGAGGGGCTGTACGTGTAGCACTGTGGTCTGAGGTATAATGTGCAGTACATTGCAATCACCATTCATTCATTTCAATTCGTTCATTCATTGACTCATTCATTTAACATGTTGAAGGTTGATTAGGGTGGCATGGGCGGCTAGTGTGTGTAAAAGCGCTCGCCTCTCACCACTGTGGCCCTGGTTTGATTCCGGACTAAGGCCATACTGTGAGTAGAGCTGTGCGTTTGGTTCTCTCTCGTTGTGCTGCGAGGGTTTTTGTCACCGGGCCCTCCGGGTTTCCTCCCTCCGGAAAAATTGATTACTTTCGATCTGAGACTGTGCTCCGTGGTGATATATAGGTTGATGTGGCTGGCTGCCTCGGGCGCCCCCCCCCCCCCCCCCGCATGCTTGCTGATCGAGCTTGATGTAACAATTCAACTTCTCAGCTAAAAGTGGGGATGATTAGCCTCCCAAATTATAATTTATTGGTACTGTTATTAATATTAAAAAATCACATTACAACCAGTAGGCTGAATTGCGTGATTAAAAGGGAACATATCAAATACATCGTATGAAACATTAATATCCATCAATTACAAATAGTTACGTTAAACAAATTACATTCAGCATTAAAAGTAAAAATTCACAAAAATAAGTTAACATCAAGTCGATCACTTCTTAATAATTACTGAGAGGAAAAAAAACCCCAAAGCTTCTGCATTTAGTTATTGTACATAAAAACGAATAACCTTTATCATGCTGCCACCATCTTGGTCATGTTCCCTATATCCAGTATCTTTCAAGGAATTTATATATTCATTGTTCAAAAAGGAACCAGACTATTTTCTCCTTCCAGCCTCGGTTTTGGTTACGTTGATTTGAATGAGAGAAAATCAAGATGGCCGCACCATGATAAAGGGCTGTAGAGGTACCTCTCTGTGACCCATTTAGGGGTTGTAAGTTTGAGTTGATGAAGTTGATTGCATTCGTAGTTTATTCGAAATATTCTGCAGCTCTGTGTTGCAGTCACTCTGCGGACATTCCTTTGTTCTGTACACTTAGGAAGATCATATTTTGAAACACTGTCAAATTACACTGTGTGGATGTGTGTAAGTCCACAGAGTGTTTCAAGTCCTTACTCTGTGTGGACCTCTTCAGGGCTAGAATTTTGGGGAAAAACCCACAGAACTGCAGGGCTTGTAGCTCAAAATATTTACTGGACCAGAATTTTGAGTACAAGACCAGATTTAAAGTGAGAAGAAAAAATGCCTACACAGGTTAATAATTGAACTGTTTGAATTTGAAAAAGCACTAAGAGAAAAATAAATCTCGTTTGTATATTTTGGGTAAGTAGTCTTTGATAATCAACAGCATTGTATTTATCAGACTGAAAGTCAACGTTTTTACACAAACACAAGACCGCCGGACTTGTCCAGACATGAGTTTACTGGCCCGATGCTAAAATCACTGGCCTCGGGCCAGCGGTCCAATGTAAAATTCGAGCCCTGCTCTTTTGTTCTCAGGTCCACACTTGTAGGTCTGTAACCGGGTGACGTTTAAACAGTATGATCACTGTCTTCCTCCATGCTGTTATGTACATTACACATATGGATTATGCAGGAGGCTGGTTAATCGTTTAGCATTGAACATGTTGAAGGTGGTGTGACCAAAATACCACATGCGTGCATAGCTGTAATTATGGAGGGTTCGCCTCGGCTTTGTCTGCTGTACACCATGTTTACGTTCAACCATTGTACCATCTGTTCGTAATCAATCATAATCTAGTTATGGCTTGGAGTAAATGACTTCTGATCATGCCCACTCCCCTCGGATTCTCGTCTGGCCAGACTTGAGAGAATATATCTTTCTGGAGATGAGATCAATAACGTAAGGGCAGAGGGTAGTGTTTCATAATCCATTCATAGGGATGGCGGAATGCAAAATCAAACAATCGTAACTCAGGGTTGAACTCTGCTAATACTGGGTGTTTTTTTTTTTTTTTTTTTTTTTTCAAGGGACATGTATAGTACGAATGCAACTGGTTCAACCCTGAGTTACCGACTCTTGTTTAATTTTGTGTTTCCCTCTGAGCACTCATCTGTGCAAAGCAAGTTTGGTACTTCCAGCGGCAGTGGAGGCCATTGCCTTTATGCCCCTGGGCCTAATTTCGTAGAGCTGCTTAAAGCGCCAAAGTAGCTTAGCACAACACAATTATAATGCTTACCAGAATAACGTTACCGGCCAAACTATCATGTCATGTACAACTTTGTGTATCCTGCCATTCTGATTAGCAGACAATTGTAAAAGCAACAAAAGCAGCTCTGTGGAATTTGGCCCAGGTCATTGCCTTGGTGCCCATTGAAATGTTCCAATAGAAATGTACTATGTCCTCATAGTGTGCCCTTTATCAAGAAGATAACGCCTTGGTGCCCTTGCCCTTTCAATCAGGCCTGCCGAAGCACAGAAAAGTTTGGGTTACCATACTTATTCATGCACAACATGTACATGTTTTTGCATATCCGAGAAAATTTGTAAGATTGTTGAACTTTCATCAAATAAATTCGTCTGTACATCGTCTGTAAGCTCTTCTCTAATATGTCAAATTTCTTTGATTTCTCTTTGGCAGTATGGCATCTGGCATATCATTTGGTTGGGATGGAACATCTTCATCATATGCTTGTATCTTGAAGTAGGAGCTCTAAGTGTGGAGGTGGGTATAGAGTAGTAGTCACAAACTAGTCTCTCAATCTCATGTACATGTGTGGTTACACTTGGTGGTCCGTAGTTCTTATTCCGTCATCGTCTTTGTTAGCGCATTTTTGTGGCGTGGCGTGGCCGAGCAGTCTAGGTCACTGGACCCCAAGCTCTGGTGTTGTCAGCAGCAGAGTGTGGGTTTCCAATCCCGGTCATGACACTTGTGCCCTTGAGCAAGGTCATGACACTTGTGCCCTTGAGCAAGGTCATGACACTTGTGCCCTTAGAGCATAGGTCATGACACTTGTGCCCTTGAGCAAGGTCATGACACTTGTGCCCTTGAGCAAGGCACTTAACCATAATTGCTTTCAACAAAAATGGGAAGTGCATTCTGCTCTACCAGCCAGGCTCCTAGTGGATGATACCCATGCCTACATCCTTACAGACAGACAGACAGACAGACCGTGAAGGGGGTAAACCTCAGCCCCAGGAGTAGGTGGCAACATGCCCCTGGTGACATTTAATTTGGGTCGATAGCCCAAATAAGTTAAGTGTAGCCCTCACTTTGAATTGGCCGTCCGGCCTCGTGAGTTAGGCGATATCTCATTACAAAAGATATTTATTTTTTTATTGTGGTCTGTCTTGTGGTTTTGTCTCTGTTCGTTTTTTGGGGGTTTTTTTTTGCGCTTGTTAACCCGTCTCGTTTTGATCTTTGTATGATCTGGACCCAATGTCATAGAGCTGCTTAAGCAGAAATGATTGCTGAACAAAATTAGCAGGATACCAATCACAAATCGTACTTGTGACATGGTAGTTTGGCTGGTAGCCTTATTCTGATAAGCATAATTTTGTTGTGCCTAGTTACTTTTTGTGCTTAAAGACACTGGACACCTTTGGTAATTGTCATAGGCCAGTCTTCTCACTTGGTGTATCTCAACATATGCACAAAATAACAAACCTGTGAAAATTTGAACTCAATTGGTTGTCGAAGTTGCGAGATGATAATGGAAGAAAAAACACCCTTGACACATGAAGTTGTGTGCTTTCAGATGCTTGATTTTGAGACCTCACGCGTGAGGTCTCAAAATCATACTGAGAAATTACTTCTTTTTCAAAAACTACGTTACTTCAGAGGGAGCCGTTTCTCACAATGTTTTATACTATCAACAGCTCTCCATTGCTTGTTACCAAGTAAGTTTTTATGCTAACAATTATTTTGAGTAATTACCAATAGTGTCCAGTGCCTTTAAGCAGCTCTATGAAATTGGGCCTTGTTGTTTATATGAGTTGTTTTATGATAAAATTATAGAATGGAATTATAATATTATATAATTACTTTCCATCTTTGTTTTTGTGCGAGGCATCCCAGCCTACAAGCTTTGGCTTTTATGGGTCACGTCCTCCATACAGTCTCAGTCTCTGCTGACTAATCAAGTTGTTTATTTTGATTTATGTGTGGAAGGAAATTGTTAATGATTGCCGATTGATTGATGATTGTCTAGTGGTTAAGATCAATGAGGGTTGTGCTTATTACAACCCTTTAGCACTCACGCACAACTAAACATACAATACGCACAACTACACATTACACCATTTACATACTCTTCCACACCACAGTGGCACAGAAATTCACAAGATTTTCAGCTGAACCTAAACATCTTTTGAACACTTTTGTAGTGATTGTTTTTCTTGCGTTACAAGTTTAAGTTTATTTTGTAGAGGATGAGATGATCTTTTGAAGGATTTGCACTGTTGTTTTGTTGACCAAATTGAAGCTTTGAGGTTGGAGACATCAGACAGATCGACTCAAATTAGGAAACATTGTTTGTTGCGTGGCACAAATATTTCCTCAACTGTACTGTCGTCTCCAAAAAAAAGAGGAAGTTTTTAAAAAGTGATTGAAAATAATCTTAGCATACCTTTGGAAATAAAAATGAATGCCTGTTGTTAACCTATTTACCTAAAACTCTCTGTACAATTCTCTGAAATCATGGTATACTGTGTGTAAAACCAGTGGTAAGTTTATCATGAAACAAGCACGGTCGCCATTACTGTGTACGCTTGAAAGTTTAAATGACAGCCATAGTCTCCAAAGTATTCAAAGCCCATGGTGTAGGTTAACCACGCTTAGAAGGTTAGCGTGTGCTCGTGCTCAATCAGCAGATAGCGCCCCATTATCAATTTATTCTATGTGCTTCATCCACCAATGATACAAGCTTGAAAAAGTATACTGTTTGAGATAGCCGGCTGTCCTTAAAACTACCAAAAAGCCCATTGGCCTTTTTGAGTATGGTGAACACCATAGGGGTACACCGTTTGGCTTAGGTGTATACAGACAGATTCACCCAAAACGAAACAGTGCAATTATAATGTGTCCACCATATCTCAAAATGGCCTAATTGATGGACTGCAATACGCGTCATTGACCACCATCTTTGATGAATTGTGCATGCGTGAAGAGCTATCATTGGCTGAGAGTCGTGCGTAGAGCGGGTACACGCGTGCACTTTTCCATCGTTTTACATCAAAGATGGCGGTCAATGACGCGTAATGCATTCCATCTATTGAAAGAAGACGACAAGGTAGGTCAAAATGGGACATGTCCATTGATCCCTTGTAGTTTCATGGTGGTTTGGAAGACTTCACAATACAAATGGTGGACAAGCATCTATAAAAAAAATCCAGGTCTGACCAACAATGACGCCTTTATTTTAAAAATTAACCCCCCCAGAAAAGTAGCACCATCCTCAGCATGGGCACCACAAGTAAAAGCTGGTGGTTGACGCATGGTTTTGGGTGTATTGTCGAAAGTAGAACAACCACAACGTTCAAGGGGACGATGAGCACTACCGATACGAAACAACTGTCCGTCACGGGGTGCGTGCTGGACGGGAGGTACACGGAAGTCATACACGCTGGCGTGCAAATACTGTTGGCGGTAAGTTCCAAGTTGAATGGCTAAAACCGAAGTGATCTTTAAAGCAAACTTGACTCCTCGATTCTGATTTGGTCGACCCGTAGCAGGAAGAGGTGTGCTATAAGCCATGTCACGCCCTGCGTATTGGGCTGTTCTAACTCCACGTATTGCGCAATTTTAAGCTAAGTGTACGAAAAAACGTACAGCTGTTCCAACTCCGCGTATTGCAGTAAGATGAGCATCAAGTTTGCTTGAAGATAAATTTGTTATCACGCCCTGCGTATTGGGCTGTTCTAACTCCGCGTATTGCGCAATTTCAAGCGAAGTGTACGAAAAACGTACAGCTGTTCCAACTCCGCGTATTGCAGTAAGCTGAGCATCAAGTTTGCTTGAAGATAAATTTGTTATCACGCCCTGCGTATTGGGCTGTTCTAACTCCGCGTATTGCGCAATTTTAAGCTAAGTGTACGAAAAACGTACAGCTGTTCCAACTCCGCGTATTGCAGTAAGCTGAGCATCAAGTTTGCTTGAAGATAAATTTGTTTTCACACCCGCGCTTGTGGAATACATGGAATATAGCGCGTCTGTGCCCCATATCCAACTCAGTCTTCGGCCTCGTTGGATATGTGACGCAGAAGTGCTATATTTTCCCGTATTCCACGCGTGTTTGTGTCATAACTGATAATGTGTACCCTTGAATAAAGTCATAGCTGTATGAGGTCATTTTTGTTTTACATGTTTGAGGATACAAGCGATTAAAAAGAACAAACAAAACTGTCCACAACCCATTGACTGACCCGGTCACACGTATTTTTATTCTTTGTTATCTGGTAACGATCTGACAGTTGCAGAGAAATCGTTCCTTGCAACTGTTATGTTTATAAATCTAGGTGGGAATGAAAAACTATCATCCAAAAGCAAGCAGTCAATGTACAATGTACTGTGAACAGTGACTAGCCAGCAGGACCAACTAGCTTGCTGTTTCACTAGTCCATCATTTTTTTCACTAGTCTACATTTTATTTCAACTGCGAACAATTGTTGCATGCTGTGATTGGGGTTCCGAGGGGGGCAAATGGTACCCAGTGGCGAAGGCCAGTGCGCCATTTGGTGCCCCCGAGGGTGTACAACGCATCACAGCTTGCAACACTATTGTTGTACCATGGTTAGAGTAGATTGGAGGCGATCCGTTGTGATCTTCCAGCATTATTTTGACGAAATTGGCGCAGTCAAAAAAGCAGACGAATAGTAGTGAACGAATTGTAAATTCACAATTGCGGTCGCTGACAGAAATGTTGCTTGACTGAATTCTCTACGGCACATCGCACAGGAATGTAAATCAATTTACCTAGAACCAGCGTAGTTGCAACCTCATACCCGGGGCTACTTCTGATATTGTACAAGGTGCTGGAAATGACCAACACTGGGCACGATCAAGGTAATGTACCTCGTGGGGTACATCGCTCATGCTCCCCATGTACATGCGTCTTTGTAGAACATCATATGATTGGTTCTCGACCAATAGATTTCACAATCTATTACCGTGGTAGTAACAACGTATCTTGTGCTATCTGGCTTAAGTTCATTACTAATTAGCCAATGTGGGTCTTTTGTCTCTCCGCAGATCTCTGGAATTATTGGTGCTATTCTAGTCAATTTGAAGTTTGCAGAAGAGGAAGATAGTTGTGAGTATTCACCTCATGTTGATTGTACTCTATGAATTCCACAGAATGAGTGCAAGTACACACTCATTCGAGTGTAGCCCTGACTGCGTGTATTATGTCTGATTACTTTGTACGTTTTTGTCAATAAATCAACCATAGAACTTTTGTGCAATGTTGTGGATTTCCATGTCAGGGTTTGCCCTTAACCCTTACAGTGCCAGCCTTGTTTTAAAAATTCTGTATCCACAGGCCTGCCATTTAAAAAAAAATAAAAAAAAAAAAATTATATCGAGTAGTAGAACGTCAGGGAACGTTGGCGGCCTGGTGAATGGAGATTCAGTTTTGACGTTTCAGAATGTTGGCGGCGCTTGAAGGGTTCCGTGCCGGTCGTGTTTTGGCCGTTCTTTATCCAGAGGGCATTTATATTTTTTTTTTGGTCGAGTAGTAGAACGTAAGGGAACGTTGGCGGCCTGTGGATGGATACTTTGTTTGACGTTTCAGAACGTTGGCGGCACTGGAAGGGTTAACTTTGTCAGTGACTAGCCGGCAGGACCAGTTAGCTTGTCATTCCACTCATCCACCAGCTCATTTCACTGGTCCATTATTTTAAGGTTTTCTTTCAGCATTGTCATTAGCATGGGATTTGTCATTTGAACTAATAGTATGAAGTGGTTCACATTGTACATGTAGCGATGGAACTTCAGGAGTAAACTTGCCAGCAGGGCCCAATTTCATAGAGCTGCTTAAGCAGAAAATATTGCTTAACAATTGCCTGCTAAGCAGAAATGAACAGGATACCAGTCACAAATTGTACATGTGTTGTGGTAGTTTGGCTGGTAACTTTTTCTGGTAAGCATTATTTTGTTGTGCTTAGCTACTTTTTGTGCTTCAGCACCTCTATGAAATTGGGCCCAGGGGTCGATTTCACAAAGCACTAAGATTCATCTTAAGATGAGTTATATGTATTACCATAGTGATTTGTATTGTGACATCACTCTTTGCTAAGCAACTGCGATGGATTTACAGTTACGATCCGTCTGAACTCTTTGTGAAATTGAGCCCAGGACTAGTTGGACAGAATTCTGTCTGGTCCTCGGCTGTTTTAACTGGTATTTGGCCAGCGGACCACCGTTGAAGGAGAACAATGTTTTAACATTAGACATGTTACATGATGGTTTTGAAAGTAACAGCCTTACAGTACTTTTACACTTATTGAGAATAAGGTGAGGGACCTGTCCATTTACAATGATACAGATTTCTTAAAATTGTTATTTGTATAGTGCTTTGTTGTGTTACTTTTGTCCAGAAGTCTGAGTCCGCTGTTTGTGTTTGTGTTTGCCCTTTGTCTATCAGTGTCTGCCGATTCTTTTGCGTGAACATGCGTAGTACATTGAGACCTACATGTATTACTATATTTGGCGGTCGGGTTGGCGTAGTGGCATCTTTCCTCGCCTTCCACCTCTGGGACCCCGGTTTCGAATCCCGCCAGGGGGCACTATGTGGATTGGGTTTTCAGTCCCTACCTGATTGCGTGGGTTTTCCCTGGAATAATTTTCTGCTGGGGTTTTTCCTCCCACATCTTAGAACTGAAACTTCCTTCCTTGTCTTCTCTCCCCATGGGGGTTCTTGGCTAGCGTAGTGATTAAATTCACCTTTCTGAGAGTCCTTCACAACCAGAATTAATCAATAAAAGTAAAGATGAATATTTTGTTCATTAGTGGCTCGACTCGACCACCGATCACGATGGTTCACTTAATATTCTATTTTCTCTGTCTCAATGCATATTTATGCCATTAGGGAGTCCCATTGCCTCCAAGCTCTGCTTCTAAAATGGATCCCTCTGCAGTGTCATATTTGTTTGCATCTAGTTCTCAAAATCTATACTGTAAAGTCATATTTTTGTATAGACCTCTTCTGGTTGATATTGTCACTTACTGTGGATAATAAATGAACCTTGAGCCTTTGTAATACCCAATGAGCCTAACAAAGTGCTCATTATTTAATGACAGGTAGGTGTGCAGAACTGTGTTTTTGAATTATCAGACCTTTTATTTTTGTATAAGGGCTTGCACAAGGCCAAGCTGCAGCCAACCATGACAGAAACACTGGGCTGACCGCTTCTCTAAATGATAAGTGCGCTAAATGGGTTGGTTAACTCTGTTCACCCAACACACGGAAGTAGGGCTTTACATGCATGTTCCATCCAAGGACAAAGCCATTATGGTTTTAGAGGGTCTTGCATAAGGACGCAATTGCCATGATCGGTACCTGAACTCACGCTCTGACAACAGCAGATCTTGAGAGCGGTGCACCAGACCGCTTTGCACCGTGACACTCCATTGTTTATATACTATGTACATGTATTTAGTACTTACTGGTTGCTCAAACATGAGGCCGTTTCATTTAAATAAAAACTGCAATACAGAATGCTGCCGCTCGCGTATTATAAAAAAATAGGGAGACCGCCAACATAGGGCTAGATAGCTCAGTTGGTAGAGCGCCGGCACGTTAAACCGGAGGTCGTTGGTTCAAATCCCGCTCTAGTCAATTTTTCTTTGTTCAATCCGAAATCATTTAAAAAATATACCAAGTCAGTTTCCCTTGTGGTTTATTATTTGATATCTGATATAAAAAGTCACATCCCCTTAAGGTGATCCCCTGTCTGCCGCTTCCCAGGTTGTATCGTTACCTGGTGTGATCCCTGGCTACACGGCAGTTTGCGGTTGAATGGCTTCTGACAGGCACCCCCGAACAAAGATATTGACAAAATAGGGAGACCACCAACATAGGGCTAGATAGCTCAGTTGGTAGAGCGCCGGCACGTTAAACCGGAGGTCGTTGGTTCAAATCCCGCTCTAGTCAATTTTTCTTTGTTCACCCCGAAATCTTATAAAAAAATACTTAAAACATGATCACATCACACCCGCCCTTAGAGGCAGGATGTACTTTTGGTGACTGTCAAAGACAAGTATCCTCACTTGGTGTATCCCAACATATGCACAAAATAACAAACCTGTGAAAATTTTGGCTCAATTGGTCATCGAAGTTGCAAGAAAATAATGAAAGAGAAAACACCCCTGTTGCATAGAATTGTGTACTGAGAAAGGCTTCATGCCTGAAGCTTTTCTCAGATTCAAACGTTATAGTGAGAAATCAACTTCTTTCTCAAAAACTACATTACTTCAAAGGGAGTCGTTTCTCACAATGTTTTATATCATCAGCAGCTCCCAGGTGCTCCTTACCTAGTCAAGTTTTCAAGGAAAACGTGTTTCTTGAGTAACAATGTAACCAAAAGTATCCCCTGCCTCTAAAGGTAGGGTCATAGATTGGTAAATGCTCCAAAAATGAATGACCATACAAACTTACTTGGGTTTATAAACTATTTTGAGAAAGGATTCCTTAGAATTAGTATGGTTTTGGATCATTTTTCACCCAAATGCATTTGAATCTGAGGGTTGGTATCCTGAAGGGTGTCTGCTGTCACATCGCTAAAATTATCCACCGCCTTTAAACAACTCCAACAGCTTCACTGTCTTCCAGTCTGTCAAAGAATCAACTTCGAAATTATATTGCTTGCCTGGAAAGCTATGAATGACAAGGCGCCATCGTATCTCAAGGAACTTCTCTTAACCTATACTCCAAGTCGCAATCTTCGATCTATAAACAAACCTCTTCTAATTGTCCCTGAAAAAATCACATCCTATGGCGATCGTGCCTTTTCAGTACCTGCTCCCAAACTCTGGAACTCTCTACCATTAAATATCCGAGCTACAGAATCTCTAGACATTTTCAAAAGCATGCTCAAAGCACATTGTCCGGCATCGCTTATGACTGACTCTATTATTGTGTTTATCCACTTGTTTGTTGTTAGTGTGAAAATCTCTCTTCAATGTGCTCTTAATTACATCCCCTGTATACTATGCTAATCTGAATATCTTGTAATGTATGCTTTTCTTAAATTGTCTTTTTTCCCAGCGCTTCAGAAAATGTTTGGCCATACTGTAGATAGGGGGCGCTTTACAAATTGTGTGTTATTATTATACTACATGTTATGTACTTGAGATAAATTGTCAGTAGTTCATTATTTCTTATAATTTAGAGACAAGCATGCCTTGAAGCTAACAATTGTTTAATGTTTCTTTCATTTACAGTTGATTTTATCGGTGGATTCGACTCCAACTATTCAAGTTATAATTCACACGCCCAACAGAAGGAACCCAACGTACCCCTACAGCCCATTTATATGTAAGTTTTGAATTGTCTTTATTTCTTAAAGGTATTGTACACTTTTGGTAACAGCTCAAAATCAGTGTCCACATTTTGTGTGATTAAATATATGCATGAACAAACAAACCTGTGAAAGTTTGAGCTCAATTGGTCATCGAGGGCACGAGAAAATAGTGAAAAGAGATCTTATGTGTTTTCTGTTTCATTAAATTATCGCGCGCGACAATTACTATTGTCTTACTCGTTTCTCAGAAAAGATAGCATTTTAGGCAGAAATATTTTAAGGAACCCTTTCTACCATTACTTTCTTTAAATCATGTAAGTTATGCGTGAATCTGTGAACATTTTGTTTTTCGATCTTACCAATAGTGTACAGGGCCTTTAAAGTGGTATTGCCATATTGTTGTCAAAGAATTTTTATATATTTTTTCTCTCAGAATGTATTTTGACACAGATGATGGTGTTTCAAAACAAAATACACACTTGTAACATGTAAATTGTTGTACATCTTTGGCCGCTAGTATTGTGAGATAATTTCTGTGTTCCACAATAACTCAATTGTATCTTTAAACATACTGTACGATTACTAATCGTTGATGGGGTTTTTGTTTCTGTGCCTCAAGTGAAAGTTAATGACTTCCTGGACGTAATCAAAATAGCTATTTGGGCCTGTATGTAATATTTAAATTTGTGAATTTGTAATAGTTTCTTTTGTCCATTTATGGACAAAAGAAACAATTAAGGTAGAGCTACCTTATAAGAAAATTTGTTTGCATCACAAAACTTAATTTGACCTTGGAACCCCCTTTTTAAAATGAAAATTTCCAAATTGGGTTTATGGTGTTTTTTAAAGTTTGTTTTACTTAAAACATCAGGCTGGTATGGATGTACCCTTGCAATAGACCCTTTGCATATGGTGCCCAAACAGCGCCCTCACTAAGGTCAACGAAGACCTATCATTGGTTGAGAGTTGTGTTTTCCATTGTTTGACCATGGCGATGGCCGGCAATGCAAGGGGTCTGTAGACCATGTTACCTTTGTTTACAGAGTGGTGACCTTGTACATTCTAATGCGTTTCCTGACGGGCAAGATACTACATAGGCCATTATGGGAAAATTTGGTGTCATAATAAATTCAAGAACTTACAAAAGCAACAGCTGTACAGCTTTTAAGATGTTGATCCCCCCTTTCTTCATATCAAAAGTTGAGAAAAATCAGACAGTGCAATCTCCATAAAACATAAGATTTGTTGTATTCTTCCATTGAGCTGTGTACAAGCTGTGCCTGTATAAAGTCCAGGCTCTGTGGCTCTTTTGTAAACATGTGATGTCACAGGTCACATGGCTATAACCCGTTGATGCATCTTCTTTTATCGTGTCCAGCAGTCACAGAGGCATCCACTGAGTACACCGCCACGGCAACAGAGATTGGTAATCCCGGCAACCGTATGACCTCAAGAGGTGATATTCAATGGCAACACACTGGCTCTCTCACTGGCTGGAGGGAAGCATCTTCATATTTCCCGATCGACGGACGAGTTTCAAGTATGAATAATTACTCATAAAACATTTTTTTAAATGAGTCTCTATTGGGTTTAAGCCTCTACAATATTGAATGGTGAGATAGTGGGTGATGATGTCGATCTACCCATGCCAGCCAATGCCACAGAACAAAACGGCACCGAGAGTGAACGTGGCCGAGTCGTGTTACAAAAAAAAGGTGCGCATGAACTTGTACGTGCTGCTCAGCCTCCATGTACAATGTACCCTCTGTACATCACAACACGGCAGAGTCGCCGTAGAACAAAAACCTTCGCAACGCCGTAACTAACCCCATTTCAGCGTGGCCCGATTTCACAAAGCTGCACAGCAGAAGGTATAAGACCGTTATCATGGTGCGGCCATCTTGATTTTCTTTCTCCCATTCAACTCGATGTAACCAAACTGGGGCTGGATGGTTCCTGGTTCCTCTTTGTACAACGAGTATTAGCATCCATTACTGTTGCCGGATACAGGGAACAGGGCCAAGATGGTGGCGGCATGATAACGTTTTATTGCTGAACAAGGGAATAAGTCAGGAGTAGCATTGGACGATACCAAAAATATTGACTGTCAATATTCAGGGATGAAAAAATTTCTGACTTGAATCTGAAGTCAGACTTTTTCAAGTCTGCGTGGCAAACAAAAAAATGAGCAGTGTGCTTTGTGCACAGTACATTGCAGTTTGACTGGTGACCCATTTCATCTAATCAAGACTCTTCTCTGATCTGCAAATTCTCTTGCATAAACAGCTTTTTTCAAATCGGGCCATCCTAAATTGATTGGTTATACAAATTTATACTCTGAAACTTCATACAAATTCTGAACCCTAGGTCTCCTTGTGTTTGAAACACAGGAGCCCTTTTCATATAACTGCTTAGTGTACATTTTTCGTGCCGACAAGTTTGTAGAAATTCAACAGCAGTACACAGCAAGCACAACAATAGTCTACTTTGAAATGGTGCTGCATCAATGCTAATCTTCCTGCACTGGAAAGCGTTAGTTCAGCGCCAAGCAAAACTTGTGCTCAGCGGCGAACAGCGCTAAAATGGTCACTGCATAGAAATGCCAGGTATAGACTACGTCATCTTGTGTGCAAAAAGAGTGGCCTTGTGCGTTTCATTCCAGTGCATTTCCTGGCAGGCAAGACACTACACTCTGGCACTGGTCATCTGAGACAGTGTAATTTTGTATCACAATCGCCATATAGAATTGTAAAAATAACTGCTGAACTGTTGACAAAAATTGATGCAATTTCCTCAAAATGGAAAGTTTCCCCCTTGAGCCATGTACAAATTGTACCTGCAGGAAGTCCAGGCTCTGTGGCTCTTCTCTAACCATGTGTGCTGCGGGTCACATGGGCCCAATTTCATGGAGCTGCTTAAGCACAAAATTTTGCTTAAGCAAAAAAATCATTGCTTAGTAAAATCAGACTACCGGCCAAGACTATACACTCAATTGTTATGCTAAGTAAACAACAGCTAAATACCAGTCACAAGCAATGTATAAGGCATGAAATTTTGGCCAGTAACATGTGTAAAATAAGCAAGCTATTTTCGTGCTTAAGCAAATTTTTTACTTAAGCAGCTCCATGAAATTGGGCCATGGTCTGTACACAATACCTAAGCACAGCAAAATCTTGCCGAGCATAAACGGCATGCCAGGCAAAATACCACAGTGATCAGTGTCTGTGACTGGTTCCCAGTAAAGGTCTGTACACAATACCTAAGCACAGCAAAATCTTGCAGAGCATAAACGGGATGCCAGGCAAAATACCACAGTGATCAGTGTCTGTGACTGGTTCCCAGTAAAGGTCTGTACACAATACCTAAGCACAGCAAAATCTTGCCGAGCATAAACGGGATGCCAGGCAAAATACCTCAGTGATCAGTGTCTGTGACTGGTTCCCAGTAAATACCTAATCAAAAGATAAATTTGTTAAGAAGGTCTATGAAATCAGATCCGGATTCGGTTGCTAAAAAACCTCAGCTCTTTCATTATTAAATAAAATTGAGAGAAACATTTCTCTAACTAGCCTATAGAGGGCGCAATATTATATGTTACGGCAAAGAATAAATAGTATTCTTTTGAGGTTTTTTTCCCCCCAAAAGCGGGAAAATAATTTTTGCTGTGATGAAATACTCTGCTGTAAATATTTTTAATCAGCCCTTTGTGTGTTAGACTTGAACAAAGTCTGGTACACTGACTTGCTTAGTCACAAGCTACCACATAAATGTGATTTCCTCAGACTAAAGACAGTTGTTATGTCTGATGGTTCGGGGGGAAAGCTTTTGTGAAAGTACTTAAAGAGACTGTTAACACCAAAACACAAGTTTGAAGAAATGTGTATGGCAATTAGCCTTTTTGAGGTATGGTGGACACTATAGGAGTGCACTGCTTGGTTTGGGTGTATACAGACAAATTTACCCAAACCTAATAGTGTCATAGTATTGAGTCTGCCATATCTCAAAATGGCTTATGGCACTAGGCTTTGCCCAACTGGAATTTGTTATGCAAAAGCTTGCCATATGGTTTTTGAGGCATTGCATGGTGAGGTATCAATATATATTCGGTCTGCGGCAACACCATGTGTGTACAAATCTACTTTGCTGTGTAGATTTTGTTCTTTAGAGAACTTGTCTTGCTATTTGTTCTACTACCGCTTGCCCTGAACCAATTTGACATTGCAACTCTCTCTATAGACCGTATTGAATAACCCCTTGGTTGCTATGAAAGTCGCCATCTTGTAGGGCAAACCGCATGCACGTCTAAACGCGTACATCAATGAAGTGCGCAGCGTTCCCGGTTTGATTTCTACGGCACACGTACGCACACGTACACGCTCACAGACGCCATGTTGTAGGGCAGGTTTTTGAATGGTGACGTCATATTCAATACGGTCTATAGTCTGAGGAATTCAAATTTAAGCAGTAACTTGTGACTAAGCAAGTCATGGTACCAGACTTCACTCAAATCTAACTCGCTAATGGCTCATTGGAATGCATTCAATCTTTTTGCATTGATAGTTGCCTCACATTTATAAATAGCTCTTGCACAAAAAAATATTTATTTTTGTGGAAAATTTCGTGGATATTTTCATGGAAGGTCATGAAAGTTCAAAAAAGTATAGTTGTTGTTGCCATTGGAAGTGTGTTTATTTTGCAATGATTGATTGCAGTATGTTTTATTTCAGTTATGTATTTATTGTTGTTATTATTGTTTTTAAATAAATAAATGATTTTTTTGTTTGCTTACTTGATTTTATTTGATGTTTTTTGGTGGGAGGCTGATGGAGAGGTCATTCCACATGCTCTCGGTCAGGTTTCCTGTGTGCTGTAATGATAGTGGCACTGACCGACACGTGTATAAAAGGAGAACAGACTATTTGTGCTTCCAGCCTCTGCGATGAAAAGTTTGTTTGTGAAAAGGAAAGCAAAAATTGGCTGTGTCACGTCAAATGTTGATAGAAAGCCAAAATAAATTATTTCCAAATGGTATTAATTGAAATAATAATAATTCATTTTTGTTTTTTATATGTCCTCTAAAGGGCATGTGTGTTTTTTTCTTCACATTTTTCAGGTTCGTATGAAATCAAAATGGTTTTATTTAAAGGAAGTGAACTTTTTTATTCACAATAAATGATGTGCAATTTTTCTTTCAATGTTAATGTTTAGGCTGCCGTATTTCAGTTTTTTGTAACGTTTTGTAGAATTTTAACTGTATTAATTATTTTAGTCATGAATTTTTTTTTGTTTTTAAATCGCAGTACTTTTAATTCACAGTACAGTTCACTAAGTTGAAATTACGGAACATCTAATCACAGTATTTGTAAAAGTTGATTTTGTTTTAATATTTTTGTTTTTACCGCGATTCTTTTTATTTATTTATTTCTCGATAAAGTAAAAGTAATCTAATGTATTTTATACTTGAAAATGTCACACTGTTATGAACAAAAATTAGGGAATTTGCCCACGATGCAAAAACAAATGAACAAGACTCAGAAACTGAACAAAAAATCAGATAAAATAGTTGAACAATAACAGCCCAACTCCCTAAAAAAGGAGTATTAATCAGAGAGGTTTATTATGGTAACAAAGTGGCCGATATCCTAGCAGCGTTCTCCCTTAACAGTGGTCCGCTGGCCAAATGCCAGTTAAAACACCTGAGGACCAGTCAGAATTCACTCCAAGTGGTCCGGCTGGCTAGTTTCAGTGTTGAAAAGCATCCCTATTTAACATGAAATATGGACAAGTGAAAAAGCTGACGGACTAAAATATAAAAATTAGTCGTTATTGTCCTGCAAATGATACAATGAATTAAGTGGTAATTGTTTTTTTAAATTTGTTGTCATCCAGAGTGTATGGAATGCTGTGTGTTATCAAATTGTGAAAAGAGCTAGGACAATTGTGTATTTGCCCAGATTGAAAAACGCGGGCATTTTATTTATAAAATGATACACCTTAATAATAGATGTTAAATTTGCATCGGGGATCAATAATATTATTTGGATTTACCCTCGTGGGTTCGAATCCCACCCGAGTAATATGCCTGTGGATTTTTGTTCACAGGACTGGGGAAAGTACTGAGTATACAGTGCTTTATACACATCGGTGTAAGGTTAAAACCAAATCATGTTATGATACATTTTCATGGCAGTGTTTTTAAGGATAGTCTCATCTAAACTGTTGATGCTATCAATACATGATTCCTGAGATTTTTTTCCCAGATATTTTGAATTTTATTTGTTTTGCTCTGTGGACAGCCGGTTGCAAACTGCAGATTGACAACCATGTTATAAAGGTTTAAAAAAATAAATTTCAGATACTGGTACAATAATAAACACCGCAGGTAATGTGAAGTTCGTATTGGAGTAAAAAATGCTTTGTGAAAGAGAACAAATTCAAATTATGTAAATTATTGCGTTCTTTTGATAACTGAGTGCTCTCATGTGGGACAGGGTGGTGGCACTGGTACCCTCTGAAACTGGTACCCACCAAGGCATTACTCAGAAGTTGGCAATCTTGGGTCTTATTCTCGACCAACAGAGGTTTAGTGAGCATGCAATTGGGCATCAGAGTAACCAGACTATTTTTTTTATTTTTGCAGGGGCAACCTCCTTTTCAAATGTCAGTAAGGCTGTGTCCGCATTGGCGGCTACAGCTAGGGCTAGGTTTGCGTGTCGTCATGCTTTGACGTATAAGACTTCCTTAGCAACAGTCGTAGCCGAAACCGTAGTTGCTAATTCGGATACAGCCTTATTTAAGTCAGGTATGAGATGGTGTTTTTCTCATAGATTTTGTTGTCCTTTAAATGAATGCATGTGTCGGCGTCAGAAGGGGTTTTTCAGTCTGGCTGCCTCACTTTCAAGTCAAGCGTAAGTCAGGAACTGAAAGCGTACTTTAGTGGGGAAAATGGCCATGTCCGTAAAAGGGAATTTCTAGGCATGCAGTTCATGTATGAAGAGATCTCTGCTGTCTCTGTACCATGTCATAAAACATTCGAAGCAACTTCATTTGTAAGATATGATGATGGTTACACCCTTATGTTCTAACACCCCAATGTTTCCACACCACTACATTGCCACACCCCTATGTTTCCACACCCCTATGTTCTAACACCCAATGTTTCCACACCCCTACATTGCCACACCCTATGTTTCCACACCCCTATGTTCTAACACCCCAATGTTTCCACACCACTACATTGCCACACCCCTATGTTTCCACACCCTATGTTCTAACACCCCAATGTTTCCACACCACTACATTGCCACACCCCTATGTTTCCACACCCCTATGTTCTAACACCCCAATGTTTCCACACCACTACATTGCACACCCATGTTTCCACCCCTACATGTTCCACACCCCTATCGTTCCCACACCCCTATGTTTCCACACCCTATGTTCTACACCCTAATGTTCCACACCCCTATGTTTCCACACCCCTATGTTCTAACACCCCAATGTTTCCACACCACTACATTGCCACACCCCTATGTTTCCACACCCTATGCACCTGTTCCACACCCCCATATGTTTCCACACCCCTACATTGCCACACCCCTATGTTTCCACACCCCTATGTTTCCACACCCTATGTTCCACACCCCTATGTTTCCACACCCTATGTTCCACACCCCTATGTTCCACACCCCTATGTTCCACACCCCTAATGTCCACACCCCTATGTTCCACACCCCTAATTCCACACCCCTATGTTCCCCTCACTCATGTTCCGACACCTCTAATGTATTTTCCTAACCCTAACCTTAGCCAACCCTATCATGTAGATCAAGAGGGTTATCTGAACATAGGGTGCCGCAACACGGAGCAGTCACCGGATGATAGTATTAGAAAACATTGTCCTGAGTGATGTAACATTTATTCAGTATTCTTGTTTAATACATGTATCATTTGTATTCATTAAATGTTTTCACTAAAATCTCAGTACTTTTGTTGACAATATTACAGTTACAGTTTTAACAAAAAAATTGTGTTTTACATAAATCGGTACAAAAGTATTATCATGCTGAATGTAATCTGATAGGAAAGGTTCAACAGTCGACAGCGATTCGACGAAAGGAAGTTCAGTCAGTGTGCAAGAAATCCAACAAAAAGAACACGAAAAGAAATCTGTAAAAAGTTGATTTCGTTGTTTTGTCTTAAACAATTTAATTTGTAAAATGGTTACAAATACACCTTTAAAACTCTTCTCGTTTCTATGGTTGATCGACACCACACAAAGCATAAAACAAGGGCACGCTATAGTTTTGAACTACCATAAAAACTTACCTGGTAAGAAGCACTGCAGCTGTTGATAATGTATACCATGTTGAGGAAACGATTCCCTTCTAAAAAATATGTGGTTTCAAAGAAAGGGATTCAAAATATGTTCAATCTGAGAAACGTTTCAACCATGGATCATTCTTCCTGCGTGGACATAACCGCTCCATATTTTTTGGCGATATCTCAAAAATACTACCACCTTTTGAAATGAAATTTTCCCAGGTTACTTTTTTTGTATATATCTACATTTATATAGGATTTTAAAAACTGTGACCTCAGCCTAGAAAAATCAATCCGACATGACAATAAACACACGCATTGTAATTAAATTTCCACTAAATGTGCAAGATTGAAACTGGAATCAAAAATAGAAGGAAAAAAAACAAAAAGAAAAAGTTTTACAATTTTCTTTTTAACCTATCAGATACGAAATCCCCAGGGCCCAATTTCATAGAGCTGCTTTTCAAGCAAGTAGCTATGAACAAACAATTATGCTTACCAGAATAGGGTTACCAGCCAAAATACCACTCTGCATGTACAGTTTGTGACTGGTATCCTATTTATGCTTTGCAGAAATCTTTACGCAATCATTTGCAGCTCCATGAAATTGGGGCCAGGTTCTTGCGTTTTCTCACTTTAAAAAACACTTCATTTTATGCTTCAACCAAAATTCAGTGCAAAAATTGCGCAGGTTTGTGCCTTGGCCCAATGTGTGTTTCATAGGCCCTTTGCGAAACCACGGCTTGGGCTTTAGGCTTCAGCTTAGGCTCTGTCTGCATGTTTGAAGCCCAGTATCAAAAAGCACACATAATTTATTCAAAATAAGGGACGGAGCCTGAGCAAGAGCCAAATGCCCAAGCCGTGGTTTTGAAAACGGCCAATTAGACTAGATATATTAAATTTTGAAATGGAGAAAGGCTACGTACTTTGCCATCGTGTACATAAGTCGTGACCAAAAAAAAGAAGAACTGTGAATAATTTAATAATAATGGGTGATTTTTGTAGAAAGACTTATCAACATTTTTTGAATAAATAAAAATGAAAGTTATCAACACTAAAGTTGTCGTTTGTTCTCTTCTTGTATCTTTAACAGTAGGCTCTATAATTATATTCAACTATGAAATATTGCACATTTCTTTTTGTATACAAGTTTGGTACTCATTAATATTGCACTAAATACAAATTGCACAAAAACTACATTTTTAACACACTGACACATGGCAAACAAAATAGTACCAGCGTTCTGGTTCAAGTATAAATGGACAACAAATTATTTCAAAACCTATGTTGAGGTGTAAGTACCAGTTTTATGGGGGTACATGTACACAGTTTTCATGACTAATAATAACTAGTTCTTACACATTATTACAACAAAGTATCAATGCAATATACATAAGTGCCCAGGGGTCGATTTCACAAAACTCTTCCTAACTGGGGACTAGTCCTAGGCAATGCTAAGAGATAGGACTAGTCCTAAGTACTGGTCCTAACTTCTCTTAGCATTGCCTAGGACTAGTCCTAAGTTAGGAGGAGTTTTGTGAAATCGACCCCTGGTTATTGGGCCACTAACATTCCTGTAATCTTTCTCAGCACCCCTTATACAAACCCTTACTCTTTTTTACGTCGCGATAGTATCAAAATCCGGCAAAGATAACGGGGGAAAACATGGTGAACTGCTTCGCAGCAGGTTGTCGTCTTACTAGTGGAAGTCATAAAGTGCAGTTATTTTTCTGTTCCTAAAAATGATGCCGATTGCAATAGATAGGTTGCAGTATGACGTAAATCGGCCATCTTTACGGGCAGTTTAGAACAAACAGTCGTGTGTTTCGTGTGAGAACGGCGTGCAACACACGCGCATTTCACGAAACTCATTGCAGGATTGGTCAGTGAACAACGCGGCTGCGTTAATAAGTTGAGCGTTTGACGCACCTGCAAGCCAAAATGCACTTTGCCCGTAAAGATGGCGTCTACTGGGAACTATCTATATGTCGCTGTTCTGTGAACCGGACGGCGTGGTTGCAGTACGGTGATCTGGGGATGACGTCATGACTGCGGTGCAGAATAGAGACCCAGACAGCAAGTTTCATTTCATTTATTAATTCTGGTTGTGAAGCCAAGGACTCACAGAAAGCGATCTTAATCACTCTGCTAGCCAAGAACCCCATGGAGAAAAGGCAATGTGTGGGAGGTATTACCCCCAGAGAAATATTCCAGGGAAAACCCACGCAATCGGGCAGGGACTGAAAAAACTCGATCCACGTAGCGCCCCGGCGTGATTTGAACCGGGGTCCCCAGAGGTGGAAGGCAAGGCAAGATACCACTACGCCAACCTGACCTCCCCCAGGTTTCTTTTACAGGGACCCTCTGAACAGTTTCAAGTCTTAACAAAGTTTGAAGCTACATTCACATTTCTTCTCGGATTTGTGTGCGAGACCGTCCCACAGCTGAGAGCACGCTGATTTCTGCGAACAGTGAAGCACAGGGTTCTAATGCATGTTAGTCTATTCCAAGCGTTTGTGTGCATTTCCTGACAGTTCCTAAAGAAGTAGACACTTGGGATGAATGCAGTCTTCTGAAGACCGAGGATGTCCGATCTATTTTTAGTCCAGCGTGATGAGTGGTCTGTTCTCAGTCTGTTTCTCCTCCGTGCTGCTGACCTCCAACGTTGCAATAGCTGGCTGTTTGGATGTCAGATAGAACCTGCGACAGCCCGGGGGACACAACAGGGACAAAAAATCAAATTGATCATTGAGCATAACCCAGAATGCGAGGGGAATCATAGATGAAGAAAATTTCAAGAGGAAAACAAAAGTGACAAACAAAAACACTGAATATAAAAAAAACTGCTATTTTCAAAGTTTAGTTTTGTTTCTTGAAAAAGAAAAAAAAACCATGGTTTGACTACTTTCCAGACACCTAGATACGTGGACATCATTCTTTCAGGCAACTTGGAAGAAACCAAATAAACCGTATATAGAAGAAAACGTTTGGTGGCACAAGATACATTTTTTCTATCCCCAAGAAATTTTGTCCGAAAATAATTGGAACGTTTTTTATCTTATTGGAGAGTGCTGGAACTGGTTGCCTGTAAATTGCCCTGTGTGGCACGTTCCCGTAGAGTAAAATTTTTAGAGCTAGAGAGAGCACCCATATACGTGTACGCACATAACTGCGCTGTCCAACGGTGGGCACGGATCCCTGTGGGTAAATTACATACAAATGTCCACTTACAAAATGTTGGTTGTGTGAATTGGTGCGTGACCTGTAATATGGATTGCCACCATTTTCTCACTTGCCAAAAATGTTTCTTGTTGTGTTTTGTATGCCCTCTCGTTCTACTATCTAGTTCTACTTCTATGCACTTCTGCAGTTGTAGTTCTTACACTGTACAGCACTTGTCTGTTTCCACTCACCTGTCAGCATCACCGCCAAACTGGCTGAACACATGGTGTACCGGTAGGTCATTATGCAAATTAGGCTTGAAGTTGCAGCCAATCAGCCTCTTGGCCCATGAGTAGTGATTGTAGGGTGGGTTCGTTCCACCCAGTTCGGCGGGAAGCATTTCTTTGTGTATCCTAGCATGCAGGGTGGACAGGTTGTTTCCATGGAGATGTATCTGTAAACAATCGGTTTATAGACTTGTTAAGTGATTGATAAGTAATTGATTTGTTAATTGATTGGGGATGCATTCACTTGTTTGCAATTATTTGTCATTGTGGCATGTGAAATGTGTATATAGACTTCATCTCAATTTGTCCAGGGTGCGTTCTGGCTACTCCAACCAAAAACATATTTCAGTTTCGGTCGTTGGTTGATGAGAGTTTTCACCTCTTCGGTTCAGTCGCAATGCCCCGACTGTTCCGACCAAACCAAAACCAAGTTGTCGTCTCGGTTGGTCTTGATTTCAAGATGGCAGATTCCATAAACCAAAAACCTACAACCGGTAAAACTACAAAGACTAAGTTCCACTACTTGAAAATAAAGTGAAGGCTGTGTAGTTTGAGGACGGTCATTTTCAAGAGATACTGCCCTATACCTAAGAGATAGGCCCTATACCTAAGAGATACGCCCTATACCTAAGAGATAGGCCCTATACCTAAGAGATACGCCCTATACCTAAGAGATACGCCCTATACCAAGAGATACGCCCTATAGCCTAAGAGATTCGGCCCTATACCTAAGAGATACGCCCTATACCAAATATACGCCCTATACCATAAGAGATAGGCCCTATACCTAGGGAGATAGCTTACCTAAGAGATACGCCCTATACCTAAGAGATACGCCCTATACCTAAGAGATACGCCCTATACCTAAGAGATACGCCCTATACCAACATCACAAACTGTTTGTGGTTACCGACCCGTTTCTGCATAGCTCTATGAAATAGTTCTGGTCAATGAATATAAGGTAAGAATCTTGATTCGGGTCAGGGACGACAAAACAGCCCCTGGTTTTCATTCTCTGTCCAGTGTCCACAGAGAAAGGTGATATTCACTCATGTTTTTTTGAGACAATGAGAGTTGTCTGACCTTTTTCCTGGTGGAGTCTTTCAGGAATGGTTTGCACATCGTCAAAGCTGCCTCCACGTACCACGGCTGGTTGAGCATGTGAAGACCTCCGAGTCGGCCAGGAAAACAGTCCTAAAATATAAATTCATAAATACCCGGGACAGTTTATTCCTTCTGATTGAGATCACATGGCCATGTTTAAACGTGTGATATAAACACGGCTAGAAGTGTTTAAACATACCTATGATCACGCTAGAGTTAGGGTTAGGATTAGGAGAATACACTAAAGGTGTTGGAACAGAGTATCAGACATAGGGAATGGAACATAGAGAGTCGGAACATAGGAGAGTCGGAACATAGGAGAGTCGGAACATAAGAGAGTCGGAACATAGGAGAGTCGGAACATAGGGAGTCGGAACATAAGAGTGTCGGAACATAGGAGAGTCGGAACATAGGAGTGTCGGAACAGATGTAGGAGTGTCGGAACATAGGTGTGTAACCGTAGAACGGCTTCTGTATTTCTCTTCATGCACTCCTCACCTGGAAAACCTCGACGGTTGACTTCATCAAGACCGGACTGAGGGTGGACACTTGCTTGAACGTCACCCCTGTCCAGTCCACGATGAAGTTGAATCCATTGATCTGAGTCTCTTCATCTTCTAGCATGTACTCTAGGCTTAGCACCAGAGCCTGAAGGATGTGTATGTAGCTGAAAAGCCACTCCTCCCAGTTCGCCACAAAGATCACGACGATCCGACGCCCGAAGGGATCGAGCTTGCCGAGGACGCCTGGGAATCCACCCAGCAATGCTTGCTGGATGTTGGTATTCTCCGCGGAGATGTTCCCGAGCAAATAAGTTTTCTTCTGTCTGATATCATAGTACCTCGCCAGGACCTTAAACGCCTCAGATGGGTCAAACTTCTTGGCGCGGAGGAAGCGGAGGATCCACTTGTTGTCCGTGCGGAGGAAACGAATGTCCGGCCTCGTGATGATAAGATCTCTGACGTCTTGAATGGCGGCGTCGACCGTGGACAGGTCTTCGTTGAGTTCAATTTGAGCCTTTTGCCAGGTCTCGGGGGAGAGGTTCAACGAAGGGGGTGGGTCTTGGGTCACCTCAGGTCTAATCATGGCTTTTATTATGAAGACTCTAAATCTGAAATATATTAAGAAAAGTAGCAGAATGTTAATTTTTTTTATTGGGCACAATCGGTAGATCGATTGCATTTCTATCAGTCGATCACGATGCTAACAGTCGATTTCACTGCCACCAGTCGAACACCTTTTCTTTATAATTGACAACTCTGAAGGATGTTTTTTAAGGGTAAGTAAAGTCCATCGACCCATTGTGCATTACGTAACGTAATTGACCAAATTAAACAATATGCCTGCAATTATATAATCATCACTGTGGTAAATCACATATGATGATGCTGACGCACACATTTCTATGCCTACAGTTTGTAAAAGCCACTGTGCATTTTAATACAGAATGTCTCCTGAAATAAGAAAAAATATAAGAAAAAAAGGTAAATCAGTGTACATGTACTACCAAACAGTCAGAGCACCATCTATTTATTATTTACTCTTAGAAAAATACAACATATCATCTAAACAATTAAGTTACAAGTCCCCAGTCTTACAATATCTACACAGCCGCAGGGTGCTTTAAATCTCAGAGTGACCGGAGTAGATCACTGTATCCACTGAGTGATGACAACAACATGAATAAAATCGATGATGAGATGGATCTGGGCTAAATGCAATTTTCATGACATTTTACAAAGACAACAACAACAACAACAATAATCTTACCCTTTTTCCACTTTCACCTTTTCACCGTAACACGGAAGGCAAAGTTACATTTTGACTGCCTCCCACTTTACTTTTAAAAATCGCGATCGTTACACACACTTTGCTGCATACATTCTCCCGCTTAATTACTGCAGTGGATTGATGTAAGTGTTCATCGATCCATCTCTACACCATGATCAGGTGATGCGGTCCTCCTCCTGCAGCAGAATAACGCAAGATGATGGGGAGGTTGAGAGCACCCCGATGATGAGATTCTATTTACTTTACTTTCTCCACGAAGATAAGAGTTCACCTAGACTTGAGTCAAGTCCTTCCCGATGTTCGCTAGCAAAACGCGCTTGCCATACACCGTTTTACTGCCAGTGACATCGATTTCACTTGCACTGACAATGTAATTCTTTTCCAGCCTATTTCACTCCACACTGCAGGAGGGAAGCCTTTTCACAAAATTGTCCATTTCATTTTATCTCGGCATTAATTCACACCAAACACATGTGTGAAGTTGAGGATTGAAGTTTATCCAAGCAACCTCGTCTTCATTATTATACTTCGTTTGATACCGCATGTAAATTGTGCGGACCATTTAAAGGACTCTGCGGACGAGGAAAGCAAACCGACTTTTGTATGTCAGAGGTCAATCCGAATGGCCTTTTCACACACGGTTCGTTGAGTTTTCATTTCGATGGTGCGGTGCCTGTTGTAAATTGCTTTGTATGCATTTGCACTGTCAATGCCAGTTATTATCGTCTGAATCTGGTCCGTTTTGAAGGTAAGCTTAGCTGGATACATACATTGTCATGAACAATTTGTTATAGTCATTTCTGTGAATCCTTTAAATCCATTTAATTGTCACTGAGTATGAAAAGACCATCTCCTGAACATTGCTACGCTGAATATTCCAATTGAATTATTTATACTTTTTGCTAGTTAGAATAATTAATCGCTGATTAATCCATTAATTGATGCCGGACTCGAGTTGCTTGACCCTCCATGCTGGACCCAACAACGCTTATTTGTGGACATTATCTGTCCATAAAGCAAGGACATGTCATACCCCAGATATTTACTTTTTTTTAATATTTTTTAAATAAGCATGCCGTTGTTGGGTCCAGTTTACTCCAAAAAGAACCTGACTGAGGTTCGTTCAGCTCCATGGACCATGACCTGAGTCATGGTTCTGCTATCAATCATCGCCACAAACCTCAGCTCAGTCATAGCGCAGAGCAAAGAACTCTACGTTCATAACCATATCATAGTTACGGGTTAGAGGAGGTAATCATGTACAAAAGTCAAAGTCCTATTTGAAAGTGATACCTTTTTGCCCTTCACGTTTATAATGCACCTGACCTATGGCTGCAGTTCATTTTTTTATATCGGATCTCGCTAAAATTAGGCATTATGATACTCACTATGCAATAATGTGTGTTGATTGCTGTTTGTACTAACACAGTCACATTCACTGTCACAGTATACATGATTGTTAGCTTCCAATTTTTCGAGAGGAATATTTTTTCAAGGGAAAAAAGTTCAACATTCATAAAAAAAGAAAGTGGCGGTCTACCATGGAAATTTGTCCATTTCATGAAATTGGGCCATGGGATGGTTTAATTAATACCAGAAAGATAAAATTTTGTTTCTCACCCCGCAGGTCTGAAAAAAAAAAAGTCTTGAGATGTCGGGCAGAGGCAAAAGGAAAATAGAAAAGCTCGGGGAGGAGGATGAGTTGGCTTCAACTAGCCCCACGCCCACCACCGGGACACCGACGGGGCATGCCCGCAGCGCCAAGGGTAAAGCAGCAGTCCAGAGAGCTTATCGGAGCTGTGAGAAGTCGAGATGCCCGGCAAAGATTCCTATCTGCTCGGTGAATGCCTATGAAAGGTAGATTTGACACTCAGTCATTCCAGTCATAATGTATTTATTTCATACTTACTCTCCTCAAAATAAAAGTTGAAACATAGAGTATTACAACAGGCAAAATATTTTTTTAAGCATATTTAGCGTGGACTGCCTTTTAAAAAAAAAGGAAGGAGGCGGGCCTTTAAAAAAAAAAAAATTATTCTATGGCCGCCCAACACAATTTTTAAGACGACCGGCCGGGCTATTTTTAAAGATGGTTGCCAGCTTTTTTTCGGTGTGCTTAAGTCTAAAAATACAATGTTATTATTTTTGTTTAAATCAGAGATCGTTTAAAAAGAAAAAAAGGAGGCGGACTCTAAAAAGGAAGCGAGCGGGGACGCTAAACATGTTTTGTTTTTTATTTGGCCTTGGGGCTATAAGAAAATCACAGAAGACGGCGGGGAAAGAGCCTACATGGACGTACATGTACGTATGTACAGTAGACCAAAATAAAACAGAAAATAGAATTACATGTAGGTGTAGCAAACTGCTAACCAAACCAAAAGGACGTACATGGTGTAAATGCAAAAAAATAGTTAACCTCTGTCTTTTCTACAGATCTCCACGGTAAATGTGCCACCAGTTTGTCCGACCTGGTTCCTCCTATCAGGATGTTTGAGCGTGAAACCAGGCTTTCTGCTTGTTTCTCGCCCATACACTCTTGCTTTGCTGAGCTGTAGAGCAAAGAGCCATTCTAACAGCTTTATTCCACGTACTGCATCTCTTTTGAACTCCTTGCCTGGTGCTTGTTTCCCTCCATCCTACAATCATCCTACCTTCAGCTCCCCTGAGTTATTTTCATCTTAAATATTTTCTTCTTAAATATTTTCTTCTTAAATATTTTCTTCTTAAATATTTTCTTCTTGAAGCCCGTTTAACCTAGATTGGCTTTTAGCCTTGTTTGGTCAAACTTGCACCCCAAAAAGCTTTTTAAGAAATTAACCCTCCTACTGTCATGACTCTTAGCAACATTTTCCAGTGAGTTGACCAACCATTTGAAACCATTCGACTGCCAAGGCTGTGTACGGTGGCACAACTGTGCACAGAACTAACTGTGTACTGTGTACATGCATTCCCTCATGGTATCATATTGCAGGCTGGCATAGTTTATCTATCATTCAAAACCACTTGAATGGTATTGAATGGTCAGACAGCAAGAGGGTTAATACAATACAAATAAAAACCATGTGAAGGCTCTCCAAAATTGTCACAATGTTTTCAAAGTGTACTTTACTGGTGTTTGAACATGTTTTCATTGTTGCCTGCTTGCTTTAAGCACTGCAATTTTTGATGTGTCACCTTTTATTGATCTTGTTTTCCTGTTGCTTGTCTCTGTGCTTTTAATGTTTATTCTTCTGTGAACTAAATAACTCTAGTGTCAATTTTAAGTATATTTTGACCCTTTGTGTATTCCACAAAAATTATGTGTGTGCCTCCAGTTGGATTTTTGATAAATATGAATTTAAAATAAATGAGAGAGAAACAAAAATTAACAAACAGTTAGATTTGTTGAATGCTTTTTCATGCACAGTTAAGTGTGTGAGGTGCCCTTTACCAAGACAAACTTACTTTACCCTCTTGCTGTCTGACCATTCATTACCATTCAAGTGGTTTTGAATGATAGATCAACTATGCCAGCCTGAAATATGGTACCATGAGGGAATGCATGTACACAGTACACAGTTAGTTCTGTGCACAGTTGTGCCACCGTACACAACCTTGGCAGTCGAATGGTTTCAAATGGTTGGGTCAACTCACTGGAAAATGTTGCCAAGAGTCACTGACAGTAGGAGGGTTAATAGTAATAATAACAATGCTCAGTTCTTAAAGGCAGTGGATGCATTGGTATTTACTCAAGAAATTCATCACCATATAAACCTACTTGATAAGGAGCACCTGAGAGCTGCTGACAATATAAAACATTGTGAGAAACGACTCCCTCTGAAGTGATGTAGTTTTTGAGAAAGAGGTACATGTAATTTCTCACTAAAAAATCTGAATCTGAGAAAGGCTTCAGGCTGAGGCATTTACAATTCTATGCAACAAGGGTGTTTTTTCTTTCATTATTTCTTTGCAACTTCGATGACCAATGAGCCCAAATGTTCACGGGTATTTTATTTCAAATATTTTACTGAGAAATTACTTCTTTCTCAAAAACTACGTTACTTCAGAGGGAGCCGTTTCTCACAATGTTTTATACTATCAACAGGTCTCCATTGCTCGTTACCAAGTAAGTTTTTATGCTAACAATCATTTTGAGTAATTACCAATAGTGTCCAGTGCCTTTAAGGACACAAGTGTCAAGACCAGGGATTCGTACCCACACACTGCTGATCAGAAACACCTACATTGTAGGCCCAATTTCATAGAGCTGCTTTTAAAGCAGAAAATATTGCTTAACAATTGTCTGCTAACCTTATTCTGGTAAGCATAATTTTGTTGCGCTTAGCATCTTTTTGTGCTTAAGCAGCTATATGAAATTGGGCCCAGAGCTTGAGAGTGCAGTGCGCTTGACCCCTGATCTCTCGACCGAGACAAGCCCTTACAAGCAGGAAGTATCAGTCAATTTACACAATGTATTGCAAAGGGTTCTAAACTGTACATGCAAGCCTTCACATTATCTTCACACATTTTTGTCATTGCGTTACCAAGTAAGTTTTTTATGCTAACAATTATTTTGAGTAATTACCAATAGTGTCCAGTGCCTTTAAGGACACAAGTGTCAAGACCGGGGATTCGTACCCACACACTGCTGATCAGAAACACCTAGGCCCAATTTCAAAGAGCTGCTTTAAAGCAGAAAATATTGCTTAACAATTGTCTGCTAACCTTATTCTGGTAAGCATAATTTTCTAAACTGTACATGCAAGCCTTCACATTATCTTCACACATTTTTATCATTGCTTTTTATGGGTTTTTGTTCCCTAGGTGTGCAGGCAGTGCTTATACAAGTAGATGGTATCATTTATCAGCAGGCGAGCATTACTGCAATGAGTGCTTTGATTACTTCTACAGAAGGTAAGACTTTTGGTTTGGTATCTTTTTACCCCTTCCTTACCATTGGTGACATAGTCGTCTCCACTCATACCCCTCTTCCTTACCATAGGTGACTTTAGGTCAACTGCACTCATACCCCTCTTCCTTACCATAGGTGACTTTAGTCAACTGCACTCATACCCCTCTTCCTTACCATAGGTGACTTTAGTCGACTGCACTCATACCCCTCTTCCTTACCATAGGTGACTTTAGTAGTCAACTGCACTCATACCCCTCTTCCTTACCATAGTACTTAGTCACTGCACTCATACCCCTCTTCTACCATAGTGACTTTAGTCAACTGCACTCATACCCCCTCTTCCTTACCATAGGTGACTTTAGTCAACTGCACTCATACCCCCTCTTCCTTACCATAGGTGACTTTAGTCAACTGCACTCATACCCCCTCTTCCTTACCATAGGTGATGATCAGTGACTTATCTGCACTCATACCCCCTCTTCTTACCATTGGTGACTTTAGTCACTGCACTCATACCCCCTCTTCCTACCATAGGTGATCGACTGCACTCATACCTCTCTCCTTAACAACAGCAACTTTGTCGACTGCACTCATACCCTCTTTCTACCATAGGTGACTTTAGTGGACCAAGCTTACGAGAAAAAAAGCACTCTATCCTGAGCTCAAAGACCATTATTCAAAATAATAGGAATATTCTTTTTTTGATTATCATTTAAATGGAGAGTATTACTTTTCATTTTTCATTTGTGGCTCCGGATGATTTTTGGGGGTAAGGGAAATGCAATCAGAAATCCATATGAATGGTCCAAGTCCCTCCAAACAGTCTCCCGAATTCCGAAAATCTACTCTCCGTCAGTAGAATGAATAGCAAGACAAGTTCTCTAAAGAACAAAAATCTACACAGCAAAGTAGATATACACATCATGGTGTTACCCCAACCTAATATTTCACTTAGTCTCTCGGAAGTATCGTATATAAACCTGTCATTACGATGTCGAATCTTTCCTTCTCAACAGCCACCGTGTGGGCTTTGAGCGAGTCGCTAAGTGGAAGCGGGAGTGGAGCTGCACCGGCAAGACCGAGCCCAACCTGCGCTCCTTCATGACGGACCAGCAGCTGCCGTACTGGATCCAGTGCACCAAGGCGGGCTGCGGCAAGTGGCGTACCCTACCCAGGGAGCGAGACATCAGCACGGAGGTCATTCAACAGTTCACATGCTCCGCGGGGGTAGTGACGAATACAGAAGAGGGGGTGAGTTTAGCCGATGCGGGTATGATTAGGCTTGTAGAATTAAAGGAACATTACAGAATTGGTTTTTGCTAACAAAACAGTTGCTGGCAGTGTAAGCACTTTATGTAATCCACCATATACATAAACTGACAAACCTGTAGAAGTTTGAGATTGATCGGCCATCTGGGTCACAAGAAAATAGTGAAAAACCGATTACACATTTGCATGAAATCATATAGGTTCAACAAACGAATAAAACGCTCACTGAGCGATAAACTCCAATCGGAAAATTAGTTTATTCATTTCTCATCAAATATGGCATTTCAGACAGAAATATTTCAAGGGATGTTTTCTACTATCATCATCATTAGACCGTGTAAGTTGTATGTAAATCTGTGATCAAAAGTATATTTTACAATTACCAATTCTGTAATGTTCCTTTAAAGTAGAAACCCTACCAGGGCTCGAATTTGACACTAGACCGCAGGCCCGAGGCCAGTGATTTTAGTATTGGGCCAGTAAACTCGTGACCGGACAAGCCCGGCGGTCTTGTTTTTCGATTCGATAACAATTTGAGAAAGACTCTGCTAGGGTCGAAACATCAGGCCACTAACTAATTTGTTTTATATAACATCTTGTGAACAGAAACAAATTATGTTCAAATGCTGACTTTGAGTAATGATTACCCTTAAAGACAAATGAGGTAAATCTTCTCTTATATGTCTCAGTGCTTGTTCAATTAAATGCAAGTTAAACGTGCAAGGAAGTCTTTTCTCAGTTTGAATCTGGTATTGTAAAATTATTTCTGGTCCAGTAAAAATTTTGAGATACAAGTCCTGTGGTCTTGAGGATTTCCCCCCCAAAATTTGAGCCCTGCCTACATGCCACAATCAGGTCAAAATATTTATGTGTATTAATATTAATATTAATAGTGGCTTCTTATATAGCGCTCATATCCATCACTCAGTGACGCTCAAGGCGCTTCAACAGTCAGTATTTTCCTGCAAGGTATATATGTGGAGCTACTTTTTGAAGTTTGAGACCTACTCCTTTACATAGCACAATGTAATGGTTTACAAGGTGCTGTGGCGCAATATGCTGCCAATCAAACCAGGAACACCGGGGCGAACCCCTTCTCTTTTCGATAAGTGCACTGGGTTCTTTTACGTGCATTACACAACACACGGGACCAACGGCTTTACGTCCCATCCGAAGGACGAAGCAATAATGGTTAAGTGTCTTGCTTAAGGACACAAGTGTCACGACTGGGACTCGAACCCACACTCTGCTGAACAGAAACATCAGAGCTTGAATCCGGTGCTCTTATCCGCTCGGCCACGACACGCCATATTGCACTGTCTGATTTCATTCAGTGTCTAAGTGTGTACACAGTGCTAGAATTTGGGGAAGAAATTCTTTGACTGGCAAGACCAGAATCAAAAAAAACTGTCTACACAGTTTGACATATAAACTGTTTTTGTTTGAAGAAGTGCTAACACGGTCCGCCATTTTTAAAGAACCAAATTTTTGACTCCACAAAATGGCGGACCGTGTTAGCTCACGCAGTAAAAGGAAAACTACACAATTTGAGGTATATTTGTGTGGATCAATATATTCTGCTTTTAAAACATCTTTCCAACCATATTCATTTCATAACAAATGCTTTAACCCTCTGCTGTCTGACCACTCAATACCATTCAAGTGGTTTTGAATGATAGATAAACTATGCCAGCCTGAAATATGTACCATGAGGAATGCATGTACAGAGTACACATTAGTTCTGTGCACATTGTGCCACCGTACACAACCTTGGCAGTCGAATGGTTTTCAAACGTTGTCAACCACTGGAAAATGTTGCCAAGAGTCACTGACCAGAGGATAGCCCAAAGTGCCCAGTCCGAAGGCAGCGTGTCCCTTTAAGTGCAAGTATGTACCTATGATTTTGTTTCCCGTCTGTTTAGGTGGCTACAGACCCATGCAGTCTGGAGGAAGACTACAGAGTCCAACAGACCCTCAGCCCTGAGTGGCTGGAGACGTTACTCTTCCCTCCCCTCCTGAAGAACTCCCCGGCAGCCCCGTTCCTTTCCTCTTACTTCCCGGATGGCGTGGGGCTCAGCGCAACCTGTGAGCTAGTCAAGAAGAAACCAGGTGATTATGAGGGAGTCAAAGTGTGATGAAGAGTTTTCAAACTAAAGGAATAAAAGAGTAGTGTCTCGGTCTTAACCGGCCGTTTAAAACCGGCAGGATTGTGGCCGTGCGGCTCGGTCGAGGTCCTTTATTACATGGCCACGACCCTGCAAGGTTTTAAACAGCTGGTTAAGACCGAGTCACTACTCTTTTATTCCCATTCATAAACGCCCTTTTTGTTAAAAAGCATAATATTGTTGGAAAATCTGTTCAACTTTTCTGTTAACTTTCAGTTCCTGTCGCGTCCTCGGGCCCTGTTTTGCGAAGGATACGCATGCCATGCTCAACGTTTGTGCGTACGCGCACGTACTAACACTAACAGATTTTAGATTGAATACCAGTATGTATTGATTGCATTTCGCGTAAATTAGTGCCTGCGTAATCTTGCGTGCTACAGGTATGTTTAAACACTTCTAGCGTGTTTATATCGCACGTTTAAACATGGCCGTGTGATTTCCTCTCGACCAATCAGAATGGATAAACTGTCACGGGTATTTATGAATAGCTGTTTAAACATGCTGAGGCCTGGTTCTTGATCATTGCACTGAGACAAAGTCGAGGTAAAGGGATCAAGAACATCCAAAAACCCTGTAAATGTTGAGAACAAATCGTACAGTTTAGCCTCAACTCTGCAGTGACTTTCTATACATCTGTTGAGCGCTGAGTAGCTCCTCGCGCAAGTTTCAAACTTGCCTGCAAAAGTTTCAAAGCTATTGCACGCTAGAGTCAAACTTGAGCAAGCCAACTATGCAACCTAACTTCTAACTGTGTTTATATCGCACGTTTAAACATGGCCACGTGATCTCCTCTCGACCAATCAGAGCGGATAAACTGTCCAGGTATTTATGTATGGAGGTTTCAATCGAGTCATACCATGCAATAATAGTAGCCAGCTCGTTCCTGTTTGGTGATTGATGTTCGGCCATGTAAATTATCTTATTAAACCAACAGTCTAATAACGTTTTGTTTTTGACTAACAATTTTCAGAAGAGAGACCGTCCTACTGTGGTACAACAAATATACCAGGTAATGTAACTCACTTAGAAATAACATTAAAAACAAAACGGCTTTTATTTACCCCTTCAAATTCTTTGGCGTGTTGAGGCCGAGCGGATAAGAACACCAGACGCAAGCTCTGGTGTTTCTGATCAGCAGAGTGTGGGTTCGAGTCCCGGTCAAGACACTTGTGTCCTTAAGCAAGACACTTAACCATTATTGCTGCCTCCTTCGGATGGAACGTAAAGCCGTAGGTCCCGTGTGTTGTGTAATGCACATAAGAGAACCCACTGCACTTATCGTAAAGAGAAGGGGCTCGCCCCGGTGTTCCTGGTGTGATTGGCTGCATATTGCGCCACAGCACCGTGTAAACCACTACATGGTGCTATGTAAAGAAAAAAGGTCTCATACTTCAAAACGTAGCTCCACATACCTTCCAGGATAAATACTGTAGCGCTTAGAAACGTAGTATTAAGCGGGTATAAATGTAAGGTATTATTAAATTCCCAACAGAAGTTGATTTATATATTTACAAGTTGTGAGCACTTGTTTCGTCAGATCTAAGCGATTCTTTCTAATATGGCCATGGTAATTTTTCTGTTGGGGTTTACTTCAACCCAAATCCCCTAGTGTATTCGACAAGAAGGGCTCAAAAGGTACACTGGACCGCCGGCCAGAGGTCAGTGATTTTAGTGTTTGGCCTAAAAAACTCTTGACTAAACAAGTCCGGCAGTCTTTTGTAACAAATTTTGACTTTGGATCTGATAAATAATGTATCTTTCCGTTCTGTTGAGTGTTGAAGAATACTTGCCCATAACACAAACAAGATAAACCTTCTGTAACATATAAAATTCTTTCAGTGTTAAACTGTGTAGGTTTCGCATTGCAATTTTGGTCTAGTATAAAAATTCTGGTCCAGTAAACATTTTGTAGATTTTCCCCGAAAATGTTTTAGCCCTGCTTGGCCAGGACATGCCACTACATATTATTATCATATTCTCTAAACTCTTTTACAAACGCTTGTTGTTGTTGTTTTTGTGTGACACAGTTGCAGGGGTAAGCCCTACTTCCAGCCATTCTACCAGCCAGACGAGCAGGGGAAAGCCATGTGCGTACGACCGGACATGATGGAGCACGACGAGATACAAGAGTTTCCAGAGTTCACGAAGGAGCAGCAGATGTACTTGGCTTTACGGAATCTGGTGATAGCGCTCTGGAGTACAAGCTGCAAGGTGGGCAATGTTTGCTGTGCATTTTGTGAAAGTGTACACAGTTTAATAGGGTATTGATTATAGATTTTTTATGAGCTATTGATCGTCAGTTATTTGCTTTAGGTATGCAGCGATAGGTGGGCAGTCAGGTTGGCGTAGTGGTATCTTGCCTTGCCTTCCACTTCTGGGGACCCCCAGTTCAAATCACACTGGGGCACTACGTGGATAGGGTTTTTCAGTCCCTGATTGCTGGGTTTTTCCTGGAATATTTCTCTGGGGTTTTCCTCCCACACCTAAAACTGAAACTTCCTTCATTGTCTTCTCTCCACGGGGTTCTTGGCTAGTACTAGTGATTAAGTTCGCTCTCTGAGAGTCCGTTGGCTTCCCAACCAGAATTAATCAATGAAATGAAAAGAAATGATAGGCTCGTGCGTGCAATGCGCCACACCTGCTATGTGATAAGGGGTCTGTGGATTTCCCAAAAAATTCAAGTCCTAATTGGCCACGACACACCACTATATATTATTATTGTATATTATTAAAAAAAGTGGTCTGTGAAGACTTCATCCCTCATTGACATTTCTTACATCTTTATTCGCCCGGAATTCTTTATGGTTAATTTTCTTATTCTCCTTTCACCCCCTCCCCCCACCCCTATGTCTTCAATTATCAGGAGTTTTTAACCGTTGAGAAGTGCGTACACCACCTGATAGTGAGGGGACTGATCCGAATCCGCTGTGCTGATCTCCTTGTACCCATCATCCACTTCTTGTCCCGTAAGGGTCTCATCAACACGGGGCTGCTGCGAGATCCACCGGGAGGATCCTTGCTACCTAATGTACACACACAGGTAAACCTTGTCTCGGACTGCTACTCGGTTTGGTCATCTCCACATGAAATTCTGTGAACTCTTTTGTCTTTAAAGGCCCTGTACACTATTGGTAAGATCAAAGAAACACAATGTTCACAGATTCACACATAACTTACATGATTTAAAGTAAGTAATGGTAGAAAGGGTTCCTTAAAATATTCCTGCCTAAAATGCTATGTTTCTGAGAAACGAGTAAAAACAATAATAATTATCGCGCGCGATAATTTGAAAAAAACAGAAAACACATAAGATCTCTTTTCACTATTTTCTCGTGACCTCGATGTCCAATTGAGTTCAAACTTTCACAGGTTCGTTTGTTCATGCATATATGTTTAATCACACAAAATGTGGACACTGATTTTGAGCTGTTACCAAAAGTGTACAATACCTTTAAGCGTCTCGGAATAGGCAACTGGAATGAGAGGGCTCTACGATTGATTGATTGACTTGGATCCAGAGAACTTGTTTCTCTTTCCCGGCAAGTCTAAAGATTGAAATCTTTGCAGAATGTGACGCCCCATGCTCAAACCAGACACTTCCCTCCACAACTCGAAATGGATTGATTAAAAGCCTTTAAATAAAGGCATTGGATACTTTAGTAATTACTCAAGAAATACATTACCTTAGAAACCGACTTGGCAAGGAGCACCTGAGAGCTGCTGATAGTATCAAACATTGTGAGAAACGACCTCCCTCTTAAAAGTGACTAATTAATGAAACACATCAAATTGTTACCTGAACCGACAGTCTCAATGGTAACACATTATGGGAGTCGTCATCATTTCTTATAAGTGGGTTTTGCAACTTTGCACGGTGTGGATACAATCAAGTGAGGTTTGAAGAGACACTATGTGATAAATCTCCTTGTGGGCTTTCTCCTGAAGACAACCAGAGCATACTGATTGAAACGTTGAATTGTTAAACCACTGGTTCTTCTCAGAACCACCGCAGCTCATAAAGAGATTAATTACATTGGCCCAATTTCATAGAGCTGCTTAAACACAAAAAGCACTAAGCACAACAAAGTTATGCTTACCAGAGTAAGGTTACCAGCCAAACTACCACGCCATTGTACAATTTGTGACTGGTTTCCGATTCATTTAGCAGACACTTTTTAAGCAATATTTTCTGCTTAAGCAGATCTATGAATTGATCAACCTCACTTGATCATCAGTTCTTGGTCGGAACGGACCTTGTACCGCAACGGAACAGTGGATGCTCCTTTTAGAAAAACCCATAATCCCAAATTTCTATTTTGGACAAAATTTCAAAATTAGGCGATTCTGCTTTTATTTCACAAATCCCTTTTTTTAAATTTGTTTTTTAAATTATCCAGACGGGTCCAGTCGTAGTCATCGGGGCAGGACCAGCAGGTCTGGCGGCCGCACGTCAACTGGTCAACTTTGGCTGCGCTGTTACCGTCTTGGAGGCGCAGGACAGAATCGGCGGCCGCGTCTGGGACGATGAAAGTCTTGAGGTGTGCGTTGGAGGGGAGCTCAGACCATCAATGGGTGTATCAACAATCCAATATCATTAATGTGTGAACAGGTATGTGTATCAACAATCCAATATCATTAATGTGTGAGCAGGTATGTGTGTCAACAATCCAATATCATTAATGTGTGAACAGGTATGTGTATCAACAATCCAATATCATTAATGTGTGAACAGGTATGTGTATCAACAATCCAATATCATTAATGTGTGACAGGTATGTGTATCAACAATCCAATATCATTAATGTTGAACAGGTATGTGTATCAACAATCCAATATCATTAATGTGTGAACAGGTAGTGTATAAACAATCCAATATCATTAATGTGTGAGCAGGTATGTGTATCAACAATCCAATATCATTAATGTGTGAACAGGTACGTGTATCAACAATCCAATATCATTAATGTGTGAACAGGTATGTGTATCAACAATCCAATATCATTAATGTGTGAACAGGTAGTGTATCAACAATCCATATCATTAATGTGTGAACAGGTATGTGTATCAACAATCAATATCATTAATGTGTGAGCAGGTATGTGTATCAACAATCCAATATCATTAATGTGTGAGCAGGTATGTGTGTCAACAATCCAATATCATTAATGTGTGAACAGGTATGTGTATCAACAATCCAATATCATTAATGTGTGAGCAGGTATGTGTATCAACAATCCAATATCATTAATGTGTGAGCAGGTATGTGTATCAACAATCCAATATCATTAATGTGTGAACAGGTATGTGTATCAACAATCCAATATCATTAATGTGTGAACAGGTATGTGTGTTTACAATCCAATATCATTAATGTGTGAACAGGTATGTGTGTCTACAATCCAATATCATTAATGTGTGAGCAGGTATGTGTGTTCTTCATCTTTATTTGTGGCTTGTCGTGGCCGAGTGGGTAAGAGCACCGGAGCTCTGGTGTTTCTGATCAGCAGAGTGTGGGTTCCAGTCCCAGTCGTGACACTTGTGTCCTTAAAGCAAGACACTTAACCTTTATTGCTGCGTCCTTCAGATGGGACGTAAAAACCCAGTTACACTTCTCGTGAAGAGAAGGGGTTCGCCCCGGTGTTCCTGGTTTGATTGGCAGCATATTGTGCCAATGCACCTTGTAAACCATTACATGGTGCTATGTAAAGGAATAGGTCTCATACTTCAAAACGTGGCTCCACACACCTTGCAGGAAAAAACACTGAGCGCTTTGAGACACTCATCAGATGTGATAAAGCGCTATATAAGAACTCAGTATTATTATTATTATAACATGAACAGTTGGGCAACATTTTAAATTATTTACAAGTAACCAGAAACTGAGGTCAAGTATTTATTTTGAAGGTTTTCTTCATTGATTTGTAAAATTTATTTGACTTTCATATATTTCAATGCTAAATCTTATTTCCCGACAATATAATACAATCTGTAAAGCTATGAACTACGTTAAACTAAAGTATTGGAAGAAACAGAATCGTAAACGTGTAAAACTCAATATGGTTGAAACCTCTGACCCTTTAGGCTGGCCTGAAAATGAAAAGGATGAAAGACCGCTGTGACTTGATGGAAAAGGACGGCACTTTAATAGATGCTTCCCTGGATCGACGGGTAGACTTCCACTTCAACGCCATGCTGGACGCCATCGCAGAATGGCGGAAAGACAAGACGCAAACCGGTGATGTCGCACTAGGAAGTAAGTGTCAGGAGGGTTTGGGGGGGGAATCTGGCACTGTGGTCAAGTTGTTCACCTTCTTTACATGTAGACACGAAACTACTTTCTGAAACAATGTTCATTCATTAAATAAGTATTTGGGGTTCAGGATTCCTGTCCGTCAATACTTCCTTTGGAACACAGTCGCTGCATCAATAGTTTTCCCAATAAAGTGTTAGTGTTTCCATAGTGTTACCATTGAAAATTTAAGTGTACCCTCTAACTGACAAATGGAAAAGTTTTGTTTTACCATTGTCGCAGCCAATGCTCACTGGTGTTCCTAGGCAGTGTTTTTAATCAGTATTTCATTTGTATTTACAAGTATTTATAGTCGGTGTTCCACTACTGTTTCCAGTAAGTGTTTCACTAGTGTTCCCAGTCTGTGTTTCACCACTGTTCCAAGAGTGTTCTCAGTCAGTGTTCCACTAGTGTTCCACTAGTGTTCCCAGTCAGTGTTTCACCACTGTTCCAAGTGTTCTCCAGTCAGTGTTTCACCACTGTTCTAAGAGTGTTCTCAGTCAGTGTTTCACCAGTGTTCCAGTCAGTGTTTCACCAGTGTTCCCAGTCAGTGTTTCACCAGTGTTCTAAGAGTGTTCTCAGTCAGTGTTTCACCAGTGTTCTAAGAGTGTTCTCAGTCAGTGTTTCACCAGTGTTCTAAGAGTGTTCTCTGTCAGTGTTTTAATAGTGCTCCTATCGATATTTCACTATTGTTCCCAGTTAGTGTTTCACCAGTGTTCCAAGTGTTCTCAGTCAGTGTTTCCACTAGTGTTCCCAGTCAGTGTTTCACCACTGTTCCGAGAGTGTTCTCAGTCAGTGTTTCACCAGTGTTCTCAGTCAGTGTTTCACCACTGTTCCAAGAGTGTTCTCAGCTAGTGTTTCACCAGTGTGTTCCCAGTCAGTGTGTCACCAGTGTTCTAAGAGTGTTCCCAGCCAGTGTTTTAATAGTGCTCCTAGTCGATATTTCTCTATTGTTCCCAGTTAGTGTTTCACCAGTGTTCCAAGGGTGTTCCCAGTCAGTGCCTCACTAGTCAAACGTTTCCAGTCAGTATTCCACCATTGTTTCTAGTTTAGTGTTTTGGGTCAGTGTTTTCATTACTTTCCAAATGAAAAAAGTGTTATTTGATAAGTGTTCTGTTGGAGCGATCATCACATTCTGCAGTTAGAACACCCGCCGTAACTTTACCTTTCAGGCACTGTCTTCATTTAGTCTAACTTTAACGTACTTGTGCCTATTTTATTTAAAAAACAGAGAAACTTTTTGAGATGCATAGAATATTCATGGAGGAGACGAGCTTAACGTTCACACCAACGGAGAACAGACTGCTGCAGTTCCACATTAGCAATCTGGAGTACGCCTGTGGCTGTAACCTCTCCAAGGTGGGTAGCGTTGACGAACTGTTTCAAGTTGAGTGTTTCACTAGTGTTCTTGGTCCATGTTTTCATTACTTTCCAAAGGAGCAGTCTTAATTGATAAGTGTTCTCTTGGAGGAATCGTGACATCATTATTATTACTGGTAGTGGTACTGGCTAAAGCACAAGAGGAAAGGGGCGCACATGTCACTTGCACACTGACCAGGGCCCAATTTCATAGAGCTGCTTAAGTAGAAAATGTTGCTTAAACATTTCTGCTAAGCAACAATAGGCAAGATACCAGTCACAGATTCCACATGTGAAATGGTGTTTTAGGCTGGTACCCTTTTTCTGGTAAGCATAATTTGGTTGTGCTTAGCTAGTTTTTGTGCTTAAGCAGCTCTATGAAATTGGGCCCTGGGCTCAAAATTTACACTGGACCGCAGGCCAAAGGCCAGTGATTTGAGTAATTTAGTTTTAATCCTACAAAAATTCAGATACATACATTAAAACTAGCCTGTGAAAATTTAATTTCAAAAGATGTTGGCGTTTTCTGGAGCAGTTTATATCAATGCAGGAATCAATAATCCGTAATTGAAATACACAATCTGAGAAACATTTCATGCAGAAATGTTTCTCGGATTGAAATGTTTTTGAATCCCTTTCTCTAAAAACACATTCCTTTGAAGGGAATTTTTTTCTCAACATGTTATACATTATCAACAGCTGCAGTGTTTCTTACCAAGTAAGCTTTTAAGTCATTCATTTTTTGGAGTAATGCGCCGTATTTTTGACCGCGTGACGGCGCTTTTAAAAATAATTGTATCACTTCCGGGGGTATAACTTAAGCGATTATTGTCTGCTCAGGGAGCTGTGTACAGTTTTAACATCGGCGTTCTGTCACTTCTGTGCGCGAGAGAGTTTAGTCAGTGCTTCTAGAATCTAAGGTGGATTAATAACGGCTCCTTTAAAGAAATAAAGAGCCCTGCATCTAATCTTAAAAAATATCAGAACTGGCAGTTAAGCGTGGCTCATCTTTATACTTACAGAAACAATTGTTATCCGCAAACAAAAACTGCTTCAAATACTTCCTCCAGACAGTTAAGGACTGAAACACATTACTACCAGACGTCATCTCCGTCACGGACAAAAAAAACCTTTAAAGGAGCCGTTATTACCTTAGATTCTAGAAGCACTGACTAATGTCTCTTGCGCACAGAAGTGACAGAACGCCGATGCTAAACTGTACACAGATAGCTGAGCAGACGATAAGTTATACCCCCGGAAGTGATAAAAATAATTTTGAGAACGCCCTCACGCGGTCAAAAATACGGCGCATTACCAAAGGTATACCCTCCCTTTAAAAGGAAAATTTCCTCTTCTTTTTTTATGCACAGGTTTCTTCACTACACTGGGATCAGAATGAAAACTTTGCCCAATTCGCTGGTGACCACACCCTCCTGACCGACGGCTACTCGGCAATCTTCAGCCAGCTGGCCGAGGGGTTGGACATCAGACTCCAGCAGCCCGTCGTCAGCGTTGACTACTCGGGCCAAATGGTCACGGTCACCACGGGAAGCGGCCAGGAGTTCCGGGCAGCCAAGGTAAGGAAGATGTGTTTTGTGAGCGTGTCTTTCCTTTGAAAGCAAGGACTTTAACCAAAATGGATCCGGGTGTTTTGACATTAGAGCGAGGACGTCTTCGCTTTGCTTTCGTGTACCAAACCAATGGGGACGGCGCTGAAAAAGACCTTAAGTCCAAACAATGGGAGAACAAAGAGAAGTCCTCGATTTACCGGATTCACAAACATGATTTCATCTTCACTACCTTATGGAGACCGAGAACAAAACAGAAAAGGGATAACAAAGAGTCTCCATAGGGAAATTCTAAAGACTGGGTTGCTCCACACGGAATTTTGTGTACAGAGTCTATGGGAGGGTCTTAACTACAGGGACAAAGGAAAGAACAAAAGATGTCTCCACAGGGATGCAAAATTAGAATGTGTGTGTGCTTGTGAAGATGTGACGTGCATTAACCCTTACCCTCCCAAGTTCCTCTGCATCCTCATTGCAGAAAGGACGGACTCAGAGGGACTGAGGTGCTCAGGCCCAAATAACAATTGCTTGTCACTGGGTCTGGCATTCCAATCTTATTTGAAGTCCAAACAAATTGGTATGGAGTGACATAGGAGAAGAGGATATTGGAGGAGTGAGGTCGCCAGTATGCAAACAGATCTAGTTTGTAAAGGGATAATAATTTCAATGACTTTTTATGTTATTATGAATCTTCAAAGCCCCAGGGGCATGTGAAATCTCCTTTCAGATTCTTCCACTCTTATTTTAAAAGGATTGAATAATGGCACTCGGCCTTATCTTTCTCGTTCCAACCATTGTAAGCTTGGCTATGGCCATTATGCTCAGGCCTTGAGTGCTTTTGTTGTGTGGGATCTGGGTTGACTAAGGTTGCCTATTCACTACTTGCACGGATCCGCCATGCTTCATTTGTATTGTATTTATGTACACTTGGATGAAAGTGTCATTACATTAACGTGACACTACAGAGTTTATATAATGCTTCTATTCACTGCTGTCCCCAATTCGAGGCTCTACACACAAATGGCCGACCTGTGCAAAGAGCGAATGGTAAGGAAAGGCTCAGAGTGATAATTGTAGTTCACGTTTGCATTTGCAGGTTCTTGTGACTGTCCCCTTGGCCATCCTACAACAAGGACTGATCGACTTCCATCCTCAGCTACCTAAAGAGAAGCAAGATGCCCTGCAGACGTTAGGAGCCGGCGTCAGTGAAAAGGTACAGCTGGAGCATCGCATGGCATATTTGGTGCTCCATACAGGCATGGTGTACCCCACCCCCCCGCTCCTATTGTGTCGTCAGGATTAATTCTTTAAAAGATTTTAGGGGGTTATTTCTGTACAAGAGTAACAGAGTGTGCTAAAGTATCGGGCATGGTACAGCATGTCATACCTTATCCTATGTTCTTAGACTGGTCCCAGTCTTTATCTTTAAGGACTTTTAGGACAAAGTCACTGGCTTTGGCGTGGTGGTTTTACACGTCAGTGTTAGAACGACTCTTGCTTAAAGGAACGTTACAGAATTGGTTTTTGCTAACAAAACAGTGCTGGCAGTGTAATCACTTTATGTAATCCACCATATGCATAAACTGACAAACCTGTAGAAGTTTGAGATCGATCGGCCATCTGGGTCGCAAGAAAATAGTGCAAAACCATTTACAAATTTGCATGTGTTATACAATGCATGAATAAAACGCTCATGAGCGATAAACTCCAATCGGAAATTAGTTTGATTTATTTCTCATAAAATATGGCATTTCAGACAGAAATATTTCTAGGGATGTTTTCTACTATCATCATCATTAGACCGTGTAAGTTTTATGTAAATCTGTGACCAAAAGTATATTTTACAATTACCAATTCTGCAATGTTCCTTTAAGTTATCGCGAATTCAAGCTGAAATCTTTAAGTGACAAGATACAACGGACATTTGTCTTTGCTCAACCCCAAACTATGTAAAGTCTACCCAGTCAGTTTCCTTTGTGGTTATTATTCTCTACCTAGAATTTCGATAGGTTACAACACGAAACAGATCCATAACTTTAATCGTACCTTTTTGGCGTTTTTTTTTACAGATTGCGATGAAGTTCCCAAGGAGTTTCTGGAACAAGAAGATCGAGGGGACAGACTACTTTGGCTATACTCCTGTGGGTGAGGACTCGCGAGGGTTCTACAGCGTCTTCTACGACATGACTCCAAATGTGAGTACTCCACTTCGTCGTAGTGGAAATCATTTCTTTACCGGTGTTCTGACCGAGCGCTCTAGCGCACCAGATTTAAAGGGTGTGTACAACATTGGTAAGGATTGAAAATATAAATGTTCACAGATTTGCACTTAGCTTACATGGTATAAAGATGGTCATGGTGGAAAAGTTTCCGTGAAAAAAGTTTTGCTTGAAATGCTATAGTTTTTAGGTAATGAGTAAAACACTTGGTCTTTATTGCGCGTGTCCAAAACCCAATGTTTGAAAACAGTGAAAACATATGACGGGGTTTTTCACTGTTTTCTCATGACTCTGAAAGACCGATTCAGCTTAACATTTCACAGGTTTGTTATTTCATGTATATGTTGGGTCACATAACAGGCGGATACTTGAAAATTACAAATCGTCGCGTGAGAACTATAAGGTCCTGCAGCAAGACACGTTAGCCAAAATTGCTTTTTCGTTCAGATGGAACATTAAGTCAAGAGTTCCTGTGTGTTGTACAATGCACGTAATCAATCAATCAATCAATCAATCAATCAATCAGTCTAAATTTATAAAGCACCCAAATCAAAGGTTTGCCCAAAATGGCTGAGGCACAGAAGAAAATATATAAGTCATTGATGGAAAGCCTCCTGAAACAAGTGGGCGTTCGGAAGTGTCTTCAATGTGTTGAAGGATGTTGTGTCTCTGATGTGATGAGGAAGTTTATTCCAGAGTTTGGGTCCATAGACTGAGAAGGCTCTATCGGCCTCGATGGATATGGGACGCAGATGCGCTATATTTTTTTTTCATATTCCACTTGCACTTGTGTGATGACTAATAACATATTCATGGTATTTTGCATCCAAACCTCACGGATTGAAAGTCTCGCTCACGAAGTCCGATGTCAGATGTTTCTTCGTTTCTTTCTTCCAGAGTAAAGAGAACCATGTGTTAATGACAGTACTAAGCGGTGAAGCCGTGGCGAAAACCAAAGATATGACGGATGAGAAGATCATCGCTGACTGCATGGAGTGTTTAAGGGGTCTCTTCCCTGGGGAGGTAAGTGTACATGATGCCAGTGTTGTAGTGGAGACCACAAAGTCCTAGACCGAGACTGGACCTTACCTCCGAGACCAAGATGTCATCATGTCGGTTTTAAGGCCGTTGTCCAGTCGGTTGGCCTGCTTTCTCCCTATGGCTCTCCTCCACTTGGCCCTGTCCGTTGCGTCCCTTGCATTGACTCCAAGCAGTTCCATGTCATTTAAGACTGAGATCTGCCACGTCTCTGCACGGTCGGCCGACGGGTTGTGGGCCCACCCGTTGGTACACCTCTTGACCCAGTTGACATCCTCCTTTCTCTCCACATGACCAAACCACCTCAGCCTGTGCCTCCTCAATACGTTGCCGATCCCCTCCACTCCGATTATCCTCCTCAGCTCCTCACATCCTCCTCAGCTCCTCACTTGACAGCCTGTTAGCCAGAGACACCCCACACATCCACCTGATCATTCTCATCTCTGCTCGTTCCATCTGCTGAATGTGCCCCAGCAGATGGAACGAGCAATGTTTGAGACCAATGTTAGTCTTCGTCTTATGAACATGAGTCACCAGCAACTTTTCAATATGATTGAAACTAGAAACCAGATGGCACAAACAATAAGATGCTTTTTGTGCCATCTGGTTTCTAGTTCCACTGTTTTTGTGTAGTATTTTTAGGTTTTACAGGGGTTTTTTTCGTTTAAATTTTACAAACTTTTGTAGTTTTGAAATAATGTAAAACACGTCAATTTTAGTCTTTTTAGCTACTGTGTAATTTTTTCATTGATTAATAAACCTTAATGAGTTAAAAAATGAATTGAATGAAATGTTTGGAAAAGGAAGTTGGTTGTTTTGAATCCAGTTAATTGTAGATGTTAAACAGACCTGATGATTCGTTTTTGTAACGGCAAGGTCCCCAAGATATTTTCTGCTTTGGAGAGGAAAGAGGGGGAGGGGAGAGGAAAGAGGGGGAGGGGAGAGGAAAGAGGGGGAGGGGAGGAGGCAAACTGCAAGAAAGAAAGGAACAAAAAATGACAGACAGGGATCACACCCAAGTTTACGATACAACCTGGGAAGCGGCAGTGAGAGGGATCCCCTTTATGTACTGATATTGGAACCATCTTCCCTCACTCTGTAGGAGGTGCCAGAACCGGTGAGTTATTTTGTGACCCGATGGAGTAAGGACCCTTATGCACAGATGGCGTACAGCTATGTGAAGACTGGAGGGAACGGTGAAGACTACGATACCATGGCAGAGGAGGTAGACGAGAAGGTGTTCTTTGGTGGAGAGGTACAGTAACGCGTTAGAATAAGAATCAGGGCTTGACCTTCACGCTAGTCTGGTGCAAAATGTCTAGTAAACACTGCTAGGAGCTAGTGAAAACCACTCCTAAACTTAACTGGGCCCAATTTCACGGCGCTGCTTTAACCACCAAATTCTGCGCTTGCGATCACCATTTTCCGCTTGCGCTTTTACATGGCAAGAGCGGAATTTCTGCGTTAGCTGTGTACTAAGCGAAGAATGCCTGGTATTGTGGCCTGCTAGCCTGTGAAATACGCTTGACGCAGCGTGGAATCCCCTGCTTCAAGCAGAGCCGTGAAATTATGCCCTGATGGGCTTCGCCTCGGGAAACACCGGAATGCCGGGGGGATCATCTCGCATGTCGTAGTTTTGACCATGGCAATCAAAGCAGTCGACATTTGTCTACTGTGTAAGAAGCATTCATGAGATCATAGTGAAGGAGGGAATGGTAATTATTCAAAAACACAGTGGATGATATCAAATGGTTAGGCAGTAGGAGGGTTGACAGTGTACTGTGTAGATTTATAATTTTCATGAGCCCCCCCTCCCCTCCCTTAAAATAATGAAATTCCAGTGGCACTATCTGTAGCAAAACAATCTTAGAAGAATTTTCATTTAAAGAAAAAGTATGTCATACAGAAACTGTTGAAATGTTTCTTTATTTCTGCAGGCAACAAATCGTCACTTCCCACAGACAGTAACGGGAGCGTACCTCAGCGGTGTCAGGGAAGCAACCAAGATTGTCTCCTGTTGATAGACATTATACAGGTACATGGGGAACCCACGCCCAGTTATACCCGTTTCTATACCCATTGGGTGCACCAAGGCAACAAATCGTCACTTCCCACAGACAGTAACGGGAGCGTACCTCAGCGGTGTCAGGGAAGCTACCAAGATTGTCTCATGTTGATAGACATTATACAGGTTAATGGGGAACCCACTCCCTGTTACACCCAGTTTTATACCCATTGGGTGCACCACATGAATCAAGGCAACAAATCGTCACTTCCCACAGACAGTAACAGGAGCATACCTCAGCGGTGTCAGGGAAGCAACCAAGATTATCTCCTGTTGATAGATATTATACAGGTAAATGGGGAACCCAAGCCCTGTTATACCCATTTTTATACCCATTTGTGCACCTTGCAAATCAAGGCAACAAGTCGTCACTTCCAACTGGCAGTAACAGAAGCATATCTCAGCGGTGTCAGAGAAGCTACCAAGATTGTCTCCTGTTGATAGACATAGGACATGCAGAGATGCTGGTGGGGGGAACCCACGCCCTGTTATACCCATTTTGTATACCCATTGTGTGCACCACGTGAATCAAGGCAACAAATCGTCACTTCCAACTGGCAGTGACAAGAGCACTATGTATCACTTGTGGACGTTGACTCCCAAAAGGGCGCAACCGAGATTATTGTGACGATGACGTCAGGTATATGGCGGCCCCAATCAGTTAACTCCACTTCCCGTAGAGAGCAACGGGAGTGCGCCTTGTGACATCACGTGTAATTGTCGTCATCACGGATGTCAGCAGCAAAGTGAGTTTCAATCATGTTCTTTGTGTATTAGGGAGAAGAAAGAGAAAAAAAACGTTCCAAAACATGCAGTTATGTATTCAGTTTCAAATATGGCCAGTAATATCAATTTTGTGTGTGTGGAAACATTCATCAAAATTCATCGACACTTTAGAAATGTTCTTCCGTTTACCAGTTAATGACACTCATTTATGTATTGAGCATACATTTGCTGTTTGAATATGTCAGTACAATTGAATGTAGGTTTTGATATCCCGAGCCAACACCCTAAGAGATTGATGCATGGTTAATGACATACATACAAGTATGTATTGAGCATACATTTGCTGTTTGAATATGTCAGTACAATTGAATGTAGGTTTTGATATCCCGAGCCAACACCCTAAGAGATTGATGCATGGGTGTACCGGCAAGTTGACAATCAAAGTTTACAAGTGACTTCCTATTATCCATAGTTGGCTTCCTATTATCTCCTTATTACGGACTGTGAAGGGGGGTATAACCCCGTTTCAGCCCCAGGAGTAGGTGACAACTTGCCGCTGGTGACAGTAGATTTGGGTTGACAGCCCAAATCACCTTGACTTGGCCGTCCAGCCTTGTGAAATGGGGCGATATATCTCGTTTAAAAAAAATATTTGTTAAATCATGCAAAGCGTCAAAACTTCATGTATATGTATCTCTGATTTAGATTTGAATGATGTTTGGTACAGTGACTTGCTTGGTCCCAACTGGATGCTCAATGTGACTGGTGTACATGTTCTGTTTGTGTGAAGGAAACATACATGTACATGTGGTACATGTATTTAAACCAGTTTCATTAGATGGCCCCTGAACATGTTTTACAATATATTGTGTAGACTATAACTGTGTGTACTTCCAATAATGCTGCATTTGATTTTTTCCACTTGATGTGTTTCATATTGTATAGCCGGGGACCAGTAGCAGACAGAAATGTGTGGAATTTGGGCTGATTACCAGTTTCTGTCAAGCGAGTTTGTTTTGTTCTGTGATCCTTACAGTGTTGTGTTTGGCAGCTGTTTCACATCGGCCCCCAGAACTTTGTGCACATGTAACTCAAGGGCCCAATTTCATGGCTCTTCTTAGTGCAGAGTACTGCGCTTATGGTCACCTCTCTCCACTAACAGGGTGAACTAGAATTTCCGCACTAGCTGCGTAAGCGAAGAATAATCAGTAATGTGAAATACACACATGCACAAGCAAAAAATTCCTTGGGAAATATGCTAAGCGCAGATTTGTCGATTACTGTAAGCAGAACCGTGAAATTTGGCTCAGGTCTCGCCAACTTCCAAACTTGCGTACGTGTTGAGTACGAAGTTAAATGAGGGGCTCCAAGGTCAAAATTCAGTTTGGTGATGCACTAATTTTCCATTAGGCAGGTCCTCAAGAAAGTCTCTAACCTTGCGTTAAAACGACCGTGTGAAATGCCATTGTGTTTGCTATCCTTCCAGTGCGAACTTTGTCAACGTCCTAAATTATCCAACGACGTCAGATTTACGGGTCCTCACATTTTTGTACGGGACATTTTTAGTTCGTTTCCTTTCCTTTGATATTGAATCAAAACAGTATTTTGATCTTTGGGCTAACGCAACAACTCCTCTTCAAAATGTACGGACCCATTTTTTGTCGACATGCATCAATGTCATGTTTAAAAGTTTGTTCTGAAAGGGTGTAGACAATAAGCCATTTGCGAGTTAGATTTGAATAAAGTCTTGTACAATGACTTGCTTGGTCACAAGTCACCGCTTGCTTTTGTATAGCAACCTCTAGATGAGCAAACCCTGGTACCATTGTGCCGTACACATTCATTCAGAATTGTGTATGGGTGTTCGCTGTCTCTTACGTAACTACGCCAAAAGCTTTCCCCGAATCATGTGACATAGCAACTGTCTCTATAGTCTCAGGAATTCAAATTGAAGTGGTTACTTGTCATCAAGCACGTCATTGTACCAGACAATATTAAAATCTAGCACGCAAATGGCTTATTTGACAATTGACACCATTTTAATGTGAGGTGAGAGATAAGGAACCCACTTTCCTGAGGACTCTGTCTGTCGGAAAAATGAGTGCATCACAAAACTGAATTTGACCTTGGAGCCCCTCTTTAACCCTCTTGCTGTCTGACCATTCAATACCATTCACTGTGGTTTTGAATGATAGATAAACTATGCCAGCCTGCAATATACCATGAGGGAATGCATGTACACAGTACACAGTTAGTTCTGTGCACAGTTGTGCCACCGTACACAACCTTGGCAGTCGAATGGTTTCAAATGGTTACTCAACTCACTGGAAAATGTTGCCAAGAGTCACTGACAGTAGGAGGGTTAAGAAATACAAATCTGATTTGAATATTAAAATGTACATGTATGATATTTTTGTTATTGCTGCTTTTTGTAAGAACTCACGTGATGAAATACATGTAGTATAAAGATGTGGTACTCGCTGCTTGCACGGATCCGCAATGTGTGTGTAGAGCCTCGACTTCATGCTTCATAAATCGTATTTATGTATCTGTTTTGGATGAAAGTGTCATTACATTAACGTTACATTGACAGTACAGAGTTATATAATGCTTCTTCTATTCGCTGCTGTCCCCTATTCGAGGCTCTACACGCAAACGGCTGACCATGCAAAGGGCGAATTCTTTGTGGTTTAAGTCCAGAAAACTTGGTCTAGGTTTCTGATAAATAATTGAGTTATATTTGCACTGCCTGTACAGTACTAGCCATTCAATTTTGTTTAATGGATAGAACGTTAGTTTTGTAAAAAAAAGAAAAGAATAATAATGAGTGAGTGGTTTTTGTCTGTGGTAGCACCAGGGTTCTGCCCAGGATTTCTTTAGTGGTGGAAAAATGTTTCCCTGGAAGCCATTGCGAGATGGATCAGTTGAGTTACATGGTAGATCATAAATAGACTCAAATCAAAGAAGTACTCAAAATTAGTGGCTTCGGATACCATGTTTACTGGTAAATACCCAATTTTACATCTCATTGAAAACCTTTAAAAGGAAATTGCAAAGGTAATTAAAAAATGTGGAAAATATGTGGTGGTCGGAAACAGAGAAAATTCTGCCAGTGGTGGTTGGGGAATCCTGAGTGCCGGGCGGGTTTTCCGGCACCGACCACTGTGGGCAGAACCCTGGGTAGCACGTATACTAGATTTTGTTCACAGTCTTGATGTTTGTAACTTTTGCATATCATTTAAAAAACAGAATTACAATCGGTTTCTTTTAGAGGGCATCACCCTAATGTTTAATTGTTGTTTTGTTGGAGGCAATCAGGGAGGGGAGGGGAGGGGCTGTTTGTTTAAGGGGAGGGTGCAGGTCCCATATTTCCAATGATTTAAGCACAAAAAGTAGCTCAGCACATTCAAATTATGCCTTGCCAAAATAAGGTTACCATCCAAAAATACTATGTCTGTTACAATCTGTGACTGGTATCTTCCTCATTTTTTCTCAGCAAAAAAATTGTTGAGCTACTTTTTGTGCCTGAGCATCTCTGTGAAGTTGGGCCCAGCGTCTGCTTTGGTGTCCATGTCAGGTACCCTGGATACTAAAGGGCTGTTTATTTCACTCAACCATAAAGGGGCCTGACTACTTTTGCTTCCAGCCTCGTTACAGACATATAGGGCCTAGGGCTTTTTTTCCCAAACCTCAGCCTCTGGCACTGGGCTCCGTTTGATGTTGGAAACACCGTGCAAGATGTGCGCTGTTGTAAAAGTGATTGATCGACTCAGCTAAAACAGACTGGCCCCTGACGGGTACCCATGCTATATTCATTGCTTTGTGTAGGGAATCAGACAACGAGGGCAATGGTTTCAGGGACGGCATATTTGTAAACGTTGCTTTCGTTGGTTTTTAAGTTTTGTTTATAAATTGTACATGTACAGAGTATGAATATAAGTAGAATAGGCTTTATTTATTTCAACACTTAGCATTTATTTAGATATACACTTGTTTTCTTGTTTTGAAAGTGTAGTTTATCTTGTGAGGATTTTCAGTGTCTCTTGTATATAAGTCGAGTCTGGGGGGGGGGCGCAAAAACATTGTCCCACCCTGCCCTGTAAATAGTGCCAATACAACAGATTTAGGTGGAGTCCAGAATGTTGGCACTATTGATGGACTTGCCCCACCCAAATCATTGGGTTTGACCTCGGCTTTGTTTTTTGTGTCGGATTCCATGTGTTAGTCATGTACATAAATCCACTGGTAATAATACCGTTTGATAACTTGTAAATCATCTTTGTATAATTACTTTTACTTTGTTCGAGCACCATTTAGATTTATTGTCGAAGTTATGCATACTAGGATTATGTCATGTGGCAGAATTTTCTGTTTTTGTACTATTTGTAAGATAATAAAATATGGTTTGAATTTTCATTGCTGTCTTCAGTCTGCCTGAGCATTGCGCATTGCGCACGTATCTGCTGGTAAGTCTGCTGCCACCTAGCGCCCTCATCTGATGTCAGGAGTGGTGCGGTTACGCTCCCCTGTGGGAGGCCATTCTCGAGTCTTCGCCGTCTACTCTTCTTTACAAAGAAGAGCCTGTTCTCAAACATGCGTTCAATCAGTTGTGTCGGTAGGATGTCCTTGGTTACCTCTAAGACCTTTTTACTGAGAAGGCATCTGTGATTGACTGCATCATAAGCAGCTGATACACATGTAGGTTGACGAACACAACACCGGTTAACATCCCTTCCTCAAAACCATCTTTGAAGTACTGGGTGAGGTTGAGTACTTAGCTTGTTGTAGACTGGCCAGGACGGAAGGCTGCTTGTTCGTGGATGAGGAGTTAATCAACGACAGGTACTGCTACTCTATTTAGTATCAGGTTCCAGCAGTGCCATCACATTGGCTTTCTTCCAGAGTGCCATCACATGCATGGGTGTAGACAAGCAGCTTTGGTTGTAAAGCTTCAGAAGCCATTTTCTTGCCTCCGGTCCAAAGTTCCTGGTCTGTTCCATTGCAGTGTCATCCATGCCAGTTTCGTCGAGGTCTGCGCTTTCCTTCGATAGAGGCTTGGTATATACTCAACTATTTAGCCTCCATAACAAACCTGCTTTGACAAAATATGGCACTGCCATACTGTCGTTGGGGTCGCTCGATGGCCATGACCATACCAAGTATGACTGGACGATTGTTGTCGCACTCACAGATACGCTGATTGTATGTTTGTAAGCACAACATTAAAAAAAAAAAGTGGACAGAAATAACAGGAATCGATATTAATTTTGAGTTTTAATATCAACTCAATGCACTTGAGATATGAAAGACCCATCTATGGGAAATTACAACTTGATAAATTCATGGTGTCTGCTAACAAGCGTAAGATTTTATCATTTTCTTTCCTTGAGCGTATTTCTATCATCCAATCAGCTGGTTTGTGAAAACCACTATTTTTGTCTACTTTGTCCTGCAGCCGATTTCGCGAAACTTTACGCAACTTACGCAAGATTTCTTGTGTTAGTGGTGCACAACTTGGGCAATAAATTTTCGTGAAATCGGATACTGATCTGAGTTTCCAACTGAAATCAAGCAGCTGGTACCTCGGATAGGCAAACTTCATGAAAGCAGGCGGTGACCTAGCCCAGGTTGGACTCCTCCGTTGCAGTGCAGCGGAGACTGGCTTCCTCCCAGGGCAAGAACTGACCCATGGATTTATTTGCCACTCGGTAAAAAATATATTATTATTGCAGTTTTTATTTTAAAAAATTGTACACTGTAATATTTCATTACAAAAGTTAATGGACATATTGCATTTGATTCCAATAATATGAAGAACAACAAACAGGATGGAAGGCACAAAATAATGCAAACATTTTTCTCCAGGACATCAAAATAATCATTTATGAAACTGCGGTGAAAAAAAAGAGTTTATATAAACTCAAAGAGCTTTAACACACAATGCTAGTTTGGGAACAGCGTTGTTGCATTGTCCTTTAGGCATCAAGCAATTTGTGGCAATAGTCTTTAGCATTAAAGGGAAATTATACCTTTGGTTTTTGGAACCGCTTGATTGTTTTAATCCTATATAAATGTAGATATATATCATGAAACTAACCTGTGAACATTTTATTTCAAAAGGTGGTAGCGTTTTTGAGATATCGGGAGCAGTAATTGTCCACGCAGGAAGAATAATCCATCATTGGAATACACACTCCCTCTCTCTAAAAACACATTCCTTTGGAGGGAATTGTTTCTCAAAATATTATACACCTCAACAGCTGCAGTGTTTCTTACCCAGTAAGTTTTTATGGCCATGAATTTTTGGAGCAATTACCAAAGGTATACCCTCCCTTTAAAAGACTGTGTATAACAAGCTGTACTTAGATTGCTGCAGTAATCATAACCCTTAAATATCATTGGCCACTAGTGACCATTATACGGCAAAACAGCCAATCAGAGTTCGTCTTTCATGATGCCCTCCCTCTTCAGTCTATCCAGTAGTTTCAACATGGCATGCTCGATGGCTCCCTGCTTACTCTTGTAATGCTTGGACTTCTCGCTGATACCACTGGAGATGTCCCACGCCGTCCCGTCGTAAACCCATGGTTCCTTGAAGCTGTGAACACGACCCTTGGCCTTGTAGGAGATGACTCGACCGGCAACCGTAACCTGGAAGATTACAGTCAACTTTGGTGATCAACAGCAAAATTAAGCCATGGCCCAATTTCATAGAGCTGCTCGAGCACAAAAGTAGCTAAGCACAACAAAATTATGCTTACCAGAATAAGGTTACCAGACAAAATACCATGTTACATGTACAATTTGTGACTGGTATCCTGCACATTTCTGCTTAGCAGACAATTGCTTAAGCAGCGCTATGAAATTGGGCCCAGGTGCGATGTCAAACCTCACTTGGTGTAAAACTGGGCTTGTCAATTTGTTTCACGACAGAATTATTGTGACAAGCCCAAATCTTTCAAAACATATCGGTTGTGAAAGGCGGTTCAAAATTTGTTCTTTTTTTTCTTAGCTATGTATCTTCAACTGAAAGAAAGCTAAAATGCACTATTCTCAAGGGACTTCTTGTCATCGTTAGAGTCATGGTAAAGAATACAATAACTGCTAGAAATGTAGAACCACAAAGCACAGTTCCTGTCTGCAGCATTTATTGTATTGGATATTTTGCATCAAACTACCAGTAGGTTATTGTAACAGCTGTGACCTCATCTTATATTTATCTTTGACCCTGTTTTCTACTGCCTCTACCCCACCCCTGCCCCTCCCCTCCGCCCCGCCCTTTCTGCCCCGCCCCCTTCGCCCCGACTCCTCCCCTGGCCAGCTTTTTTTTGTCAAATACAAATGCGGAAAAGCAACAGCATACGATATTTTTTCATAGGTTCGTTTCATGAAACTTTTGAAAGTAAATAATACCAAGACGGGCTTGGGAACAAAGTGGTGTGTCCTTTGTATCAAACTGTAAGAATGATACTGTGGGACTCGTTTTTGGGACGGTTTTCTAAACCTCAACCCCGGAGTAGGAGTGTGAAAAAAAGTGAAAGTGAGTATTACCTGTCCCTCCTCGTTGACGGCACTGTTGATGATACTACCGACAGTCGTGATCAGCTCTGGGCTGAGGTTGAATGCACTCGTCATAGGTACTGCAATTGGAAATCAGTTCAATATCATGCATTATTAATACCAAGTATTATAATTTACTTGTTCCTGAAAAATGCAGTATTGAATAAACATCTTGAAAAAGTGTGACGACAGAGATAACCATTTTCAAAAAAACTACCTGTCCAAAGTTGAAAAATGAGATTCAAATGAAATTTCATAAGACTACCTGCAGTTGTGACCATCAGTGTAAGTAAAAGGCAAGCTCGCATCTTCAATGTGTCGTCTACCCAGCCTGTGAATGGCGTTCTGGCACAAGGAGAAAACTTGGACAAGATCTCACTCCCTCAGAGTGTCTTGTAACTTTCTAGTCAGGTCTTAGCCTCTGTAGACAGATCAAGTAATGTTCAATCAGTGGTTTTATGCAGATTGCTTTTATAGCATTCTGGGGACCAGCAGCTCTCATGCCAAGTGACCCAATCGGGGAATAACCAAGTAAATTGCAAAATTTGGGGAATTTTTAGACTTAGCTCAGTTCTGAGAAAACAACGGTTGATTAGTTTGTGGTGGAGTTTGTCACTGTACATTGATGATTTGGATCGTAATCTCTACCTTCCCTTGTATTGGCATGAAATAATACTGTATAGAGACCTACAAGGCGAAAAACTACAAGGCTTTAGTGCTTGGGTGTGACCTTTATATGTGACTATCGCAGTATGGAAAGCAACAAAGGAAACATGGCGCTGTGAATTAAAAAACAACCAACTGCATGTTTGAATCACCACAGATTTGCTAAGAAAAAAAATACACGACCCATTATAGTTTATGGTTGGTTTATTCGTTGGTTATGGTTGGTTTATTGTGGGTTATGGTTGGTTTATTCGTGGGTTATGGTTGGTTTATTCGTGGGTTATGGTTGGTTTATTCTTTGGTTATGGTTGGTTTATTCTTTGGTTATGGTTGGTTTTTTTGTTGAACCCGATGGGTTGAACCTTGACCATGTTGACATTTCAGTCCTACCTAACAAAAATAAATGTTTGGTACCTGTAATCCGACTGATTGTTCAAAATATGTTTATATATGAATACTTTCATTTGCCTGCTGGGTACCATACTTTTTTTTATATAGAGGGCCTAGATATGTATATATATTAACCAAATCTGGTTACATAAAAAATGAATGAAGATTTTGTTCATATCCCATCCCGCAAAATAAGTAAATAACAAAACAATTGCATGCAGGTCAATTTGTTCTCGGTCAATGTGAACTTTAATTTTGTTGTTCAAATGTACGTTTTTGTCCCAAAATATCTTCTCCCTTTCTCCCGAGCCTCTTTTTCCAGCAAGTGAGATGAAACAAACAAAAATATTTATTTTTTACTTATTTTATTATTATTTTTTTTAATATATATATATATTTTTATTATTTTATTTATTTATTTATTTTGAATTTAATTAATTAATTAATTTATTTTATTTTTATTTTATTTATTTATTTATTTCTATTATTTTTTTTTGGAGGGGGGGTTACAGGTTATTACATTAGCCAGGCCTGTGTCGTTTGAATATTGTTCTGCACCTTATGCCCTTTTTTGCAAATGTGTTCTAAAAGTTATATTTAAAGTTAATTTATTTATGAAAAAAAGTTTCAAAACAGACAGCTCAATGCAGATTTTAAAAAGGAAGGTTATACTAGTTAACAATCCTAAAATTTGTGTCAAAGTCGAGCAAACAGTTTTGCAGACTTTATGAATCAAGTATACTTTGATTGCTCTGCGATTGAACTTGACAAATAGGGCCTAGGTCAAAACTTGTTTTGCCTGCTTTCCGAACCGCGACCACCAAATTTATGATGACATTTTTCACAATTTCTGTTTGATGCATGTAATTGAAAACTAGAGGATTGGAATTAAATTACTTTTAAATCCCAAAACCATTAATATCTTGTGCATCCTTAAAATATTTGGACTATAAATGCTCCAAGGCAATTATCACAGCTTCAGAAAGAGAAATCGGCAGGGAAAGAATGTGGCTTTTTATTATAGTCACATTAGGCACTCTATACTTGTGGTTAAGTGGGAATACCCGTTTATGTTTTCAATTGCAAGAAGTTGCACAACGGGCGTGCACTGGGCCTGCGTGATTCGATCATGCAGGAAGTTATTCAGAGACTCGTCCAGGGCTGCCTACAAACAAGGAAATATTAAATCAACTGAGGTCAGACCTCTCTGCTTGACGTGTTGGGATTTCCCATTTTGTCTCCTTAATTGCAACACGACGCGTCGTGATACGTTGATCAACAACTGCCAGACTTTGGTAAGTACACTGTCACTAGTTTATACTCTAGTACTAGTACAGTAGTACATGATATAGTAGGCCTACAAGTAGTTCTAATAAAAACTATTAAAACAGTTTTCTTGTTGAACCTGTGTAGTCTAGCTGATAATACACATCTTAAGAAGTGATCTGGCGTATAAAATTTGAAAATCGGATGTTTGGTTGCGAAGATATAGCGTCTTTTTTATTAGCTAAGGTCGTTCAAAAACGCGAAGTATTTTTATAATCTTGTTCGATTCTTATTATATTAGTAATAGTAGTAGTCGCAGCGGTTGGCACTTACGTACGAGCTATAATTTATGCACGGTTTCCTTCCCTTTATGGTCATGTCTTGATCATGGATTTAACCATTGCTCTATTATGTCTATGATCGATTTAACCATACAAGTAACTTAAGGGTTGCAAGTTTTCAAACTGTGTTAGCAAAAATAACTCTGATTGTATTTTCCCCAGACGTAAGTTCTTACCTTCACAACAAGTTTATTCTGCACTTAGCTGGTGTTCACGATCTGATCGGCTGATCGTCAGCAACACCGGAATTCGCAACACCAGATGAAACTACTATTACCAAGCAACACATTTCTAATCATCATGGCAGGTAAGGAACGCCAATTGCACACAAATTCAACAAAAATATAAATTAATTAAATAAATCCCGAACTGTTAGTATTATATTACCTATGTTAGTATTACTAATAACTTAACAAACTGTGATGAGACCTCATAGGTTGAGCAAAAGGGTCTGGGTGGTACTGATTGTATAGTTGTACCTTGAACAGCTTGAACAGATGGTACTGATTGTATAGTTGTACCTTGAACAGATGGTACTGATTGTATAGTTGTATCTTGAACAGGTGGTACTGATTGTATAGTTGTACCTTGAGCAGGTGGTACTGATTGTATAGTTGTACCTTGAACAGTTAAAGGAACATTACAGAATTGGTAAGAAAAAAACTTGCAAAATATACTTTTGATCACAGATTTACATAAAACTTACACGGTCTAATGATGATGATAGTAGAAAACATCCCTTGAAATATTTCTGTCTGAAATGCCATAGGGTATTTGATGAGAAATGAATAAACTAATTTTCCAATTGGAGTTTATCGCTCAGTGAGCGTTTTATTCATTTGTTGAATCTATATGATTTCTTGCAAATGTGTAGTCGGTTTTTCACTATTTTCTCGTGACCCAGAGGGGCGATCGATCTCCAACTTCTACAGGTTTTTTCAGTTTATGTATATGGTGGATTACATAAAGTGCTTACACTGCCAGCAACTGTTTTGTTAGCAAAAACCAATTCTGTAATGTTCCTTTAACCTAGGAAAGTTGTTATCTAATATTTAAATCAATGTTGTACCATAATATTTGCTATAAATTGGGCGATGCATCTTTAATGCAACATGATTGATTTTGATGCGGTGTTTTGTTTTTATTCCTTTGTATGCATTTATGACCTAGGTAATCTTTTTGGAAATCTACTCGGGGTGTCTGGCAGTTCACTCAAAGATTTTGTGAGTGAAACGTTTTTGAATGATGACGGGCAGGTACGTTAACTTACAAGATCTCCTTTTTTTTGTAATTCTATTTCATATAGACCATGTTACATTTGTTTACAGAGTGGTGACCGCGTACATTATAATGCTATTCCTGACGGGCAAGATGCTACACAGGCTCAATGGGAAAATTTGTATTTTGTGTCATAATTTTCACATAAATTCAAAATTTACAAAAGCAACAGCTGTACAGCTTTTGAGATGTCCCCCCTTTCTTCATATCAAAAGTTGAGGAAAATCAGACAGTGCGATCTCCATAAAACATAAGATTTGTTGTATTCTTCCATTGAGCTGTGTACAAATGTCGCCCGCCGGAAGTCCAGGCTCTGTGGCTCTTTTGTAAACATGTGATGTCACGGGTCACATCTTCTATACACTGAAGAACAAATGAAGCAGGCATTCAAGACCACACTTTCACCATTCGGAAGTTGAATTTCTCCCACCCATTTACAGACGACAAAATTGATTGGTTTGGTTGACCAGCCTCTTGCTGTTGGCTTTTACAAAATTGAATGATCTTTGCATCGATCTCAATTCGAACGATCTTAATTGACCAGCGAATGCTAAACTCCTTTTGACTGTTGAATGCTGAAGTGACGGAGCATTCATTTACAAACAAATTTTAATGAGCCGGGTGTTAAATTGAAAGAGGTTTTGTTGAAATTGTTAGAGGAAACCTATACAACAACAACAAAATAAACTTAGAAACAAAAATTGTAATCAAAAGAAGTAAATAAATAAAAATGAATAAACAAACTAATAAATCAATATAACTACGTAACAGAAATTTATAAAAATGGTAAATCGGACAATCATCTTTTAGCAAGTATCCATTTAGGCTCACATTCGCCATTGATAAAACTAACCCAGCCTTCAACAAAAATGTTCCATACCGATCCTAAAAATGGTGTTCGGTGAACCTTCAAGGATTGCAACCTATGATAAAGATCATTTGTAAAGTAAAAGAAACATTATATGCCGACAGGTTGTTGAGCCGATCGGTCCTTGACTTCTGTCGGAAACCTGGTACCAAAATTCATAGAGCTGCTTAAAGACACTGGACACCTTTGGTAATTGTCAAAGACCAGTCTTCTCACTTGGTGTATCTCAACATATGCACAAAATAACAAAAACTTGTGAAAATTTGAACTCAATTGGTCGTCGAAGTTGTGAGATAATGATGGAAGAAAAAACACCCTTGTCACCCTTGTGTGCTTTCCAGATGCTTGATTTTGAGACCTCAGGCGTGAGGTCTCAAAATCAATTCAAATAAATTACTTCTTTCTTTACTCCCACTTCAGTGGGAGCCGTTTCTCACAATGTTTTATACTATCAACAGCTCTCCATTGCTCGTTACCAAGTAAGTTTTTGTGCTAACAATTATTTTGAGTAATTACCAATAGTGTCCAGTGCCTTAACACGTTGACTGCCGCCTACGAGTATATTCGTTGTAACGGATTCTGCCACTATGAGTATACTCGTAGAGAATGAAAGGGCTTTGTATTATTATTTAAATACACTGACATCACTGAGCATGCAACACATACGCTTCTGGCAGTGGTGAGGACATACATCCTTAGAATGTGTATGCTCAATTTTGTGTGTGTATAGGTACTATACACACACAAAATTAGGTACTATTTGGTATGTGCGCATGCTGCACTGCACTTGGCAAATGAGAACGCGCTACGAATATATGACATGCAGTCAACGAGTTAAGCTCAAAAAGTAGCTAAGCAAAACAAATACTTCACAGAAAATGGCACGTCACATGTACCATCTGTGACTGGTATCCTGCTCTTTTTTGCTCAGCGAAAAAAATGTTAAGCAATATTTTCTTCTTTAATAGCTCTATGATGAAATTGGGCCATGGGTTGATCACGTTATTAAATCATATAATTTATTATGTAGTAATCATGCAGATATGTAATTCCAAAAAAGGTTAGATATGAAGGTCGCACAATAAACTTCAGAGCCAGTCCCCGAAACAGTGGGTTTCCAATACTGTATGTGGGCAAGGCGGTCGACCAAGCCTCTGGGATCACTGCTACTGCTGGTGAAACGGACAACCTTGACGATCCGGAAGATGCAAGTCGAAAAGCGGTAATTACTTCATTGTTTATTGCCCAAAGATTTGTTCTAGGAGATTAAAAAAAGGGGGGAAAAAGAAGAATAATAACATGTATGTTTTTGAAAGAAAAAACAAAGTAGAAACAAAACAACAACAAAAGGATCAACCTTAGAAAAATCAATGTTGACATGGGCACACTCACTTTCGTTTAATAGCAAAGTATATCTTTGGTTTTTGGAACTGTTTGATTGTTTTAATCCTATATAAATGTAGACATATACAGTAAAACCAAACTGAGGATTTCATTTCAAAAGTGGTAGCGTTCTTGAGATATTGCCAAATACCTGGATTGGTTATGTCCACGCAGGAATCATTCATCCGTAATTATGAAAATCTGAGAAACTTTTCATGCATAAGCTTTTCTCAGATTGATATGTTTTTGAATCCCTCTCTCTAAACCCACATTCCTTAGTAGGGAATCGTTTCTCAACGTGTCAATCAACAGCTGCAGTGCTTCTTAAGTGAGTTTTTATGGTAATTAATTTTTGGAGTAATTACCAAAGGTATACCCTCCCATTTTAATTGATCGGATTCTTATGATAATGACTTTTCTAGATATAAAGGTAGACCTTCAGGGGACGCTAGATGGCAGCAGAACTACCGAGTAAGTTTTCTAGGAAATTGGAACATATTTAGAACTTTGTAAACAGTGGGAATCTACTTATTTATCTATTCCCCTAGTGGCTAAGAGACTACTGGTGTAGAAAAGCTGATCCAAAATTATATTGACCTTCACGATCATTCTAAAAGTGTTCTTCTCTTCCTTTGGATTTAAAAGGTTGCAAAATTACTAGGTGTGCTTCGAGAAAGAGGATTGATCATTGACCAGGTTCACAAGAAAACATTACCGGATTCGTCTCCCACGAAAATTGCACCCCCGGAACCGAAAGCGCCCGAGCCACAGCCGAGCGTAACACCAGAGGAAGTCATCCCACTGGATCAGGAACCAGCTCCCGGCGGTAGGTCTCATCAGCAGCCGGAAGAAGATGGGCTTGAGTCCAACTCCGTTGATATTCCCCCACTGTCTGAACCAGTCTACGAAAGAACGCAAGATGAGAAGGAGAACGAGGACGATTACGAGGAACCGCATTTGGAGGTTGAACAAGAACCCGAGCCAGACAACAAATGCAGTAATAATGGAGGGGAGGAGGTTCCCCTGCCAGACAATCAAAGCGCTGATGAGCCGGAAAAAGATAAAGAGTTCCTTGTTGATCATGCAGGTATTAGCACTCGTAGTCTTAGCAAAAACACAGTAAATCAAAGAACTGAGAACTGTGCCCTTCATTTTAATCGTTAATTTAAAAGACCGGGCACATGAAATGCAAACAGTGTGTTTGTTTGTTTGTTTGTTTGTTTGTTTGTTTGTTTGTTTAGATGAGCTTCTCAACAAGGGAATTCGGTAAAGCTCCCACAAGGGGATATTTACGCCAAGCTCTCTCATACAAACATTGGTGTAACGCCTATGGTTAAGAATTTCTCAACAAGGGAACTCTGCAGTGCTCCCACAAGGGGATATAAGCGCCAAGCTGAGAACAGCTAATCTCTCTCATACAAACATTGGTTGAACGTCTATGATTATGAATTGCACAAATCAATGTACAGACCCCTTGCATTGGCCGTCCAAATTGCGTTTTGGACAGCCTCCTTATTTAACTTTATTTAAGCATTCTCAAAAATGTTTGCATTTCATTTATTCTACTCAGGTTCGTGGTCCATGCGCACATTGATGACTGTGTCTGCAGCAATCATTGTTGCCTCCGTTTCCTGTTATTTCTTAGACAGATTTCAAGTAAGTGTTTTGGGGCTGTGTTTTTTTTTTAAATAATGTCAAACATAGCCTGACACTAGTTGATGAAACATCGATGATGGTTCCTGCATTGCCTAAACCATTGCTCTGATCTCACTTTTGGTCACAGCTGTCACACAAAAATACAAGCAAAAAGGCCCGCCGTTCCTAGCAAAACCGGAAATGGCCACATTGAATTGCGGGGGCTGATCCAACTTTGCCGTATCTGATCCACCGATTGCAGGGTTCAACCCTCCTCAAAAGGTGGATTAAACTTGCAAGATCTTGAATCGGGTCTGATCCGGCTTTTTTTTTTTTACACTAAATGTTAATCCACTTAGCTTGGAAGTGTTAGCATGCTTAATACTATGTAAATAATTGATGGTTGCACCACACTAAACAAACTTCCATTGACCTTAGTGTAAAAAACTTTACTGTGAAAAAAAATCCTCATATCCGGGGGGTTGACTCAGTTTTTGTGACACTTTTACTGAAAATTGTAGTTTGATTCTTAATCTGTCAAATTCTTTTCAATTAGAATTTATGTTAATTACCCCAGAAAGTAACACCAAATAGATCCATTTTTTAAGCCAAAATTTATCAAGTCTCTTCAAATGTTGAAGCATCTCCCAGGTTGTGATAAATTGTCATAATTACACAGTCTATTAATGGCATGACCCCTCAAAAAATAAACGCAAAAAACACCGTTAGTCAAAAAACGTTGTGGGTTTACAATTTATTGTAATCAATTTGGGGCACGAATGTTTGCCTGTTAACCATTAAAGTGCATCATAAAATTTACGGGGTTTGCCTTTAACTATTTTAGTTACTGGCCAGCAGGACCAGTTAGCTTGTCATTTCACTAGTCTGTCAGCTGTTTCATCACTAGTCCGTAGTTCAAGAAATAGGGATGCTTTTCAACACTGAACTAGCGGGCCGGACTTCTTGGAGAGAATTTTGGCTGGTCCTCGGTTGTTTTAACTGGCGTTTGGCCAGCGGACCACTGTCAAGGGAGATTGCTGATTTACCTGAAATGTGTGGTGGTGCCACTTAGCATCACATAGTCTCCAATAGACCCTTAACAACGAGAACCGAATGGGGTCACAATAATAATAATGGGTTTCATTTCCACAGCTCTTGCCGGGCAGCGCCTTCTTGGTGTTTTTAGCCGTCCTCGGTATACCTGTAGCTTGTACATTTGAGTGGACATACAAGATTCTTGGCGTATTGTTTAATGTTCTCTCGAAGGTACGTAAATAATTTGAAGATGTATTCCATTCGTTTACATTTTGCGTGGATAGTTGTGACTGATTATCACCTGATGTTATTACAAAGTGCATTTTGCCATTTAGAAATAAATGTTTGACCGATCAAACTGTATGGGACACTTATGTGAGAATTGAGCAACAGCAGACCAGGGCCCAATTTCATAGAGCTGCTTAAGCAGAAAAAATTGCAGAAACAGAAATGAGCAGAATACCAGTCACAGATTGTACATGCGACACGTTTTTTTTTATCTGGTGACCTTATTCTGGTAAGCACAATTTTGTTGTGCTTATAGCTACTTTATATGCTTAACTAAGCAGCTCTATGAAATCGGCCCTTATGTGTGTGCTCAGAACTGCAATACATAATATATTGCTGCCACCTGCCGTCCCGAAGAAATCCATTGTAACATTTCGACCGGCCCCGGCCGGTCTCATCCAAGACAAGGTCCCTGTTCAGGATGTCGTGATGCATGATGCGAAAAAAGTAAAAAGTAAAAAATGCCTGGTTGATTACGTATAAGAGGAGGGTGTCAAACCCAGTAAAAGTACCAAAAAAAAGTAAAGTTGTGGACTTACAACAGGAGAGGTGTCAAACACAAATAGTACTAGTAGCAGAGAATTGCTTTAATTCATTTTGTAAGTTGATTGTATATAATAAGGTCGTTGGCCTGTGGAATTTTGTGTAAATAAATCTAAGTGAAACTAAAGAAGGTTCAGACTCTAGAATTATTATAAGACCGACGTTGGTTCTCACACTGACAATACTGCTGAACGACGCAGTGCTCACAATCACAACACGCATTACTGTATGTGTGTTGTTGCCATTCGAACTACATGAACGCTGCAATTTGTTCATTAATGTTGCGATCAAGACCTACCTTTAACTTGGATGAGGAAAATTGAATGCAAACTTTAAACAATTGATCCGCTGTCCAGATACATCAAATTGTTATGGTACTGGTCAAGTCTTTCGTCAACAAGGAAGATCTATGTATTAGTTGTTTGAAACTATCTGTTTCATCTGATAGATGCATAAAATAGTAATTGACCTATAGCTTACAGTGTCTCATTTTCCCGATAGGGTATACAGAGAGCAGTTAACGTAACTCTGATACTGTCGAAATCGTTTTCAAATCTTCGCGGAGTTCTGCAGCCGAGTAAGTTAAAAATCATTGTTAAGATTATAAAGTAGTTAATGATATACGTAGAGTAGTTACATTGCAACTTTATTGCAACTTTATTTCCCTGTGTGGATGTGGGTGAGGAAGCCTTATGTGAACAAAATAATACAAATGTGGACCCGAGAGCAAAGGATAATCAACCAACTTGTAGACTTGTGGACAAGTCGTTAATTGTATGTCGCGGTGACAGCTCTTTTCTTGCGAGGCTGCTGGCTCCCGACTACAGTCCCAATAGTCTTGAGAGCAGAAGTATCCCGGAACCCAGCAGTCTCACGAGAACAGCAGCAGTAACGCAGAGACCTTTCGGATGTCAGTTTCCAAAACAACTTACAGAACGCTGGGAAAAAACAAGACTAACAAGTTGTGTTTCTAGCAAGTTCCGTTTATTCGTAAAACGTAACCCCACCTCTTGGGGGTCACACGAATTCTCTTCTGGCTTAACAATTACATAATACTATTGGCAAGGTCTGCAGAATAGCCTAAACATCTGACGCCACATTTCGAGGCACGTGAACAATGCCAGATATTGGCCTTGAGCGCCTGGCAGGCCCCTTGTGCCAAACGCACCTTTGACCTCGCATCCCATTCACACGGAAGGAGATTTGTAGTCTATACACGCATTCATAGTGAGTAAAACAACATTAGATATACAAGCATGTGCAAATGTGTAAATGATCAAGTGGTAGCTGACAAACTGTCACTTTGGGGCAGACCAATCATAAACACAGAAATGAAAAGCATACCTTACTACTAGAATACTGCATGTTTATCCAATAAAATCTTTGGGCTTGTAAGACCTTGGGTCGATTTCACAAAACTCTTCCTAACTTAGGACTAGTCCTAGCATGTTAAGATAGGACTAGTCCCAAGTACTGGGCCTAACTTAGGATAGTCCTATTCTTAGCATTGCCTAGGATAGTCTAAGTTAGGAAGAGTTTTGTGAAATCGACCCCAGGGGTCGATTTCACAAAGCACTAAGATTCATCTTAGTGCTTTGTTATCAGTATTACCATAGTGATTTGCATTGTGACATCACTCTTTGCTAAGCAACTGCGATGGATTTGCAGTTACGATCAGTCTGAACTCTTTGTGAAATCGAGCCCAGTGCCTGTCTTTATCCTCGCGGATAAAGACGGGGGACCAGTCTATCTGCAGAACAGTTTATAAAGTTGTTGTTCCTTTTTGGGCACTCTAGTTGGCGCATTTCTTGAAGTTGTCCCTGACTACAGAGGATCGTATGCTGCATGTGTGATGAAGGTATCGCACCCCACGCCCGACATGCTGGCACTGAAATATGTAAGAAGTTAAGAATTCTTTTTAGTTTGCTTAGAGCAGATAATGGAGTTACTGTGGCCACATTTCGGCCGGAGAATCGAGTTCTGCCTGTCATTTATCTTTATTAGATAGATTGCAGAAGTGTATTGTTAAAGGAACATTACAGAATTGGTAATTGTAAAGTATACTTTTGATCACAGATTTACATAAAACTTACACGGTCTAATGATGATGATAGTAGAAAACATCCTTGAAAATTCTGTCTGAAATGCCATATTTGATGAGAAATGAATAAACTAATTTTCCGATTGGAGTTATCGCTCAGTGAGTGTTTTATTCATTTGTTGAACCTATATGATTTCATGCAAATGTGTAATCGGTTTTTCACTATTTTCTCGTGACCCAGATGGCCGATCGATCTCAAACTTCTACAGGTTTGTCAGTTTAGTATATGGTGGATTACATAAAGTGCTTACACTGCCAGCAACTGTTTTGTTAGCAAAAACCAATTCTGTAATGTTCCTTTAATCTTGTTGGTGAAGGGTTGGGATAAACATAACAACCTCTTCCCACCGTAGGTCTGTAGCCAGCCTCTGTCTTTTCTAAAGATATTTTCATGGTAAATGTGCCACCAGTGTGTCCGACCCAGTTCCAAGTGCATTGTGAATGGAAAACACCAATGAATGGAAAACCATTTCTCATAAATTACGGTGCAATAATTACGTTTTGTAGTAATATTTATATTACAAAAAAGGTGCACTTTTGATCTAGTCGACCAATACATATCATGTACCATACATAGATTCCCTTATTATTTTATGCTAGATGTCACTAATATTTGGTAAAGCAGTTTACAACAGCTATTTAGGTTTCTTTCCTACTGCAATTCAATATAAAAGTGCTGGCATGTGAAGCATGTAAAAGTCCCCTAAGTTATTTTATATACACAGCGAGACATATTGATTTAACTGGGCTCTCTCTGTGTGACAGCATTTAGCTCTAAAATAATCAGCAGACGATTGGGACAAGTTTAGAGTTTTAAATTGCATTTTATTGAAACGTTAAATACACTGTATTATAGATTTATGACTTTAAAGGAACATTACAGAATTGGTAAGAACAAAAAACTTTTTGATCACAGATTTACATAAAACTTACACGGTCTAATGATGATGATAGTGGAAAACATCCCTTGAAATATTTCTGTCTGAAATGTCATATTTGATGAGAAATGAATAAACAAATTTTCCTATTGGAGTTTATCGCTCAGTGAGCGTTTTATTAATTTGTTGAATCTATATGATTTCATTCAAATGTGTAAACGGTTTCTCACTATTTTCTCGTGACCCAGATGGCCGATCGATCTCAAACTTCTACAGGTTTGTCAGTTTATGTATATGGTGGATTACACAAAGTGCTTACACTGCCAGCAACTGTTTTGTTAGCAAAACCAATTCTGTAATGTTCCTTTAATAGAGCATTAAGTGCGATTAAATGTTTTTGTAATTTTATTGAATGTTATATAAACTTCACTTTCGTGTCTTATTTAAAAAAAACAGAACTACCAGCTGACGTCGATTTGTAAAGGGATTGCCTTCATTCTGAACAACTTTGACTTTGATGAGAATGAGCGACAAGGCTCTCAGGTAGACCTTGACAATGTCAATCACCTGTTTCGGGAGCTGGGATACAGGATTGTCGTCCATGAAAATCTTACTGGAAAAGTAGGTCACCGCCATAGTCAAAAGAGGGTGCAAAATCTGTCAAAAGAGGGCGCACTTCATGGCATAAAGCCAGAGCTTAAATATTGCTAAAAATGTTCAAAGACCTAGGGAAAAATGTAACAAGGTGTTTTGTATAACCGACTCACTGTAAATAAGTTGACATTATACTCATGAACTTTTTCGGCATTGTGTCATTCACAATGACCAGATACAATCTTCCCCAGCTAATTATACAAGTATTCAATTCAAAGCTTGCCTAGTGACAACTTGTGATAAGAAGCCCTTTTCGGGTTTTTTTTTTAATGCATGTGCGCACACAGGGTGCCAGACAAGACTGCATTTGCTACATTTGGACTGAAACTAATCAACAAAAGAAAACTGGTCCCTCCCATGTCGCAGGTCTCTCAAAGCACAGCGCTGTGTAAAGTTACGGACGCCATCTTGGAACAGCCAAAAATCACTATACCGTAGTTGTCCTTATTCACAAATCCACTCTTCATTATTGCGGCGTCCTATTGTACGAACCCCTCAAAAGTGCAAAGAAAGAAAGAGATGGAACAATGGCTTTGAAGAATGAGGTACTCTGGGCACCCTGCTCAGGGATGGGAGTTCTTAATTGGGTACGAAGGAAATAAGGTACCGAAGAATCCTTGGGTGTTGAGGACAAAGAGAATTCACCCAACCCCTGCTCTCATGGGTTGGCTTCTGTATTATATTCAGTTGAGTGTACAACTGGTTTAAAGGTATTATACAGGATTGGTAGAGCTGACAAAATAGTCGCAGACAGTGTTCATGTTTTGTGTGATTAACCATATACATGAATAACGAACCTGTGAAAATTTGAGCTCAATTGGTCATCGAGATCACGAGAAAATAGTGAATAGAGACCTTATGTGTTTTCTGTTTTTCAAACATCAAGTTTATTATCGCACGTGATAAAAACTATTGTTTTATTCATTTCTCAGAAACGATAGCATTTTAGGCAGAAATATTTTAAAGAACCCTTTGTACCATTACTTACTTTAAATCATGTAAGTTATGTGTGAATCTGTGAACATTTGTGTTTTTCATCTTACCATAGTGTACAGGGCCTTTAAACAATATGTCCAGCATAAAAAAATCACAATATCATGTGTGCTACTGATTTCTGTTTTGCAAGGGTAAGGTTAAAATCTGCTTAGATTAGACTAGGAGTCTCCTGTAGAAATGTACTAATTAAAAAAAAAAAATTCACATTCTTTTTAAATTGTTCCAGAAAATTGTGGAGTCCTTTCGACACTTTGCTGACATGTTCAAGGAAACCTCTTATGACTCTGCCGTGGTTGTCTTGATGAGCCACGGTAACACCGGGTGATTCTGGGCACCGACCTAGTCACGGTCAAGCTCCGAGACCTGGAGAAGAACTGGAAGGGGACAGGTGTCCCGGACTGAAAGGCAAACCCAAGATGTACTTTGTACAAGCATGCCGAGGAGGTGGGTCAATTCTGCTAAGCACGAAAACTTGCTTAGCATGAAATTTCTTCATTAATAAAAACAGGATTACCAACCAAATTTCCACTTGATTTCAGATAAGCAAACAACAGCTGAATACCAGTAACAAGCAATATCCAACACATGGAAATTGGTTGGTAACCCTGTTTTTATCACGAAAGAAATTTCATGCTAAGCAAGTTTTTGTGCTTACCAGCTCTATGAAATTGGACCCTGGTCATCTCATCTTCGCACAATACCGCAGCATTTCCATTGTAATTATTAGCAGTGCTGTAGTCGAGTACTTTCAGCCGAGTATCAAGGACTGCCGAGTACTAGAGTGGCTGAGTACATGTACTTGGTCCGCCATGATTGAATGAGGTACAAATCATTAGTAGTCTGCAACATTTTTCACTTGTGATGCACAAGTTGATATTGACTTCATGCATTTCCATCATGCAAAGGGGAAATCCAATTTATATTGTGTCAATAATTCAAAACTTTGTGTGTTCATTTGTTGCACCGTATCACTAACAGCCATTTTAGTATTAGTATAAACACACTGATCATGGTTTAAACACAGGCAACAACCCACTCAAAATATCACAGTAGAACTTCCTTTCTTAAATTTGCTTTATGTAAAACCTCTTTTGGATTCATATTATTCCTCAGATTATCCAATAATTGTTCCTGTTGTTGCCGATAGACCGTCCCCACAAGTACCAGGGGGGGAAGAGTGGGACACAGTGCCTCTCAGTGTTGTACCTGATAACGATTTTGCAAAGCACACGGCAGACATAGCGGATGTGCACATCGCTTTTGCTACATCGGAAGGTTGGTTTCATTTTTCCCACTGACCAATTATGTATGAATCTATGTAATATATGTATAGTTTGGGGTTGAACAAAAAAAACTTGACTAGAGCGGGATTTGAACCAATGACCTCTGGATTAAAGTGCCGGCGCTCTACCAATTGAGCCATCTAGCCCTATGTTGGCGGTCTATTAATTTGTCAATATCTTTGTTCGGGGGTGCAATTCAGAAGCCATTCAACCTGTAACTACCGTATAGCCAGGGATCACACCCAAGTTTACGATACAACCTGGGAAATCGACAGGCAGGGGATCACTTTAAGGGATGCAACTTTTTTATCTCAAGTGAATATACTGCATACATACATGTACAACAACATTTAAGCAAGGAATTGATTCTGCCATCTTAAATCTTCAACAAGGTGAATGCATGTATGATGATTAAAAATTTTAAACTTTTTTGACAAAGAGGAATCATTTGTACTTATTGTACTCCTGAGTACAATGGTTGAGTTTCCAGTGCAAGACACTGAGTACTTGCTTGTACTCGAGTAGAACTAGGGACTGAGCACGCTGAGATCCAATACTACCATTGAGTACTGAAGAGCTTCGTTATCAGAACATTAACACGTTGACTGCCTGTCATTATATTCATAGTGCGTTCCAATTTGCCAAGTGTGGTGCGCATGCGCGCATAAGTGCGATGTGCATGCGCGCATACCAAATAGGTACTAGGAAAATTTTTAAAAATTAACATGCACATTCTACGGTCGATGTCCTCACCACTGCCAGGAAGCGTATGTGTTGCATGCTCAGTGATGCCAGTGTATTTAAATAACAATACAAAGCCCTTTCATTCTCTACGAGTATACTCGTAGTGGCAAAGTCCATCTAACCTGTTACTACGAATATACTCGTAGGCGGCAGTCAACGTGTTAATAGCTACTAGGTTTTTGTGGCGTGTCGTAACCGAGCGGTTTAGTGTATCGGACTCAAGTTGTGGTGGCTACTAAAGTCATCAGGATGTGGGTTCAAACCCTTTCATGACACTTGTGTCCTTGAGCAAGACACTTAACTATAATTGCTCTTCTTCACCCAGGGGTTAATGGAATTCCTGTGAGAGCAGAGATGGTTCTTGTGATTGATTTTGCTTGGTGCGCTACATATTTGGCAGCACAGACTGTATACTTTACAGGGAGCTGAGATGGTTTAAAGGAATGCTATAAATGGCCCAATGACCAGGAGTAATAATGTTGGAGCACCATGAGCGTCACTGATAACCACTGCAATTATTATTAACTACTTCGTTTACTGTTTATTTAGGTCACTTGTCATTGAGAAGTGAAGTGATTGGATCTTTCTTTGTTCAAGCTTTGTGTGAAGTGTTCTTCGCCAACGCCCATCTGGACAATATGGATACACTTATGACCAAGGTAAAACCTATAGCCTTTATTAATCCACCCTCATTTCTTACTAGCATTGGGTTCTTCTTTTATTATTATTATTTATTCGGCCAAGATTTCAACAAACAGTACAAGATACAATATTACTGAAAAATATTACAGTACAAGAAACAACGAATGTAAACGTGACACCTAGAACAATTGTAATCCAATGATGAAATGGAAACAGAACACTGACAAATCAAGCAAGACAACTATAAAATCAGACAGGACAAGCCCATTCTAAGATGGCCAGGATTAATCAAAGTGAACCTAACCACTGTGACTCGAAAGCCTATTATTCCAATCTTAAAATGGGAATAGAATCTTTAACAAATGCTTCCTGCATTGGGTTACTGACAGACTGCTTATCCTTATTCCTCTTTCGACTCTTCGCTATTCTAGTTTGGGAATTTACAGTACAGAGCGCCACCACATTATGTAAATCACCCATTAAAAGCGGACCCGAGATTGCCTCTGACAAACTGAGTGGGTACTCGCCGGTTTGGAAATGAGCAGTTTTCATTTTTTCAAAATGATCTTTCTTTATCTGATCAAAAGTTCATGAGGCGTAAACAGGTGGTTTAGGGTGCCACTGCCTGTGAGTTTGCTGACACAGATATCAACCAAATTTCACAGGTTCTTAATTGTCTATAATGTGAAGTGCTGGGAAAAAGTCTTAAAAAAGTTACTATGAAAGCAACTTTGAATCATAAAAATTGGTAGGACTTTCTCTCTGCTCTTCAGCATTTCTGTTATTTGACACCAGCAGTAGACTAGTGGGTCAGGATCACTGGCCTTGGGGAAGTGGGTTCACTGGGTGGATATTTATATTACAACTACTTTACTGATAACAATTACTGATAAGAGTCACAGTGAAACCGGGGTCCAAATTGAAGGCCAGAGCGCTGAAAAGATGCGGTAATCTTCAAGGTTACGGCTGCTGGATGGAGTCACTCGACTTGGACATAGCCTGTGAAAAAATAGCCTCTCCAGGTGCAAACTATGGGTGATGGTGCACTCCATTGTGAATTCCACAAATACCCATACTGTAGGTTCCAAACCTTATGACTACATTTAGTTCCTTGTCTCTTATTCCCGTTTCATTGCTCTTTCCATTTTCCTGCAGGTTGCTTACAGAGTGGACCGCATGAAAGGGAAACTGTTTGACCACGCGACACAAGAGTGGATCAATGTGAAGCAGACTCCAGAATATATCAAACGAGGCATGCGAAAGTCTCTGTATTTCCTCCCTAAATACACTGCAGAAAAGTTGGTTCCATAGACCCCTTGCATATGACTTCACACTCTCAAGAAGCGCCATCCCTGAGGCCAAAAGGAGGCAGATCATTGGACGATGGCTGTTCTTTGTGCGTAAAAACAAGCGCGTGACCTCAGCGTACTTGTAGCGTTTCACGTGATGCAAAGGGGTCTATTGATTTCTATAGCCCCCTTGCACAACGCGGAACGCACCTCCGAACAATGCGTGTCATTTTGGGAGTCAACTCTATTGTGCATATGTTTGTGCACAGTTTTGACTCCCAAAATGGCGGACAAGATAGGCGAGTGTGAGTGCGCTGCGCGTTGTGCAATGGGTTTTATAACCTGTTTAGAGAGGGTTGAGACCTAACAGTACTGTAGACTGTAATGATAATTTGGGAGGCTACCTTTACAAAAATGTCTGCAAGCTTGCCGCAAGATTGTAAATTTGTTTTATTATACATTTAACAGGGAAAGTGCAAATAACAAGACGGTAAATAGGAAATGAGAAGAAATGTTCGATTGTAGATGTGGGAGGAAAGACCCAAATAGGGGGAAACCACGCAATCAGGTATGGACTAAAAACCCAATCCACATGCAAGGCTTAGGGCTGAGGTGGGATTCAAAGCGAGGTCAACAGACGTTAAAGGTAGGGAAAGAAAGCACTGAGCTAACCTGATATTTTATTAGTAGTATATTTCAATTTTGTTGCCATTAGCTTGCGAGGGTTAGTGGCAGGTCACCTACAATTCTTGTCATTCTGATGGGACCAAGTAAGATTTTTTAATGATCCTTTTCATACAAAAAACTGTTGATATTTTTTTGTATAATGTACATATAACAATTGTCAATCAGATTGTATAAACAAAATTATAACTAGAAATATAGCTGTGATAATGTTTGGTACTATAGCTGTATGTCATTTGTCTCTTTCAAGTGTTTTCTTCCTTCACATACTTTTGTTATTGAGTGTTTATTGAGCTACGTTTCCGGTACATTTGTAATGTTAACGGAAACAAAAATGTAAACAGCCATCCTGTTGTTGAGCACCTTGTCCAATGTAGTAATGGTTCAGATCCAACATCCTCATCTCATGGAGAGAGTGGCTCACAATATCTTTGGAATATCATATTTTGCGTTTGAACATATATCTCACATTTTATCGCCTTAAAGGAAGTGGATACTTATGGTAATAACTCAAGAAATACATTACCATAAAAAATTATCTGGTACTTGAGAGCTGCTGAGTGCTGATAATATAAGACATTGTAAGAAATGACTCCCTCTGAAGTAATGTAGTTTTTGAGAAAGAGGTTATTTCTCACTGAAATGTTTGAATCTGAGAAATGCTTTAGGCGTGAAGCCTTTCTCAGGCATTTGAAAGCATACAATTCTATGCAACAAGGGTGTTTTTTCTTGCAACTTCGATTGACCAATTGAGCCAAAATTTTCACAGGTTTGTTACTTCATGCATTGTTGGGATACACTAATTGCAGTAGCTAGTCTTTGACAATTACCAAAAGTATATCCTGCCTTTAAGGATGCTGTAGGGGCCTATAGTGCCCCAAGCGTGGTTTTTTGTGCAACTGGATAGCCAAAAGTATTGTCGGTTTCCGGCACAAACTGATTTGTTTTTGCCATTAAAAAACAGTTTTTCAAGGCTGTGACATTTAATCAAACAAGTTGTTTCTGTGTCTCATTCGAATCTGTGTATAAATTCATGTTTCAACTTTGGTCAAACTCAAAGAGTTACTTGGGAAATAAAATACATATACCAGGGGTAGACAAGATTAAAAACTGCTTAGTTCCAGAAAAACGAAATTTACCAGTCAGGATGAGCGGGTGCAGGCCCGTAACCAGGATTTTATTTTAATTTTTTTTTTATTTATTTATTTATTTTTTTTTTGTTTTGGGGGGGGGGGGGGGCGAATGTGAAAGAAAAAGTACATCGGTGGGTTAGCACCGCCTGTCAGCAACGCAGGGGGCCGGGGGGGAGTCCCTCAGAAGTTGGATTTTTTTTTTTGGGGGGGGGGGCGTCCCCCCCCCCCTGGTTACGGGCCTGAGACCATGTCTAGGCCAAGATGCACAATGCGGACTTTTCTGTTTTCCATGGGGGGGGGGGAGCGGACCTTTTGGGGGGGGGAGCAGACTTTTGGGGGGGGGGCGTTGGCCCCCCCCCCCCCCCCCGGTTACAGCCTGGCGGGTGTACAAACCTTTAGACCCTTAGTCCACTGATCGTAACACCTCCCCCTACCCCCAAAAGTAGTCTGCCCCAAACCAAAACTTAATAACACCATTCAAACTCAAAAGGTAAGATAGACTGTTAAAAATAAGATGTAAAAATTAACAATATAATACAGTATAGAAATCTGGAGGCATGGTCTTAAAGCCAGGACAAAAAGTGCCTAGCCAGTATACTAAAAAGGATTTGGAAAAGAAAAAACTGACAGCTAAGTTAACTACACATAGACAATCAAGATAATGAGAAATGAAACATGTAGAGAGTTAGGTTTTTGTCACCTTTAAACAACACGCCCCTTTAATACACTTCAGCTATAGCGGGACATATCACCACCACTATTGTCTTTAAATCATACGTCATAGGAAATAGTCCGTCATTTATCGAAAATCAGGGTTTTATTTAAACCAACCTGAAGTTTTGGAAGTTTGTGTATAATAGAAAGGAACTTTAATTAAATGAGTAGTGGGTATTTGTGTTCTCAATATACTTTATCCGCCCCGTTGCCCTTCTCGATCGGCGTAGGAATCTGAAACTTCAACGAGGGTAATGAGGCCCAAGACGACCGGAAGAAGGAGCCGCTGCCGTATGTTTTTTGGGATAATTTACGAACAGGCTCTACTGAAGTGAAACAATATTTCGTCATTTTATTCATGCCAGCTACCGTTAATTTACATCATCCACCTTATTCGAGGTTCAAGACCTTATATCATAGAAGAGATTAGGTGAGTTTTTTTATTTCATATTGATCTTGTATTGGCTAAAAATGCTATGCAAACATGTAATGTTGGAAGTTTTGAAGTACAGCAAGACGTCGTATTGTGTACACTGAGACTGTTCTTGTTAATGACACGCACCTTGTATTGTCGTGTACTGTTTGGAATTCCGGCGGTATGTAAATTGTAATATGCTTGTGGGTGGATTGAGCACAATTCACATACTCCATGGCTGGCAGTGTTTAGAACCATGCTGTTAAGTCCTATCGGTGTAGGGACATCACAATGATTGCTTTGTAATGTTTTTCTTTATTTCAAGTCAATCATACTACATCGTGTTACTTAAGTATTTGTAAACAGTTATTGAATATTAGTAGCATTTCGTCTATAGCCCCATAAATAGGGAGTTCAGACAGCTCGACCGTCGGATAACTTGACAGTTGGACAACTCGATAGTTGGACAATTCGAGGGGTCAGAAAGCTCGGCAGGTCAGACAACTCGATGCCCTGACAAGTTGTCATTGACAAAGTGACAAGCACAAGAGAAGTCGATGGTTGAGTGACGGATCTCTGTCACCGACAAATCTGACAATAAATAGAACCCAGACCAGTCTGCCAACCATTGAAATCATACAGAACAGAATCGTCACAAATAAACAACTAAATTTTATTATTTCCCTACGGAAACCAGTCATCTCGCCCCCCCCCCGGCAAAGTCGCCCCCCACAAAGTCGCCCCCTGCAAAGTCGCCCCCCAGCAAGCTCGCCCCCTCCAGGTACAAACTCACCCCCTCACAATGTCGCCCCCTACAAAGTCGCCCCCCACCAAAGTTGCCCCCCCCGACACAGTCGCCCCCTTGGTATTTGCGTGAAAGTTTACGTAAGCGCGGCGGTCCCATGGTCTTCATGTGTTTTTAATAAATTTCTTTTTGAGAGTTTCTTCTTAAAGGCACAGTACACGTTTGGTAATAGAGCCTACCAATTGTGTTAATCCTATATAATTATGCAGGTGCATAAAAAACATTACAGTGCAAGATTTATTTATTTATTATGTCTCCTGTAAATTTGTCTATTCGTCTTTTGATAGTTTTTAAACTACATACATCTGTATGATATGTTTTTACGTTATTTATCCTCAACAAAAATGTATTAAGTCTTTTAGGATTAAATAAATGTTTCTTTAATTTCTTTTTAAGAGTTACAACGGGAAAAATTTTGTTGTTTTTCAATTAGTAAAAGTTATTAAGTTATTTACCCTCAACAAAAATGTAAAAAAGTTTTTAAGGATTCCCTTTCTTTAAACAAGTTAAAAAAAAAAAAAATTTCCCCTTAGAAAATCATTGCAACAAAAATGTGTAAAGTCTTTAAGGATTCCCTTTCTTGAATCAAGTTAAAAACAACACAAATTTTCCCTTAGAAAATAATTGCAACAATAGCGAAAAAAATGCATAGGGGGCAACTGTGTCGGGGGGGCGACTTTGTTAGGGGGCGACTTTGTCGGGGGGCGACTTTGTAGGGGGCGACATTGCGAGGGGGCGAGTTTGTACCTGAAGGGGGCGAGCTTGCTAGGGGGCGACTTTGCAGGGGGCGACTTTGCAGGGGGCGACTTTGCCGGGGGGCGAGATGACTGGCAATCTTCCCTACAATGTACCCTATCGAATTCTGTCCCTGAACTGTTAACGTTCGACCGTAATAATAGCACCCTTGCTCATTTCTGCTGCCATGCTTTGCCCAAGTGCTTGCGGGCTGCGGGCTATATCCATGGCCCCCACTCACATCGCCAAAATTAGTGTAAACTCTTTTTTTTAGGGGGGGGGGTTTGGGGGGCACAAAGGTGCACCATTTTTTCTAGGGGGTACTTCTGGGCAATTAAAAGTGTAGTAATTAAAACTGCCCCCCCCCATGCAGTAAATTAACCAGGGCTGAAGGAAGTTGAGTCAAAAGAGGTGCTATCAGACAAAAGTTCTGCACAATTTGCTGTACGGGGGACTTATCTCCTATTACACCAGCCATCCTTGCGTTGCCCTCAGTAGGGTGTGGTTGTGCTGCAGAAGCTGCACAGGCAGGGAGCTGCACAATCCTGTTCCCGCCTTGTGGTGTATTTTGCGTGGAATTGTAGACAATACACACACTGTGCAAAGGAGCTGCCATTAATGGAAAAACATTTCATTCACTATCCCTGGGCATGCAGGTCATGGTGTAACGTTCGACATGAGCTGTATGCAAATTATACAGTACTAAATATTTTTTTATGAGCTGAGTGTAGCCAAGTGGGCCAAGCAAGTATATTACATGCCTGCAGCTGGCTGGCTGGCAAACCAATAAGAAGGTGTTTCTTTTGCTTTGTTTCTGTTTTCAAACCAAACCCAGGGAGGTTTAAAGAGGGGCTCCAATGTTAAATTCTTTTTTGTTATCCACTCATTTTTCAATTGTTAGAGTCTTAATGAATATGGGGGGAAAACTTGGAAGTCTCTAACCTAACATTAAGACGGTGTAAAATGTCATCATTTAATTTATCTCTTAAATTTTGCAGCCTGGTTTCGGACCTTTTAAACAGCGATGACTGATGACTCTCACCCTTGATAACGATGACAAGCCAGAAGATGGTAGCGACAGCCTATGGCAAATTTGGCAGTCCCTTGCAAACACCAATAAATATTTTCGAGGCTGCTGATGACACAGAGGAGCAAATTTCGGTCGATGCAATGATGATCCCATCCAAGGGCAGACCATCAATCACTAAAACAGTACATCAGGGGAAAACCCATTCTGGGTGGCTACAAAGTCCGAGTCCTGTCTAGAGTGTCCGGCTGGAGTTATCTGCTACATGAAAGTTATTGCAAACTTCTGTGGAGGACAACTGGCCAGTGCTGTACACAATGCATCAATGGTATGTATTGGTTAGGACAAAGTGTTCCTAGTTCAGGGCTTTGAAAGTCAAGAAAATATCCTCTTACTATAGGTCTTGTGTCACAGATGTTTGTCTGATTTGGCATGTCTTGGCCAAGCAGCCTAGCGTACAGGACTCGATTTCTGGGCCCAATGTCATAAAGCTGCTTAAGGACAAAAAGTAGCTAAGCACAACAAAATTATGTTTACCAGAGTAAGGCGACCAGCCAAAATAGCGAGTCACATGCACCATCTTTGACCGGTATCCTGCTAATTTTTGCTTAGCACCAAATTGTTAAGCACAATTGTCCGTTTAAGCAGCTCTATGCTCAAATCACAGATTTATTGCTTCTATTCACCCAGGAGTAAATGGATATTTGAGGGCAAAAATGTTTTGCAATTTTGGGTGAACAAAGACAAAATGACTAGAGCAGATTTTGAACCTACGACCTCCAGGTTTATGTGCAGGTGCTCTATACCAATTGAGCTTTCTAGTGCAATGTTGGAGGTCTCCCTATTTTGTCAATATCTTTGTTCGAGGGATACTAGTCAGAAGTCCTGCAAGCTGCAACCTTATACTGCTGTATAGCCGGTGATCATACCTAGGTTATGATGCAACATAAAGTGGCTAGGGGAGCACTATACGCCTTTCTTAATATTTATGCATGATGTCATAATTGTAATTAAGAAAGGCGTATGAGGGGAAAATATTTGCAATTTTTTTGTAAGTTCATTTGAAATTCCAGCCTTGCCTCGTGTTTTTCTTAATCCTTGTAGTTCTTGAAATAATTATTATACCAATATGCTACTTATTGGCTGTGTCTCTTTAAACAATATATGTTTGTACTTTTTTCTCAGTCGGTGTTCAAGAGTTACACATTATCACTCATGGCGTACATCCAATCTGCTCTTTCGGACTTGCTTTGGTTGTTCAGAGCGGCCAGCAAGCAACTTGCACTATCATCAATCAATCAATAGGTATGTTCTTTTTCAACTTATTTTGGGACGTTTCTATTTTAGCAACTGAATTATGTAAATATTTCCCCTGTGAAAGTTTTAGTTGAATACAGTTCGTGCCTATTGAGAAAACAGAGACAAAAAATTGTCACAGTAATTTCATAAAGAATGCTAAATCCATCCACGTTTAGTGAGGTGACAGCGGGTACCAACCACAGCTCTGCTGTGTTGAGGATAGCATTCAGATAAACACCACAAAAATTTTGAAAAGTTGCCTGCTGGCGGGGTTTTTGTAGATTCAAATTTACTTTTATTGATTTCTAATCAACCAATGGAGCTTCGTAGTCAACTCCTTGTGTTGAAGTGGGTTTTATATTATGCGTAAACGTATAAACAATGATACTGTGGAATCAAAACTAAAGTGCAATTAAAACTGACCGCTGTCTGTTTCAACATAGAACATGAAACACAGCCTGAATGACATAATTGTGGCTCTCATCAACACCACGCTAATTTGTAGTCGAAAATGTAATTTTCTTTCACCGCGATGATACTGTAAAAAACTATAATGCCTTAGTAATTAATCAGTATGAGCAATTGATGCCACGTCAAAGCCTTCACAAAAGTATATTGTGTATTGTACTAAAAATAACCGCCATAAAATTTACCATAACCGTTAACGAGAGGCACCAATTGTTCCCAGAGGGCTTATCACTTGCAGAATTGAAATAAGCTGTAGGCCTAATTATTATATGACAATATTAACGAAAAGGTCAAAACATTGTTTTCGTAAATAGTACAGGCCTAATAAGCCTTGGGTATCTTTTAAAATTTGAACCAAGTTTCGAGCAATTTTGTGCAAGAGTCTTGATAACTAAAAACAAATTCAACAAACTCGGGCAGTGCTGGGACTAGAGGGTTAAATTCTACACCTTGTGTATTTGTAGGTATGCACTTGTACTCGATAAAATAATCGTTATTTTTTTCCCAAGGATCAAGCATCATGCCTGCTGCCAATAATAAATAGGTCAAAACAAGCTTTTAGCCAGGCATGCGATATTCAGCTTTCTTTTTCTTCATTTATTCATTTGTTTTCAACAATGACCAAACCTGTACATTGTCTTTAGATATAACTGCACTGTTGATAATTTCAGTCAAACTTGGTGGTAATTGTTTTCATGACTACCAAACGTGTGTGATGGTGCGCCTGCAAAATTGATCTTCAATGTCCCGTAATTTTTTTTTTAAACAAGTTTCTCAAACCATGGCAACACTGCTGGTTGAAACGATATAGTGCCTTAGTGCTAGAGGCATGATATTCTCCCTACTTTAGTCTCATTTCCAATTGTTGCCCTTGGAAAAAACATAATTTTTGTGATAAAATAGCCCAAAATGTCTGTTAACCCATTAGCCACTGGACTGCCCAGCCGCCCAAAGCCGTAGGCACTGTACACGCGGTAGGCGAACTCGCTCACCAGCTTGTGTTTATTTGGAGAAATAAAACTAACATCAAAATGAACTAGGTCAAGTCGATAGCAATCATTTTTAATTTCCCCCTTTCACAGTTGCCTTGCTAAATGTTGACGCTAATGATAACGACATTATTGTGGCTCTCATCAACACCACGCTAATTTGTAGCCGAAAATGTAATTTTCTTTCATCGCGATGATACTGTAAAAAACTATAATGCCTTAGCAATTAATCAGTATGAGCAATTGATGCCACGTCAAAGCCTTCACAAAAGTATATTGTGTATTGCACTAAAAATAACCGCCATAAAATTTACCGATAACCGTTAACGAGAGGCACCAATTGTTCCCAGAGGGCTTATCACTTGCAGAATTGAAATAAGCTGTAGGCCTAATTATTATATGACAATATTAACGCAAAGGTCAAAACATTGTTTTCGTAAATAGTACAGGCCTAATAAGCCTTGGGTATCTTTTAAAATTTGAACCAAGTTTCGAGCAATTTTGTGCAAGAGTCTTGATAACTAAAAACAAATCAACAAACTCGGGCGGTGCTGGGACTAGAGGGTTAAATCCTACACCTTGTGTATTTGTAGGTATGCACTTGTACTCGATAAAATAATCGTTATTTTTTTCCCAAGGATCAAGCATCATGCCTGCTGCCAATAATAAAATAGGTCAAAACAAGCTTTTAGCCAGGCATGCGATATTCAGCTTTCTTTTTTCTTCATTTATTCATTTGTTTTCAATAATGACCAAACCTGTACAATGTCTTTAGATATAACTGCACTGTTTGATAATTTCAGTCAAACTTGGTGGTAATTGTTTTCATGACTACCAAACGTGTGTGATGGTGCGCCTGCAAAATTGATCTTCAATGTCCCGTAATTTTTTTTTTTAACAAGTTTCTCAAACCATGGCAACACTGCTGGTTGAAACGATATAGTGCCTTAGTGCTAGAGGCATGATATTCTCCCTACTTTAGTCTCATTTCCAATTGTTGCCCTTGGAAAAAACATAATTTTGGTGATAAAATAGCCCAAAATGTCTGTTAACCCATTAGCCACTGGACTGCCCAGCCGCCCAAAGCCGTAGGCACTGTACACGCGGTAGGCGAAATCGCTCACCAGCTTGTGTTTATTTGGAGAAATAAAACTAACATCAAAATGAACTAGGTCAAGTCGATAGCAATCATTTTTAATTTCCCCCTTTCACAGTTGCCTTGCTAAATGTTGACGCTAATGATAACGACATAATTGTGGCTCTCATCAACACCACGCTAATTTGTAGCCGAAAATGTAATTTTCTTTCATCGCGATGATACTGTAAAAAACTATAATGCCTTAGCAATTAATCAGTATGAGCAATTGATGCCACGTCAAAGCCTTTACAAAAGTATATTGTGTATTGCACTAAAAATAACCGCCATAAAATTTACCGATAACCGTTAACGAGAGGCACCAATTGTTCCCAGAGGGCTTATCACTTGCAGAATTGAAATAAGCTGTAGGCCTAATTATTATATGACAATATTAACGCAAAGGTCAAAACATTGTTTTCGTAAATAGTACAGGCCTAATAAGCCTTGGGTATCTTTTAAAATTTGAACCAAGTTTCGAGCAATTTTGTGCAAGAGTCTTGATAACTAAAAACAAAATCAACAAACTCGGGCGGTGCTGGGACTAGAGGGTTAAATCCTACACCTTGTGTATTTGTAGGTATGCACTTGTACTCGATAAAATAATCGTTATTTTTTTCCCAAGGATCAAGCATCATGCCTGCTGCCAATAATAAAATAGGTCAAAACAAGCTTTTAGCCAGGCATGCGATATTCAGCTTTCTTTTTCTTCATTTATTCATTTGTTTTCAATAATGACCAAACCTGTACAATGTCTTTAGATATAACTGCACTGTTTGATAATTTCAGTCAAACTTGGTGGTAATTGTTTTCATGACTACCAAACGTGTGTGATGGTGCGCCTGCAAATTGATCTTCAATGTCCCGTAATTTTTTTTTTTTAACAAGTTTCTCAAACCATGGCAACACTGCTGGTTGAAACGATATAGTGCCTTAGTGCTAGAGGCATGATATTCTCCCTACTTTAGTCTCATTTCCAATTGTTGCCCTTGGAAAAAACATAATTTTGGTGATAAAATAGCCCAAAATGTCTGTTAACCCATTAGCCACTGGACTGCCCAGCCGCCCAAAGCCGTAGGCACTGTACACGCGGTAGGCGAACTCGCTCACCAGCTTGTGTTTATTTGGAGAAATAAAACTAACATCAAAATGAACTAGGTCAAGTCGATAGCAATCATTTTTAATTTCCCCCTTTCACAGTTGCCTTGCTAAATGTTGACGCTAATGATAACGACATTATTGTGGCTCTCATCAACACCACGCTAATTTGTAGCCGAAAATGTAATTTTCTTTCATCGCGATGATACTGTAAAAAACTATAATGCCTTAGCAATTAATCAGTATGAGCAATTGATGCCACGTCAAAGCCTTCACAAAAGTATATTGTGTATTGCACTAAAAATAACCGCCATAAAATTTACCGATAACCGTTAACGAGAGGCACCAATTGTTCCCAGAGGGCTTATCACTTGCAGAATTGAAATAAGCTGTAGGCCTAATTATTATATGACAATATTAACGCAAAGGTCAAAACATTGTTTTTGTAAATAGTACAGGCCTAATAAGCCTTGGGTATCTTTTAAAATTTGAACCAAGTTTCGAGCAATTTTGTGCAAGAGTCTTGATAACTAAAAACAAAATCAACAAACTCGGGCGGTGCTGGGACTAGAGGGTTAAGTCCTACACCTTGTGTATTTGTAGGTATGCACTTGTACTCGATAAAATAATCGTTATTTTTTTCCCAAGGATCAAGCATCATGCCTGCTGCCAATAATAAAATAGGTCAAAACAAGCTTTTAGCCAGGCATGCGTCCGGGCGTCTTTTGGACGCCCTATTTTACTTTTGGACGCCCCGAAAAACTGTCGGACGCCCTTGAAGACGCCCTGTATTTTGTACATAATAAAAAAAATTTACTTCCAAAAATCTGAAAATGTAAGCAAAACGAACGCAAATCCAAACTATTACTACCTGCCAGCTGCAGTGAAGGTAACTTTATGCAAGATACAACCAATTTATCTTAAATATACTGATCGCCCATTCATTGTTTACCTTGGAAGGCTTGAACCGCAAAGGCTTTGAAACGCAACGCCACGCAGTAGAAAAGTTTACAAAATACATGTACATGTACATAGTCGACGTAAAAAGCCTTGTGTATGATGATGTACATGTACATGTACATGTCGTGTACCTTAGGGTTGTGTGATAGATCGTCAGCTAGCTCGAGACACACGTGTTGTAGACTTGATTTCGACTTGAGACTTGATCGTAGGTTAAAGACGGAGTTTAATCCACAAGAGGGCGCTATTTCAGGCAATAATGTATTGGCTATCAGCAGCACTAGACAATTCTATGTATGTGGCTATCAGGTAGACTAAAAACCACGAGCACAGACTTGGAACCAAGTCTAGGCACGTCGTTCCCGCTCTTTTCTGGCTGCCGCAACCTTTCAGTGCATATTAATGTATGCACAACATCGCACATGCGCAGTATATGAGTCAAAACGTGCGTGTCTGCTTGTTGTATGTGTGAACCTCCCACCATGAGTATGGGTAATGCAAGTTTAATAAAGAATTAGCGACACTGCTTGATAATATCAGAAGGTTCATGTACTCTTTACATGACCACTGTCGAACTGTCCCTCGTAGTATTACACTGTACATGTATATTGCGTATGCATGTAATGTAATGTACACTGAAATGTTATCTATCGTTCCGCTCGTTTAAAATTCACGGGCTACGTGTTGAATACGACCGGGGTAGTCAATATGAACAAATCGTGACCCTGCCCAAACTTTAAAAATAATAATAACAGCGAGAAATACTAAGATTCTTAGGGCTGTACGGTGCTGATTTCACTTTTTTAACCCTTTAGCCGGCCCAGACTCAAAGCACAGTAAATGCAAAAATAGTTCTATGGTACATGCTTGCTGAAAATTTATCCTAAAAATTTGGACGCCCTGTTTTTCAATCCAGTCAAATTTGGACACCCTATTTTCAAATCCTGGCTAAAAGCTTGGGTCAAAATGATATCGTAGAATACCTTTAGGACCAGTATTAATAACCAATGGCATAAGAGCCGTAGAAATGCTTTGTTATTTGCAATTTCTTTGGTTTAACACAATAAAGTCCTTAGTGAGCAGCACTCCTTTTGAAATTTTGCCTTTAGAAATTATAATTCAGATTGTACGGAGTCGCTCTATTTTGTTTTCGTTTGTGCGTCGCTGTGGTATTGTCTGGCTGTGCATCATGCCTGCTGCTAATATTAAAGTAGGTCAAAATGATATTGTAGACTGCCCTTTAAGACCAGTATAATGACCAGTGGCATAAGAGCTGCAGAAATGTTTCGTTGTTTGACAATTTCTTTGGTTTATCACAATAAAGTCCTCCCAATAAAGTCCTTATTGAGCAGCACGCACTCCTTTTAAAATTTTGCCTTTAGAAATTATAATTCAGATTGTACGGAGTCGCTCTATTTTGTTTTCGTTTGTGTATCGCCCCTTTAAGACCAGTATAATGACCAGTGGCACATAGAGCCGTATAAATGCTTCGTTGTTTGACGATTTCTTTGGTTTAAAGGTATTGTACACTTTTGGTAACAGCTCAAAATCAGTGTCCACATTTTGTGTGATTCAACATATGCATGAACAAACAAACCTGTGAAAGTTTGAGCTCAATTGGTCATCGAGGTCACGAGAAAATAGTGAAAAGAGATCTTATGTGTTTTCTGTTTTTTCAAATTATTGCGTGCGATAATTACTATTGTTTTACTCGTTTCTTAGAAACAATAGCATTTTAGGCAGAAATATTTTAAGGAACCCTTTCTACCATTACTTACTTTAAATCATGTAAGTTATGTGTGAATGTGAATCTGTGAACATTGTGTTTTTCGATCTTACCAATAGTGTACAGGGCCTTTAACACAATAAAGTCCTTAGTGAGCAGCACTCCTTTTAAAATTTTGCCTTTAGAAATTATAATTCCGATCGTACGGAGTCGCTCTATTTTGTTTTTGTTTGTGCATCGCTTTGGTATTGTCTGGCTGTGCCACATTCAAAGATTTTGAAAAATGATATAACTGTTAACAAGACATCCCTTTCTACAAAAACTATGTAGGCATAAATGAATAATTAAAAACAAAACAAAAACAAGGAAATTTATGACAACAGATAAGAAATTCAAGAAATAATAGTAATAACAATTAATTTCAATTGTTTAAATATACGAGGGGGAAAAGTAAGTGATGAGTAATCTTCCATGTAATGAGTTGAATTTTAAAATTAATAGAGTTTTCGGCATCAAGACAGGCATAATTTTGAACTTGTAATTGTGGTATGGGTATCGAAGCAAGTGCATAACAAGATAGAATTGGATTATAGAGATAAATATATGAATGATTTTTCTTGTCATCAGTCTTAACTATTCTAAGGATATTGTTGTATATATCTGGTATTGTACGATAACGTTGTTTTTTTTTAAAGCTATGCTATAAACCAAAATCACCAACCCTGGCGAATTCATAATCTCCCTTAAAAGGAAAATATTTAGTTTCTTTCAGCGAGTGCGTCTTACACAACATTTAGCCACAAGGTCAAGTTTGCAGCACCTATTGCTGTCAAGAACTAGGTCGGCTTGTCCACGAGGCGTTAATCAAAAAATTAGCAGTGGAAACACGTATTGTTGGCCAATTTGTGACTGCGGCTGGTACTGTTACCACACACCTTTCCTTTTCATAACGGTACACCATGGCAACACTGCTGGTTGAAACGATATAGTGCCTTAGTGCTAGAGGCATGATATTCTCCGTGCTTTAGTCTCATTTCCAATTGTTGCCCTTGGAAAAAACATAATTTTTGTGATAAAATAGCCCAAAATGTCTGTTAACCCATTAGCCACTGGACTGCCCAGCCGCCCAAAGCCGTAGGCACTGAACACGCGGTAGGCGAAATCGCTCACCAGCTTGTGTTTATTTGGAGAAATAAAACTAACATCAAAATGAACTAGGTCAAGTCGATAGCAATCATTTTTAATTTCCCCCTTTCACAGTTGCCTTGCTAAATGTTGACGCTAATGATAACGACATAATTGTGGCTCTCATCAACACCACGCTAATTTGTAGCCGAAAATGTAATTTTCTTTCACCGCGATGATACTGTAAAAAACTATAATGCCTTAGCAATTAATCAGTATGAGCAATTGATGCCACGTCAAAGCCTTCACAAAAGTATATTGTGTATTGCACTAAAAATAACCGCCATAAAATTTACCGATAACCGTTAACGAGAGGCACCAATTGTTCCCAGAGGGCTTATCACTTGCAGAATTTAAATAAGCTGTAGGCCTAATTATTATATGACAATATTACCGAAAAGGTCAAAACATTGTTTTCGTAAATAGTACAGGCCTAATAAGCTTTGGGTATCTTTTAAAATTTGAACCAAGTTTCGAGCAATTTTGTGCAAGAGTCTTGATAACTAAAAACAAATTCAACAAACTCGGGCGGTGCAGGGACTAGAGGGTTAAATCCTACACCTTGTGTATTTGTAGGTATGCACTTGTACTCGATAAAATAATCGTTATTTTTTTCCCAAGGATCAAGCATCGTGCCTGCTGCCAATAATATAATAGGTCAAAATGATATCGTAGAATACCTTTAGGACCAGTATTAATAACCAATGGCATAAGAGCCGTAGAAATACTTTGTTATTTGCAATTTCTTCGGTTTAACACAATAAAGTCCTTAGTGAGCAGCACTCCTTTTGAAATTTTGCCTTTAGAAATTATAATTCAGATTGAACGGAGTCGCTCTATTTTGTTTTCGTTTGTGCGTCGCTGTGGTATTGTCTGGCTGTGCATCATGCCTGCTGCTAATATTAAAGTAGGTCAAAATGATATTGTAGACTGCCCTTTAAGACCAGTATAATGACCAGTGGCATAAGAGCTGCAGAAATGTTTCGTTGTTTGACAATTTCTTTGGTTTATCACAATAAAGTCCTCCCAATAAAGTCCTTATTGAGCAGCACGCACTCCTTTTAAAATTTTGCCTTTAGAAATTATAATTCAGATTGTACGGAGTCGCTCTATTTTGTTTTCGTTTGTGTATCGCCCCTTTAAGACCAGTATAATGACCAGTGGCACATAGAGCCGTATAAATGCTTCGTTGTTTGACGATTTCTTTGGTTTAAAGGTATTGTACACTTTTGGTAACAGCTCAAAATCAGTGTCCACATTTTGTGTGATTCAACATATGCATGAACAAACAAACCTGTGAAAGTTTGAGCTCAATTGGTCATCGAGGTCACGAGAAAATAGTGAAAAGAGATCTTATGTGTTTTCTGTTTTTTCAAATTATTGCGTGCGATAATTACTATTGTTTTACTCGTTTCTTAGAAACAATAGCATTTTAGGCAGAAATATTTTAAGGAACCCTTTCTACCATTACTTACTTTAAATCATGTAAGTTATGTGTGAATCTGTGAACATTGTGTTTTTCGATCTTACCAATAGTGTACAGGGCCTTTAACACAATAAAGTCCTTAGTGAGCAGCACTCCTTTTAAAATTTTGCCTTTAGAAATTATAATTCCGATCGTACGGAGTCGCTCTATTTTGTTTTTGTTTGTGCATCGCTTTGGTATTGTCTGGCTGTGCCACATTCAAAGATTTTGAAAAATGATATAACTGTTAACAAGACATCCCTTTCTACAAAAACTATGTAGGCATAAATGAATAATTAAAAAAAAAAAAAAACAAGGAAATTTATTACAACAGATAAGAAATTCAAGAAATAATAGTAATAACAATTAATTTCAATTGTTTAAATATACGAGGGGGAAAAGTAAGTGATGAGTAATCTTCCATGTAATGAGTTGAATTTTAAAATTAATAGAGTTTTCGGCATCAAGACAGGCATAATTTTGAACTTGTAATTGTGGTATGGGTATCGAAGCAAGTGCATAACAAGATAGAATTGGATTATAGAGATAAATATATGAATGATTTTTCTTGTCATCAGTCTTAACTATTCTAAGGATATTGTTGTATATCTGGTATTGTACGATAACGTTGTTTTTTTTTAAGCTATGCTATAAACCAAAATCACCAACCCTGGCGAATTCATAATCTTCCTTAGAAGAAAAATATTTAGTTTCTTTCAGCGAGTGCGTCTTACACAACATTTAGCCACAAGGTCAAGTATGCAGCACCGATTGCCGTTGAGAACTAGGTCGGTTTGTCCACGAGGCGCGAACAAACAATCAGCAGTGGAACACGTATTGTTGGCCAATTTGTGACGTGGCTGGTAGGCTACTGTTACTACACACCTTTCCTATCATAACAGTACACCAAACCTGAACAATAAGCCGTTGTTGATAAAAAAAAACTACCAGTCGCAAACTAATTTCGTTCCCATGGCATCAAGTGGAAAGTGTTTAAAGCACCTGGTTTGTATTGTATCAATGTCTGAATTTGTGTGCCTCGTTCTTATGCAAGGCAAGATGTAAAAATTATAAGGCAATTATAAAATATAAAAATAAGTAGCTAAGTCTCTAAGTAAAATACAAAAAACAAAACTAATCAAAGCATAATAATAATAATAATAACGAGGTCCTATAAAGCGCACATATCCACAAAAAGGTGCTCAAGGCGCTGTGATAAAGGAAGCAAAAAAAAGGGGGGGAGGTGACCAAAAGAAAACTCAGTTAGGAGGAACTAAAAGCTTTTGACATGAAGTGAGTTTTGAGAGACTTTCTGAATGAGTGAATAGTATTGGAGGTTTTAATGTGAAGAGGAAGCTGATTCCAGAGATGTGGTGCTGCAACAAAGAATGATCTGTCCCCCCAGGTTCGATGAGATTTGACTTCTTGAAGAAGATATTTATTTCCCGAGCGTAGGTTGCGGGATGGCTTATACTTATAGATGCTGAGCATGTCCATGATGTACGTTAGCGCTTGCCCATTGAGTGCTTTGAAAAGCATAGTGTTAGCCAGAGGGGTGTCTTGGTTTCTTTTGGACACCCTGTTTTAAATTTGGGCACCCTGTTTTTTCTGTCATTTACAAGTAAGTGAACAATTTGGACACCCAGTTTTTTATTTCCAGCACATTTTGACAACCTTTTATTAAATCCTGGCTAAAACCTTGCATCAGAGCACAGTTCTAAACCATTTGTGTAAAACCCCTAAAAGTTACAGAATGACTTTTTTTTAATTCACATTTTTCATTTGCCCTTTAAATGAAAACAATCATGCAGTGCCCATAAGCATAAGTTGACAAACTTGCAATAACATTGCATTTCAGCAATAAATTATGTCAAAAATATTGCAGACTTTTTGACTAGCTACTAGACATTGCAGACTAATTTTGACAAATTGTTCCATATCATACAAAGAGAATGTAAGTTTAGATGCAGTCTCTCGAAGATACACAAAATATTGCAGGTTGTTTATTTATAAAATGTTTATCACTATTTTTTAAGAATAAAACCTTTCAAAATTTAATCCTAATTTGAAAGTAACTAACTCTACTGATGGGTCAGTTCAGGGTGTTTGAAAGTTACATGGTCCATGTTTCGACAACAGATTTTTTTTTTTTTTATATTTTTATTATGAGGTGTCGGGATCCGGATAAGTCATTTTTAGATTTTTAATTTACTACCACTCATTGTTGACATATATTTTTTTTGAGCAATACCTTAAATTAAACTTTTTACAAAAAAAAAAAAAAAAAACAAAAAAAAAAATTTTGATTAAAAAACGCCCCCAAAAATTTCTAAGGCAGCAGTGAAAGAAGAAAAAAAGGGGGGAGGTGACCAAAAGAAAATCCGTTAGGAGGAACTAAAAGCTTTTGAACATGAAGTTGAGTTTTGAGAGACTTTCTGAATGAGTGAATAGTATTGGAGGTTTTAATGTGAAGAGGAAGCTGATTCCAGAGATGTGGTGCTGCAACAAAGAATAAACTGTCCCCCCAGGTTCGATGAGATTTGACTTCTTGAAGAAGATATTTATTTCCCGAGCGTAGGTTGCGGGATGGTTTTATACTTATAGATGCTGAGCATGTCCATGATGTACGTTAGCGCTTGCCCATTGAGTGCTTTGCAATAAAGTCCTTAGTGAGCAGCACTCCTTTTAAAAATTTTGCCTTTAGAAATTATAATTCCGATCGTACGGAGTCGCTCTATTTTGTTTTTGTTTGTGCATCGCTTTGGTATTGTCTGGCTGTGCCACATTCAAAGATTTTGAAAAATGATATAACTGTTAACAAGACATCCCTTTCTACAAAAACTATGTAGGCATAAATGAATAATTAAAAAAAAAAAAAAACAAGGAAATTTATTACAACAGATAAGAAATTCAAGAAATAATAGTAATAACAATTAATTTCAATTGTTTAAATATACGAGGGGGAAAAGTAAGTGATGAGTAATCTTCCATGTAATGAGTTGAATTTTAAAATTAATAGAGTTTTCGGCATCAAGACAGGCATAATTTTGAACTTGTAATTGTGGTATGGGTATCGAAGCAAGTGCATAACAAGATAGAATTGGATTATAGAGATAAATATATGAATGATTTTTCTTGTCATCAGTCTTAACTATTCTAAGGATATTGTTGTATATCTGGTATTGTACGATAACGTTGTTTTTTTTTAAGCTATGCTATAAACCAAAATCACCAACCCTGGCGAATTCATAATCTTCCTTAGAAGAAAAATATTTAGTTTCTTTCAGCGAGTGCGTCTTACACAACATTTAGCCACAAGGTCAAGTATGCAGCACCGATTGCCGTTGAGAACTAGGTCGGTTTGTCCACGAGGCGCGAACAAACAATCAGCAGTGGAACACGTATTGTTGGCCAATTTGTGACGTGGCTGGTAGGCTACTGTTACTACACACCTTTCCTATCATAACAGTACACCAAACCTGAACAATAAGCCGTTGTTGATAAAAAAAAACTACCAGTCGCAAACTAATTTCGTTCCCATGGCATCAAGTGGAAAGTGTTTAAAGCACCTGGTTTGTATTGTATCAATGTCTGAATTTGTGTGCCTCGTTCTTATGCAAGGCAAGATGTAAAAATTATAAGGCAATTATAAAATATAAAAATAAGTAGCTAAGTCTCTAAGTAAAATACAAAAAACAAAACTAATCAAAGCATAATAATAATAATAATAACGAGGTCCTATAAAGCGCACATATCCACAAAAAGGTGCTCAAGGCGCTGTGATAAAGGAAGCAAAAAAAAGGGGGGGAGGTGACCAAAAGAAAACTCAGTTAGGAGGAACTAAAAGCTTTTGACATGAAGTGAGTTTTGAGAGACTTTCTGAATGAGTGAATAGTATTGGAGGTTTTAATGTGAAGAGGAAGCTGATTCCAGAGATGTGGTGCTGCAACAAAGAATGATCTGTCCCCCCAGGTTCGATGAGATTTGACTTCTTGAAGAAGATATTTATTTCCCGAGCGTAGGTTGCGGGATGGCTTATACTTATAGATGCTGAGCATGTCCATGATGTACGTTAGCGCTTGCCCATTGAGTGCTTTGAAAAGCATAGTGTTAGCCAGAGGGGTGTCTTGGTTTCTTTTGGACACCCTGTTTTAAATTTGGGCACCCTGTTTTTTCTGTCATTTACAAGTAAGTGAACAATTTGGACACCCAGTTTTTTATTTCCAGCACATTTTGACAACCTTTTATTAAATCCTGGCTAAAACCTTGCATCAGAGCACAGTTCTAAACCATTTGTGTAAAACCCCTAAAAGTTACAGAATGACTTTTTTTTAATTCACATTTTTCATTTGCCCTTTAAATGAAAACAATCATGCAGTGCCCATAAGCATAAGTTGACAAACTTGCAATAACATTGCATTTCAGCAATAAATTATGTCAAAAATATTGCAGACTTTTTGACTAGCTACTAGACATTGCAGACTAATTTTGACAAATTGTTCCATATCATACAAAGAGAATGTAAGTTTAGATGCAGTCTCTCGAAGATACACAAAATATTGCAGGTTGTTTATTTATAAAATGTTTATCACTATTTTTTAAGAATAAAACCTTTCAAAATTTAATCCTAATTTGAAAGTAACTAACTCTACTGATGGGTCAGTTCAGGGTGTTTGAAAGTTACATGGTCCATGTTTCGACAACAGATTTTTTTTTTTTTTATATTTTTATTATGAGGTGTCGGGATCCGGATAAGTCATTTTTAGATTTTTAATTTACTACCACTCATTGTTGACATATATTTTTTTTGAGCAATACCTTAAATTAAACTTTTTAACCTTATCAAAACTTTATAAATAGCTATTTAATTTTTTCCCGGTAAATCAGTCAAAAAACAGACCTAGCATCTTGAATGTATGTGTGAAACAGAAGAACTTAACAGATTTTGACAGTCACATTAAATGAGTATTATAGCTTTGCTGATTATGCCATACTCCCCAAAATGACCTTGCCGTGTCGCATCATGTGTTTAGTCTTATGTACATTCTGTAGCTAAAGCATCATGCACCACTCATCATAGCCACGCCCATGTTTCTATTTTGGTTACCAAGGCTGAGTTTTGTACCGTTACCATAGCTCCTGCTTCCATACGAATCTAAGGAGCGGCATACCAAACTCTGATTAGTGAAGAGTTGAATTTAGGAGAGTCGACAAGCTTATGAACAGGCGTCTCTTGCATGATTACCAAAAATAGTTTTACTGTCATGACCACAATATGGCTTTGATGACATCACTGCTCAATGTTCTATTGATATCGTCAATATATATCCAAGGTAAGACTACTACAATCTTAAATAGTTTGCTTTATCAAACCATTATCTATTGTACTAATTAGTGAGTAGGCCTGTCCTTTCATAATGAAGCTTTTGTGCTGGATGCTTAATGTATTTTCAGACAACCTGTCGATTTGAATGAAGACAAAAACCCATTACACAATCTGGGTGCCAGGGGGCTTGACCAATTTCTGGGTCGGAATCCTGCTTAACAATTTCCAAGCTGACCCTGAAACAAGTTTAAAAAAACAGATTTTAAATCGAATTATGTGTAATTTTAACCCATTTTTCGGGGTCTTTTTGACATACTGACCAACAAATGGGTCGTGGCCCCACGGGACCTGGCACCTGCAATATTATTTTTTTCAAGTTAAAGGGAAATGTTGGCATTCCTTAGGCCCATGCTTTTTGGGCAATAATTTTTTTTTTAAATGACTGGAAAGAACCCAAGAAAGAAAATTTAGTAGAAATATGGACACAAAAGGATTTTTCTTTTTCATCTTTAACAGAAATTAAAAAATATACAGGCAGCTCAGGCCATTTACCAATCTTATTAATGTTCCAATTTTAAGTGAATAAGTTGCATTAGTTTCTTACCCAATTGTCTCAATTAAAATACAATCATTTTCCAGCCTTTTAGTACAATTTGGAAACGTTTGTGGAGTAGTCATGGTAGTGCTTTGTCTTGGAGTACCATATGTTAGAGATGTTACTTGGAATGGAATGGAAAACCTTCCCCATTTGGCCCTGCTATGATTAAGTTTTATTACCTAACTTACTTTAAAGCCAATGACGCCAACTGCTATTAATTTCCTCAATGCTGTTTTGTTACTTTTTAAAACACATGATACTGCAGACTTGATATTAAGCCTAGATAATTGTACTATAAAACAGATGACGATAGGGCACTGTTTCCCCTATTTAACAAACACAAAAGTGATTGAACAAGATAACTAAAGAGGCCACAAAGTTTGTTTTCTCCTTAAAATCAAATAACTGCCACCAAGCCGATGCTAATGATGTAAATCAAAATTAGTGTTTGACATTCAGGATTCTTTCTGAATTCTCAATGCTGAACGGGTCAGTAACAATGTAAGAATTATTGCAACACTTCAATCAGCCTTACTGAACATGTGAGGTTATTTTTTGTTTTCAGTTCAAGCCCATGTTTGCTACTTTGGCCAAGAACCAGCTGCTAAAAATGGATACCGCTGGTACATTGCTGATAGAAACCCGTGTGAATGCACTGAGTTTCGCATGGGTGGATTGAACACCAGAGCACAACCTCGTCCCAGTGGAGCGGTTGGTTTCAATTACCTCCCCTTGAGAACAAACAAGGAGAAGATTCGTGAAGTGCTTGGATGTGAGGATGGTATGTTTCATTCATGTGAATATCACTCAATATCCAAAGGTTCCCCACATTGTTGTATTTCTTTAATAAATAAATACTTAATAGTAGGCCCTGGGTTAAATTTTTATATTAATTTCATGAAGGAATTTGAAGATTACGATATATCAGATTGTCCTGTTTATTCTTGGACTAAATCTCCATAGGTTGGGTACAAACTGATTAACAGGATTCTGAAGTCTGTGATCGAAGGTTATCCATAAGAGGGTTGAGGCGCTGTTTCAGGCAGTACTTTATTATCGGCTATTTTGAAGGGTGAAAAACTCAATAACAGACTGGAACCAAGTCTACGGTAATTTTTAAAAACTTCCTTTGATACCGGCGAAGTATTGCAGTTGTCCAAAATCCTATACAAAGAACATTTTTTTCGATAAAAAAAACAAAAAACACTCTTGATAAATTTTCTGCGCTTTTTTATGCAAAAAAAACCCCCTATTAACGTTCCATTCAACCCACTCTCTTGTTTAACAATCGACTGCAATTTGAACAAGAATATTTTCATTAAATTTCAGCAAGCACAGTAATGCAGGAACCACCATGTGACATATTCACTACACTTCAAGATGTCATTTGGAAAGAATCAAAGCTGGTACTACCAATAGAAATGGAACTAACTATAAAGGAGCCAGGAGATGTGACTCTATACTTTGCTACTGACAAAACAGTAATAGACAACACACGTTTCACAGTAGGTAAGTGTTATTTCATGAGCGTAAATGCCTTGTCACATTGGGGCATTTTTCACAGGCAAGTTGGAGGCAACAAACTACAGTTTGCAAAAAGGTTTTTTAGTGATGCACAAGGGACATTTTTGTGTACATGTGTATAGTGTCTTACAATATCATTTATTTGAAATTTTGAAAATGTGAACGGTTTGATACCTTTGGGATTGCCTCAAAAGTAGTTCATATTAGCCCTATGTAACTTGGGTCAATGTGAAATTGCTGTTAATTGTTTATTTGTTGTTCAGTTTGCAAAGAAAGTGGTCAAACTTTGTGTCCTTTTTTTGAAAAATCAAGTTTTATTGATTATTTTAAAAATTATCTGGGAGCATATCCTTATTAGTTGTAGCAATGATATTTTAAAACATCTGTTCCCTCTTTTTCTTTCTTTTCTTCCTGAAAGCATTGAGCCAATATTCTTCAGTCATCACATTTCACCTAGATGGCACCTTCGGACCACAGGAATGCCCTCGGTCAACTTTGAACTTCATTGGGTCAGCAGTCATGATAGCATTTGATGGTATGAGCATCAATGTCGGGCTGAAAGGGATTCCTGACTCATACATCGCTTGCAATACTACTATCTCACCTCTCAGGAGTGAGTGGTTCCTTGGCCTCCGTAGTATCTCAGCAGATACAGTTTTGTACTATAAACCGTGTGATTTATTCAATAATTGAGAAAACCACTGGGTTTAACACGACCGGAAATATTCTACTTCAAGTAGTAATAAAAAATCTTCAAATGGTAACGTTTACATAAACATTATACCATAAATTTAACCAGCACTTCAGAATGTTCTGTTCTCAAACGACACACATATCTATCAATTTCAATGAAACTAAACTTTGTATTTCAATTACATAATCATTTTAGATTAGTTAGGTTGCATTATTTATTGGTGTTTATAATGGTCGTAATAAGATTGGGTAATATCATAACTGTTTAATGTTTAGGGAAAGTTATGTCGATAATTATATTCTTATATTATGTATTAATGTAAAATTTTGGAAAGTACTATTCATGTTTTATTATATGAGGTGTATCTTTTAACACAGTACTTGATTGTGTTTAAAGTGCTCCCTCTGAAATTACTCAGTGAAATTTGAGAGACTTTTTAGCAATCTGAACAATACCTAAAGTATGGTCATGAAATGTTTCAGGATAAATTGTTATTCTGGAACACATACAAAAGCAAGCAGACACAGGACAGACAGGCATACAGTCAAAATGAACAGACAAGCAAACAAAAGACTCACCATAGAAAAACACCCCTACAATCTGAACATCAACTTTTATTGTGGAATTTATAATGGTATATCAAGACTGTTGAAAACCAATCAAAATCGACCTTGATTTAAATTTTATTATGTAGCATTTGGTGTAACAAAAATGTTTTAATTGTGGTAAGGGCATCAGATTTTGCAAAAATGGGACAGCAATTGTAACAGGTTTTAAAATTTGATGAAATTGTTTTTTCTCTTGAAGGCATGGTACACTTTTTGTAATTACTCCACAAGGTCATGACAGTAAAAAAACTTACTTGGTAAAGAGCACTGGAGTTGTTGATATTTTAAAACTTTGGTCGAAACGACCCACTTTGAAGAAATGTTGCTTTAGAGAAAGAGGTAATTTTTCACTCAAAACTTGAATTTGAGGAAGCCTTTATCGGGCATCTGAAAGCACACAGTTTTATGTAACAAGGGTGTTTTTTTTCATTATTTTCTTGCTACGTCAATGATCATTGAAGTCCAAATTTTCACAGGTTTTTTATTTCATGCATATGTTTGGAAACACCAAGTGAGGATACTTGCCAAAAGTTGACCCTGCCTTTAACTAAAAGTACATTGCTTTAGACTATTCACTCAGACACGACAACAGCAAGTAAATTTAGTTTAGGGTAATTCCGGTGATTTTTGGCTCCTAAATGTAGCATGCAACACACAAAACATAAAGTGAAACACTTGTACAAAAAATTCAAGTTAACTGAAGCCGGCTGGGAAAAGAAATCTACATAGTTGTGTTGTATTTTAAAGCTTTTTTTCTTTGTCATAAATTCTTCTACTTCAGTGTTTAAATGAGACTAATTTGTAGTCACTACAACAATTAGATAATTATCTGTTAATCACAGTAGTCTAATCTATATTTGACTAGTTGTTTAATTTGTGTAATTGCAATTAAACTGGATGTCATTTTACATTGTACTTAGCGTAGTAGCGTGGATTTGCAATGTAAACACGTTTTTTTTGTGATTCCTGTGATTTTTCAGCACCTAAATGTTGCTTCTAGACAGGCTTAAACGCAATTAAAGAAAAATGACCTTTTAATGTTCTTTTATTTAATGCTAACGAAACAAACTTGATTAGTGTCATTGAATAATAAACATTTTGAAATCAATGTTGAATGTACACAAGTTCAATTATTTATGTGGATGTATGTTGTGGGTCATGCCTTGTGGTCAGTTTTGACCTGGGAGTTTTTCGAGCAGTTAACCAATAAGTTTATTTCTTTTTTTTATTTGGGTTTGTTGTAACAGGGTATACACTATTGTTCGATAAAACAAGAAACAAAACATGTGTGCTTAAAACCAAACATACTAACGTTCATTCAAGATTGTTCAAAGCAGTCACTGAATGGTTACAAAGCCGAGAGTTTCATTCGATTATGCTTGGACTTCTGGAAATTTCATATTTGTGTTGTGATTGATTCATGGTGCAATTGTCGTGCATGATGTACATTCGTATACAGTTTGTACAAGTTTCTACTGAGTCAGTAGGTCAACTGTTGCTACCATCCATTCCGGTAGCAACCTGGCATTCATCAAGAGTCCAGAAATGTGACGTCAGATGTTGGACCAATTCAACTACCAGAGCTTCTTTAAAGTAATGTCAAAAGAGGGCGCTGTTTAGTATTACTAGGGATACACTGAGCAGCCACGGTACTGCAAGGAAGCATGAATGTAACCGTAAGTGCAAACTGTTTTTTAGTTAACTAAGACACGCTAATTAAAACATGCTCCCATTATCCAAGTTGTTCAAAGTTATTCAGTTTTTAACCTTGAGGGCAAACAATTGGCATCAATTAGGATATAGCCATAAGATCTTGTGACAGGTTCAAACCTACGAACTGTAATAATATTAAAGATATACTTTGTAATGGTTTGCTACTTGGCTTTATATCATCATTTGCTTGATTCCCTTTTGTACTAGGCCATTTGAAGGGCTACATGTATCCTATCTCCAAGTGTGCAAAAAACTGGTCAAATAATAACATTGGTGAGACCATTAACTGCACTCATGTAATTAAACTATGTTTTGAAACCTGTAATACAACAAACTAGTTGTCAATTTTTTTCACGCATAAAGGCTGGCTCATAATTTTTGTTAAATCCTGTAGTTTTGCAGAGGAGGGGGTGGGGGTAAAGTAAACTAAAACTATACTTACATTTGGTAAAACTTAAAAGAAAAGTCAAGAAACCTTTCCTCAGCGTTTGTCAAACTTGTGTTTTCTTTAACTATGCTACAACAATCTGCACATGGTACCCACATAACCACTACTTTGGAACATCGAGCAGGGGGTCAAATGTTAAGGTTGAATGTGTTAAGGTGCTGCTATGGTGTTCCATATGTGCCACCTTTGTTCACCCTTAAAAAAATGAAATGGAAAAAAGAAACAGGATCCCCCTATCCCCCCCCCCCTGAAAAAAAAAACTGCGACAGGAAAGTAAGTTAGCTTTCGAGAAAGACTTTGCTTGGGTCAAAACGTCAGGTCACTAACTAATTTTTGCATTTATACCATAGGTCCTTTTGGTGTGCACTTGTAATTGATAAAAAAAATTAATTTTTTCCCAATGATCAAGCGTCATGCCTGCTGCCAATAATAAAGTAGGTCAAAATGATATAGTAGCATGTCCTTTCAGAACAGTATAATAACCAGTGGCATAAGAGTGGTAGAAAGAAATTTTAAGGATTTCTTTGGTCTAACACAATAATAGTCCTCCCAATAAAGTCCTTAGTGAGCAGGATTCCTTTTAAAATTTTGCCTTCAGAAATTATAATTCAGATCGTACGGAGTCGCTCTATTTTGTTTTCGTTTGTGCGTTGCTGTGGTATTGTCTGGCTGTGCCACATTCCAAGATTTTGAAAAAAGATGTCATACTCATAACTGTTAACAAGACATCCCTTTCTAAATTGAATAGGCCTAAGTACAGGCAAACATATAAGGAAATACATTACAGAATAAACAGTAATAACAGTTATAACAAATAATATATTGTTAAATTAATGAGGGGGAAAAGTAGCTAATGAGTAATTTTTCATGTAATGAATTGAATTCTAAAATTAAAAGTTTTCGGCATCAAGACGGGCATAATTTTGAACTTTAAATGTGGTATGGGTATCGAAGCAAGTGCATAACAAGATAGGATTGGATTATAGAGATAAATATATAAATGAATTTTCTTATCATCAATCTTAACTATTCTAAGGATATTGTTGTGTATCTGGTATTGTACGATTACGTTGGGTTTTTAAAGCTATGCTATAAACACACTCACCAACCATGGCGAATTCATAATCTTCCTTAAAAGGAAAACATTTAGTTTCTTTTAGCGAGTGCGTCTTACACAATATTTAGCCACAAGGTCAAGTTTGCGGCACCTATTGCTGTCAAGAACTAGGTCGGCTTGTCCACGAGGCGTTAATCAAAAAATTAGCAGTGGAAACACGTATTGTTGGCCAATTTGTGACTGCGGCTGGTACTGTTACCACACACCTTTCCTTTTCATAACGGTACACCAAACCTGAACAATAAGCCGTTGTTGATAATTAACAAACTGCCAGGCGCAAACTAATTTCGTTCATCATGGCATCAAGTGGAAAGTGTTAAAAAAGCGTGGTTTGTATGGTATCAGTGTCTGAAATTGTGTGCCTCGAAACCTATGCAGGGCAAGATATAAAAATTATAAGGCAATTATAAAAATTATAAAAATAAGTAGCTAAGTATATTACAAAAAAAACCTCATCAAAGCATAGTGTTAGCCAGAGGGGTGTCTGGGTTTCTTTTGGACACCCTGTTTTATCTGTCATTTACATGTAAATGTATTTTAAGTGAACAATTTGGACACCCAGTTTTTTATTTCCAGCAAATTTTGACACTCACCAAATCCTGGCTAAAATTTTGCATAAGAGCACAGATCCAAACCATTTGTGTAAAACCCCTGAAAGTTACAGAATGACTTTTTTTTATTAATATTTTTCAACTGTCCTGTAAATAAATATAAGTTGACAAACCTGCAATAACATTGCATTTCAGCAATTAATTATGTCAACCATATTGCAGACTTTTTGACTAGCTATCTGCACTGACAAATTGTTCCAGGTCATACAAAGAGAATGTAAGTTTAGATGCAATCTCGGGAAGAGTTACACAAAATATTGCAGGTTGTTTATTTATATATTTATAAAATGTTTATCATTATTTTTTGAGAATAGAACCTGTCAAATCTAATCCTATTTTGAAAGTAACTAACTCTACTAATGGGTCAGTTCAGGGTGTTTGAAAGTTACATGGCCCATATTTCGACGACAGATTATTTTATTTTAAAAATATTTTTTATTATGAGGTGTCGGGATCCGACGATAAGTCATTTTTAGATTTTTAATTAACTACCACTCAATGTTGACATTTTTTTTTTTTTGAGCAATACCTTAAATTAAACTTTTTAACTTTATCAAAACTGTATAAATAGCTATTAAATTTTTTTTCTCAGGTAAATCAGTCAAAAAACAGACCTAGCATGTTGAATGTATGTGTGAAAACAGAAGAACTTAATGGATTTGGACAGTCTCATAAAATGAGTATTATAGCTTTGCTGATTATGCCATACTCCCCAAAATGACCTTGCCGTGTCTCATCATGTGTTGTGTTGAGTCTTATGTACATTCTATAGCTAAAAAGCATCATGCACCACTTATCATATCCACGCCCATGTTTCTATTTTGGTAACCAAGGCTGAGTTTTGTACAGTTACCATAGCTCCTGCTTCCATACGTATCTAAGGAGCGGCATACCAAACTCTGATTAGTGAAGAGTTGAATTTACGAGAGTCGACAAGCTTATGAACAGGCGTCTCTTGCATGATTACCAAAAATAGTTTTTACCGTCATGACCGAAATATGGCTTTGATGACACCACTGCTCAATGTTCTATTGATATCATCAATATATATCCAAGGTAAGACAACTACAATCTTAAATAGTTTGCTATATCAAACCATTATCTATTGTACTAATTAGTGAGTAGGCCTATCCTTTCATAATGAAGCTTTTGTGCTAGATGCTTAATGTATTTTCAGACAACCTGTCGATTTGAATGAAGACAAAAACCCATTACACAATCTGGGTGCCAGGGGGCTTGACCAATTTCTGGGTCGGAATCCTGCTTAACAATTTCCAAGCTGACCCTGAAACAAGTTTAAAAAAACAGATTTTAAATCGAATTATGTGTAATTTTGACCCATTTTGGGGGGTCTTTTTGACATACTGACCAACAAATGGGTCGTAGCCCCACGGGACCTGGCACCTGCAATATTATTTTTTTCAAGTTAAAGGGAAATGTTGGCATTCTTTAGGCCTATGCTTTTTGGGCAATAATTTTTTTTTAAATGACTGGAAAGAACCCAAGAAAGAAAATTTAGTAGAAATATGGACACAAAAGGATTTTTCTTTTTCATCTTTCACAGAAATTAAAAAATATACAGGCAGGTGATTTATCTGAGCCAGCATCAGCTCAGGCCATTTACCAATCTTATTAATGTTCCAATTTTAAGTGAATAAGTTGCATTAGTTTCTTACCCAATTGTCTCAATTAAAATACAATCATTTTCCAGCCTTTTAGTACAATTTGGAAACGTTTGTGGAGTAGTCATGGTAGTGCTTTGTCTTGGAGTACCATATGTTAGAGATGTTACTTGAAATGGAATGGAAAACCTTCTCCATTTTGCCCTGCTATGATTAAGTTTTATTACCTAACTTACTTTAAAGCCACTGACGCCAACTGCTATTAATTTCCTCATGCTGTTTTGTTACTTTTTAAAACACATGATACTGCAGACTTGATATTAAACCTAGATAATTGTACTATAAAACAGATGGAGATATGGCACTGTTTCCCCTATTTAACAAACACAAAAGTGATTGAACAAGATAACTAAGAGGGCCACAAAGTTTGTTTTCTCCTTAAAATCAAATAACTGCCACCAAGCTAATGATGTAAAACAAAATTAGTGTTTGACATTCAGGATTCTTTCTGAATTCTCAATGCTGAACGGGTCAGTAACAATGTAAGAATTATTGCAACACTTCAATCAGCCTTACTGAACATGTGAGGTTATTTTTTGTTTTCAGTTCAAGCCCATGTTTGCTACTTTGGCCAAGAACCAGCTGCTAAAAATGGATACCGCTGGTACATTGCTGATAGAAACCCATGTGAATGCACTGAGTTTCGCATGGGTGGATTGAACACCACACCACAACCTCGTCCCAGTGGAGCGGTTCGTTTCAATTACGCCCCGTTGAGAAAAAACAAGGAGAAGATTCGTGAAGTGCTTGGATGCAAGGACGGTATGTTTCATCCATGTGAATATCACTTAATATCCAAAGATTCCCCAAATTGTTATATTTCTTTAATAAATAAATACTTAATAGTAGGCCCTGGGTTAAATTTGAATATTAAAAACAAAACATTTGAAGATTACGATCTATCAGATTGTCCTGTTCATTCTTGGACTAAATTGCCATAGGTTGGGTACAAACTGATTAACAGGATTCTGAAGTCTGTGATCGAAGGTTATCCATAAGAGGGTTGAGGCGCTGTTTCAGGCAGTACTTTATTATCGGCTATTTTGAAGGGTGAAAAACTCAATAACAGACTGGAACCAAGTCTACGGTAATTTTTAAAAACTTCCTTTGATACCGGCGAAGTATTGCAGTTGTCCAAAATCCTATACAAAGAACAGTTTTTTCGATAAAAAAAACAAAAAACACTCTTGATAAATTTTCTGCGCTTTTTTATGCAAAAAAAACCCCTATTAACGTTCCATTCAACCCACTCTCTTGTTTAACAATCGACTGCAATTTGAACAAGAATATTTTCATTAAATTTCAGCAAGCACAGTAATGCACGAACCACCATGTGACATATTCACTACACTTCAAGATGTCATTTGGAAAGAATCAAAGCTGGTACTACCAATGGAAATGGAACTAACTATAAAGGAGCCAGGAGATGTGACTCTATACTTTGCTACTGACAAAACAGTAATAGACAACACACGTTTCACAGTGGGTAAGTGTTATTTCATGAGCGTAAATGCCTTGTCACATTGGGGCATTTTTCACAGGCAAGTTGGAGGCAACAAACTACAGTTTGCAAAAAGGTTTTTTTAGTGATGCACAAGGGACATTTTTGTGTACATGTGTATAGTGTCTTACAATATCATTTATTTGAAATTTTGAAAATGTGAACGGTTTGATATCTTTGGGATTGCCTCAAAAGTAGTTCATATTAGCCCTATGTAACTTGGGTCTATGTGAAATTGCTGTTAATTGTTTATTTGTTGTTCAGTTTGCAAAGAAAGTGGTCAAACTTTGTGTCCTTTTTTTGAAAAATCAAGTTTTATTGATTATTTTAAAAATTATCTGGGAGCATATCCTTATTAGTTGTTGCAATGATATTTTAAAACATCTGTTCTCTCTTTTTCTTTCTTTTCTTCCTGAAAGCATTGAGCCAATATTCTTCAGTCATCACATTTCACCCAGATGGCACCTTCGGACCACAGGAATGCCCTCGGTCAACTTTGAACTTCATTGGGTCAGCAGTCATGATAGCATTTGATGGTATGAGCATCAATGTCGGGTTGAAAGGGAATCATGACTCATACATCGCTTGCAATTTTACTATCTCATCTCTCGGGAATGAGTGGTTCATTGGCCTCCAAAGTTACCCAGAAAATACAGTTTTGAGCTATAAACCGTGTGATTTATTCAATAATTGAGATAACCACTGGGTTTAACACGACGGGAAATATTCTACTTCAAGTAGTAATAAAAAATCTTCAAATGGTAACGTTTACATAAACATTATACCATGAATTTAACCAGCACTTCAGAACGTTCTGTTCTCAAACGACACCCATATCTATCAATTTCACTGAAACTAAACTTTGTATTTCAATTACATAATCATTTTAGATTAGTTAGATTGAATTATTTATTGGTGTTTATAATGGTCGTAATAAGATTGGGTAATATCATAACTGTTTAATGTTTAGGGAAAGTTATGTCGATAATTATATTCTTATATTATGTGTTAATGTAAAATTTTGGAAAGTACTATTCATGTTTTATTATATGAGGTGTATCTTTTAACACAGTACTTGATTGTGTTTAAAGTGCTCTGTGAAATTACTCAGTGAAATTTGAGAGACTTTTTAGCAATCTGAACAATACCTAAAGTATGGTCATGAAATGTTTCAGGATAAATTTTTATTCTGGAACACATACAAAAGCAAGCAGACACAGGACAGACAGGCATACAGTCAAAATGAACAGACAAGCAAACAAAAGACTCACCATAGAAAAACACCCCTACAATCCGAACATCAACTTTTATTGTGGAATTTATAATGGTATACCAAGCTGTTGAAAACCAATCAAAATCGACCTTGATTTAAATTTTATTGTGTAGCATTTGGTGTAACAAAAATGTTTCAATTGTGGTTACTATAAGGGCATCAGATTTTGCAAAAATGGGACAGCAATTGTAACAGGTTTAAAAATTTGAGTTTTTTCTCTTGAAGGCATGGTACACTTTTTGTAATTACTCCACAAGGTCATGACCGTAAAAAACTTACTTGGTAAAGAGCACTGGAGTTGTTGATATTTTAAAACTTTGGTCGAAACGACCCACTTTGAAGAAATGTTGCTTTAGAGAAAGAGGTAATTTTTCACTCAAAACTTGAATTTGAGGAAGCCTTTGTTGGGCATCTGAAAGCACACAGTTTTATGTAACAAGGGTGTTTTTCTTTCATTATTTTCTTGCTACGTCAATGATCATTGAAGTCCAAATTTTCACAGGTTTTTTATTTCATGCATATGTTTGGAAACACCAAGTGAGGATACTTGCCAAAAGTTGACCCTGCCTTTAACTAAAAGTACATTGCTTTAGACTATTCACTCAGACACGACAACAGCAAGTAAATTTAGTTTAGGGTAATTCCGGTGATTTTTGGCTCCTAAATGTAGCATGCAACACACAAAACATAAAGTGAAACACTTGTACAAAAAATTCAAGTTAACTGAAGCCGGCTGGGAAAAGAAATCTACATAGTTGTGTTGTATTTTAAAGCTTTTTTTCTTTGTCATAAATTCTTCTACTTCAGTGTTTAAATGAGACTAATTTGTAGTCACTACAACAATTAGATAATTATCTGTTAATCAACAGTAGTCTAATCTATATTTGACTAGTTGTTTTAATTTGTGTAATTGCAATTAAACTGGATGTCATTTTACATTGTTCTTAGCGTAGGTAGCGTGGATTTGCAATGTAAACACGTTTTTTTGTGATTCCTGTGATTTTTCAGCACCTAAATGTTGCTTCTAGACAGGCTTAAACGCAATTAAAGAAAAATGACCTTTTAATGTTCTTTTATTTAATGCTAACGAAACAAACTTGATTAGTGTCATTGAATAATAAACATTTTGAAATCAATGTTGAATGTACACAAGTTCAATTATTTATGTGGATGTATGTTGTGGGTCATGCCTTGTGGTCAGTTTTGACCTGGGAGTTTTTCGAGCAGTTAACCAATAAGTTTATTTCTTTTTTTTATTTGGGTTTGTTGTAACAGGGTATACACTATTGTTCGATAAAACAAGAAACAAAATATGTGTGCTTAAAAACCAAACATACTAACGTTCATTCAAGATTGTTCAAAGCAGTCACTGAATGGTTACAAAGCCGAGAGTTTCATTCGATTATGCTTGGACTTCTGGAAATTTCATATTTGTGTTGTGATTGATTCATGGTGCAATTGTCGTGCATGATGTACATTCGTATACAGTTTGTACAAGTTTCTACTGAGTCAGTAGGTCAACTGTTGCTACCATCCATTCCGGTAGCAACCTGGCATTCATCAAGAGTCCAGAAATGTGACGTCAGATGTTGGACCAATTCAACTACCAGAGCTTCTTTAAAGTAATGTCAAAAGAGGGCGCTGTTTAGTATTACTAGGGATACACTGAGCAGCCACGGTACTGCAAGGAAGCATGAATGTAACCGTAAGTGCAAACTGTTTTTTAGTTAACTAAGACACGCTAATTAAACATGCTCCCATTATCCAAGTTGTTCAAAGTTATTCAGTTTTTAACCTTGAGGGCAAACAATTGGCATCAATTAGGATATAGCCATAAGATCTTGTGACAGGTTCAAACCTACGAACTGTAATAATATTAAAGATATACTTTGTAATGGTTTGCTACTTGGCTTTATATCATCGTTTGCTTGATTCCCTTTTGTACTAGGCCATTTGAAGGGCTACATGTATCCTATCTCCAAGTGTGCAAAAAACTGGTCAAATAATAACATTGGTGAGACCATTAACTGCACTCATGTAATTAAACCATGTTTTGAAACCCGTAATACAACAAACTAGTTGTCAATTTTTTTCACGCATAAAGGCTGGCTCATAATTTTTGTTAAATCCTGTAGTTTTGCAGAGGAGGGGGTGGGGGTAAAGTAAACTAAAACTATACTTACATTTGGTAAAACTTAAAAGAAAAGTCAAGAAACCTTTCCTCAGCGTTTGTCAAACTTGTGTTTTCTTTAACTATGCTACAACAATCTGCACATGGTACCCACATAACCACTACTTTGGAACATCGAGCAGGGGTCAAATGTTAAGGTTTGAATGTGTTAAGGTGCTGCTATGGTGTTCCATATGTGCCACCTTTGTTCACCCTTAAAAAAATGAAATGGAAAAAAGAAACAGGATCCCCCTATCCCCCCCCCCCCTGAAAAAAAAACTGCGACAGGAAAGTAAGTTAGCTTTCGAGAAAGACTTTGCTTGGGTCAAAACGTCAGGTCACTAACTAATTTTTGCATTTATACCATAGGTCCTTTTGGTGTGCACTTGTAATTGATAAAAAAAATTAATTTTTTCCCAATGATCAAGCGTCATGCCTGCTGCCAATAATAAAGTAGGTCAAAATGATATAGTAGCATGTCCTTTCAGAACAGTATAATAACCAGTGGCATAAGAGTGGTAGAAAGAAATTTTAAGGATTTCTTTGGTCTAACACAATATAGTCCTCCCAATAAAGTCCTTAGTGAGCAGGATTCCTTTTAAAATTTTGCCTTCAGAAATTATAATTCAGATCGTACGGAGTCGCTCTATTTTGTTTTCGTTTGTGCGTTGCTGTGGTATTGTCTGGCTGTGCCACATTCCAAGATTTTGAAAAAAGATGTCATACTCATAACTGTTAACAAGACATCCCTTTCTAAATTGAATAGGCCTAAGTACAGGCAAACATATAAGGAAATACATTACAGAATAAACAGTAATAACAGTTATAACAAATAATATATTGTTAAATTAATGAGGGGGAAAAGTAGCTAATGAGTAATTTTTCATGTAATGAATTGAATTCTAAAATTAAAAGTTTTCGGCATCAAGACGGGCATAATTTTGAACTTTAAATGTGGTATGGGTATCGAAGCAAGTGCATAACAAGATAGGATTGGATTATAGAGATAAATATATAAATGAATTTTCTTATCATCAATCTTAACTATTCTAAGGATATTGTTGTGTATCTGGTATTGTACGATTACGTTGGGTTTTTAAAGCTATGCTATAAACACACTCACCAACCATGGCGAATTCATAATCTTCCTTAAAAGGAAAACATTTAGTTTCTTTTAGCGAGTGCGTCTTACACAATATTTAGCCACAAGGTCAAGTTTGCGGCACCTATTGCTGTCAAGAACTAGGTCGGCTTGTCCACGAGGCGTTAATCAAAAAATTAGCAGTGGAAACACGTATTGTTGGCCAATTTGTGACTGCGGCTGGTACTGTTACCACACACCTTTCCTTTTCATAACGGTACACCAAACCTGAACAATAAGCCGTTGTTGATAATTAACAAACTGCCAGGCGCAAACTAATTTCGTTCATCATGGCATCAAGTGGAAAGTGTTAAAAAAGCGTGGTTTGTATGGTATCAGTGTCTGAAATTGTGTGCCTCGAAACCTATGCAGGGCAAGATATAAAAATTATAAGGCAATTATAAAAATTATAAAAATAAGTAGCTAAGTATATTACAAAAAAAACCTCATCAAAGCATAGTGTTAGCCAGAGGGGTGTCTGGGTTTCTTTTGGACACCCTGTTTTATCTGTCATTTACATGTAAATGTATTTTAAGTGAACAATTTGGACACCCAGTTTTTTATTTCCAGCAAATTTTGACACTCACCAAATCCTGGCTAAAATTTTGCATAAGAGCACAGATCCAAACCATTTGTGTAAAACCCCTGAAAGTTACAGAATGACTTTTTTTTTATTAATATTTTTCAACTGTCCTGTAAATAAATATAAGTTGACAAACCTGCAATAACATTGCATTTCAGCAATTAATTATGTCAACCATATTGCAGACTTTTTGACTAGCTATCTGCACTGACAAATTGTTCCAGATCATACAAAGAGAATGTAAGTTTAGATGCAATCTCGGGAAGAGTTACACAAAATATTGCAGGTTGTTTATTTATATATTTATAAAATGTTTATCATTATTTTTTGAGAATAGAACCTGTCAAATCTAATCCTATTTTGAAAGTAACTAACTCTACTAATGGGTCAGTTCAGGGTGTTTGAAAGTTACATGGCCCATATTTCGACGACAGATTATTTTATTTTAAAATATTTTTTTATTATGAGGTGTCGGGATCCGACGATAAGTCATTTTTAGATTTTTAATTAACTACCACTCAATGTTGACATTTTTTTTTTTTTGAGCAATACCTTAAATTAAACTTTTTAACTTTATCAAAACTGTATAAATAGCTATTAAATTTTTTTCTCAGGTAAATCAGTCAAAAAACAGACCTAGCATCTTGAATGTATGTGTGAAAACAGAAGAACTTAATGGATTTGGACAGTCTCATAAAATGAGTATTATAGCTTTGCTGATTATGCCATACTCCCCAAAATGACCTTGCCGTGTCTCATCATGTGTTGTGTTGAGTCTTATGTACATTCTATAGCTAAAAAGCATCATGCACCACTTATCATATCCACGCCCATGTTTCTATTTTGGTAACCAAGGCTGAGTTTTGTACAGTTACCATAGCTCCTGCTTCCATACGTATCTAAGGAGCGGCATACCAAACTCTGATTAGTGAAGAGTTGAATTTACGAGAGTCGACAAGCTTATGAACAGGCGTCTCTTGCATGATTACCAAAAATAGTTTTTACCGTCATGACCGAAATATGGCTTTGATGACACCACTGCTCAATGTTCTATTGATATCGTCAATATATATCCAAGGTAAGACAACTACAATCTTAAATAGTTTGCTATATCAAACCATTATCTATTGTACTAATTAGTGAGTAGGCCTATCCTTTCATAATGAAGCTTTTGTGCTAGATGCTTAATGTATTTTCAGACAACCTGTCGATTTGAATGAAGACAAAAACCCATTACACAATCTGGGTGCCAGGGGGCTTGACCAATTTCTGGGTCGGAATCCTGCTTAACAATTTCCAAGCTGACCCTGAAACAAGTTTAAAAAAACAGATTTTAAATCGAATTATGTGTAATTTTGACCCATTTTGGGGGGTCTTTTTGACATACTGACCAACAAATGGGTCGTAGCCCCACGGGACCTGGCACCTGCAATATTATTTTTTTCAAGTTAAAGGGAAATGTTGGCATTCTTTAGGCCTATGCTTTTTGGGCAATAATTTTTTTTTTAAATGACTGGAAAGAACCCAAGAAAGAAAATTTAGTAGAAATATGGACACAAAAGGATTTTTCTTTTTCATCTTTCACAGAAATTAAAAAATATACAGGCAGGTGATTTATCTGAGCCAGCATCAGCTCAGGCCATTTACCAATCTTATTAATGTTCCAATTTTAAGTGAATAAGTTGCATTAGTTTCCTACCCAATTGTCTCAATTAAAATACAATCATTTTCCAGCCTTTTAGTACAATTTGGAAACGTTTGTGGAGTAGTCATGGTAGTGCTTTGTCTTGGAGTACCATATGTTAGAGATGTTACTTGAAATGGAATGGAAAACCTTCCCCATTTTGCCCTGCTATGATTAAGTTTTATTACCTAACTTACTTTAAAGCCACTGACGCCAACTGCTATTAATTTCCTCATGCTGTTTTGTTACTTTTTAAAACACATGATACTGCAGACTTGATATTAAACCTAGATAATTGTACTATAAAACAGATGGAGATATGGCACTGTTTCCCCTATTTAACAAACACAAAAGTGATTGAACAAGATAACTAAGAGGGCCACAAAGTTTGTTTTCTCCTTAAAATCAAATAACTGCCACCAAGCTAATGATGTAAAACAAAATTAGTGTTTGACATTCAGGATTCTTTCTGAATTCTCAATGCTGAACAGGTCAGTAACAATGTAAGAATTATTGCAACACTTCAATCAGCCTTACTGAACATGTGAGGTTATTTTTTGTTTTCAGTTCAAGCCCATGTTTGCTACTTTGGCCAAGAACCAGCTGCTAAAAATGGATACGGCTGGTACATTGCTGATAGAAACCCGTGTGAATGCACTAAGTTTCGCATGGGTGGATTGAACACCAAACCACAACCTCGTCGTCTCAGTGGATCGATTGGTTTCAATTACCTCCCCTTGAGAACAAACAAGGAGAAGATTCGTGAAGTGCTTGGATGTGAGGATGGTATGTTTCATCCATGTGAATATCACTCAATATCCAAAGGTTCCCCACATTGTTGTATTTCTTAAATAAATAAATACTTAATAGTAGGCCCTGGGTTAAATTTTTATATTAATTTCATGGAAGGAATTTGAAGATTACCATCTATCAGATTGTCCTGTTCATTCTTGGACTAAATCTCCATAGGTTGGGTACAAACTGATGAACAGGATTTTGAAGTTTGTGATCGAAGGTTATCCGTAAGAGGGTTGAGGGGCTGTTTCAGGCAGTACTTTATTATCGGCTATTTTGAAGGGGGGAAAACTCAATAACAGACTGGAACCAAGTCTACGGTAATTTTTAAAAACATCCTTTGATACCGGCGAAGTATTGTAGTTGTTCAAAATCCTATACAAAGAACAGTTTTTCGATAAACCAATGAAAAACATTCTTAATGAATTTGTTTGCGATTTTTTATGCAAAAAAACCTTATTAACGTTCCATTCAACCCACTCTCTTGTTTAACAATCGACTGCAATTTGAACAAGAATATTTTCATTAAATTTCAGCAAGCACAGTAAAGCACGAACCACCATGTGACACGTTAACACTTCAAGGTGTCATTTGGAAAGTATCGAAGCTGGTACTACCAATGGAAATGGAACTAGCTATAGAGGGGCAAGGAGGTGTGATTCTATACTTTGCTACTGACCAGGCCGCAGTAATAGACAACAAACGTTTCACAGTGGGTAAGTGTTATTTCATGAGCGTAAATGCCTTGTCACATTGGGGCATTTTTACAGGCAAGTTGGAGGCAACAAACTGTACAGCTTGCAAAAACAACTCTTCAGTGATGCACAAGGGACATTTTTGTGTACATGTGTATAAAGTGTCTTACGATATCCTTTATTTGAAATTTTAAAAATGTGAATCGTTTGAATTTTTGGGGATTGCCTAAAAGTAGTTACAAATTAGCCCTTTGTGATTTGGGTATAAGGGAAATTGCAGTTAATTATTTATTTGTTGTTTAATCTTCAAATAAAGGGGTCAAACTTTGTGTCCTTTTTTTTTGAAAAATCAAGTTTTATAGATTAAAAAATCATCTTGAAGCATATCCTTATTAGTTGTAGCAATGATATTTTAAAACATCTGTTTTCTTTTTTCCTTTTCTTCCGGAAAGAGTTCGGCCAAGATTACTCAGCCGTCATGTTTTACCCAGATGGCTGCTTGCAACCACAGGACAGCACTCATTCATACTCGAAATATCATTGGGTCAGCAGTCATCGCTTTTGATGGTATGAGCATCAATGTTGGGTTGAAAGGGAATCCTGACTCATACATGACATGCAATCCTGCTATCTCATCTCTCGGAAGTGAGTGGTTCATTGGCCTCCAAAGTTACCCAGAAAATACAGTTTTAAACTATAAACTGTGTGATTTATTCAACAAGTGAGATAACCACTGTGTTTAACAAGAACCAGAAATATTCTACTTCAAGTAGTAATACAAATCTTCAAACAATAATGTTTACATAAATGTGATACCATGAATTTAACCAGTACCTCGGAATGATCTGTTCTCAAACAAAACCCATATCTATCAATTTCAATGAAACTAAACTTTGTATTTTTTGACATAATCATTTAAAAATTTGTTAGATTTAAATATTGATTTGTGTTTATAATGGTCAAAATAAGATTGGGTAATATAATAACTGTTTAGCGTTTCGGGAAAGTTATTTTGAAAATTGTATTCTGATGTTATGTATTAATGTAAAATTTTGGAAACTAATATTCATGTTTTATAATATGAAGTGTACCTTTTAACACATTACTTGATTGTGTTAAAAGTGCTTTGTGAAATTACCCCTTGAAAAATGAGAGACTTTTTATCAATCTGAACAATTCCTTAAAGTATGGTCATGAAATGTTTCAGAATAAAATTGTATTCTGGAACACACACAAAAGCAAGCAGACACAGGACAGGCAGGCAGACAGTCAAAATGAGCAGACAAGCAAACAAAAGACTCACCATAGGAAAACACCCCTACAATCCAAACATAAACTTTTATTGTGGAATGATAATGGTATATCAAGCTGTTGTAAACCAATCAAAATCGACCTTGATTAAAATTTTATTATGTAGCATTTGGTGTATAACAAAAATGTTTTAATTGTGGTTACTGTAAGGGCATCAGATTTTGCAAAAATGGGACAGCAATTGTAACAGGTTTAAAAATTTGAGTTTTTTCTCTTGAAGGCATGGTACACTTTTTGTAATTACTCCACAAGGTCATGATCGTAAAAAACTTACTTGGTAAAGAGCACTGGAGTTGTTGATATTTTAAAACTTTGGTCGAAACGACCCACTTTGAAGAAATGTTGCTTTAGAGAAAGAGGTCATTTTTCACTCAAAACTTGAATTTGAGGAAGCCTTTGTCGGGCATCTGAAAGCACACAGTTTTATGTAACAAGGGTTTTTCTTTCATTATTTTCTTGCTACTTCAATGATCATTGAAGTCCAAATTTTCACAGGTTTGTTATTTCGTGCATATGTTTGGAAACACCAAGTGAGGATACTCGTCTTTGACAATTGCCAAAAGTTTACCCTGCCTTTAACTAAAAGTACATTGCTTTAGACTATTCACTCAGATGCAACAACAGCAACTAAATTAATTTTGGGTAATTCCAGGGACTTTTGGCTCCTAAATGTAGCATTGGACAAACAAAACAAAAAGTGAAACACTCTTACAAAAAATTCAAGTTAACTGAAGCTGGCTGGGGAAAGAAATCTAGACTGTTTATTTTAAAGCTGTTTTTCTTTGTCATAAATTCTTTACTTAAGTGTTTAAATGAGACTAATTTGTAGTCACTACAAGTATTAGATAATTATCTGTTAATCAACAGTAGTCTAATCCTTATGTTACTAGTTGTTTCAATTTGTGTAATTGCAGTTAAACTGGATGTCATTTTACATTGTACTTAGTGTAGACAGCTTGGATTTGCAATACCGACACGTCAAAAAAGGTCTTTATTTTTGTGAGCCCTGTGATTTTTCAGCACCTAAATGTTGCTTATAGACAGGCTTGCTAATGCACTTAAAGAAAACTGATCTTTGAATGTTCTTTTATTTAATGCTAATGAAACAAACTTGATTAGTGTCATTGAATAATAAACATTTTGAAATCAATGTTGAATGTACACAAGTTCAGTTATTTATGTGGATGTATGTTGTGGGTCATGCCTTGTGGTCAGTTTTGACCTGGGAGTTTTTCGAGCAGTTAACCAATAAGTTTATTTCTTTTTTTCATTTGGGTTTATTGTAACAGGGTATACACTATTGTTCGATAAAACAAGAAACAAAACATGTGTGTTTATAAACCAAACATACTAACATATCATTCAAGATTATTCAAAGCAGTCACTGGATGGTTACAAACCAGAGAGTTTGCTTGGAATTCTGGAAATTTCATATTTGTCTTGTGATTGATTCATGGTACAATTGTCATGCATGATGTACATTATTGTATACAGTTTGTACAAGTTTGTTCTGAGTCGGTGCTACTGAGTCTGAGTCAGTAGGTCAACTGTTGCTACCATCCATTCTGGTAGCAACCTGGCATTCATTAAGAGTCCAGAAATGTGACGTCAGATGTTGGACCAATTCAACTATCAGAGCTTCTTTAAAGTAATGTCAAAAGAGGGCGCTGTTTAGTATTACTATGGATACATTGAGCAGCCACGGTACTGCAAGGAAGCATGAATGTAACCGTAAGCGCAAACTGTTTTTTAGTTAACTAAGACACGCTAATTAAACATACCCTTTCCATGTTCCCATTATCCAAGTTGTTCAAAGTTATTCAGTTTTTAACCTTGAGGGCAAACAATTGGCATCAATTAGGATATAGCCATAAGATCTTGTGACAGGTTCAAACTTACGAACTGTAATAATATTAAAGATATACTTTGTAATGGTTTGCTACTTGGCTTTATATCATCGTTTGCTTGATTCCCTTTTGTACTAGGCCATTTGAAGGGCTACATGTATCCTATCTCCAAGTGTGCAAAAAACTGGCCAAATAATAACATTGGTGAGACCATTAACTGCACTCATGTAATTAAGCCATGTTTTGAAACCCGTAATACAACAAACTAGTTGTCAATTTTTTCACGCATAAAGGCTGGCTCATAATTTTTGTTAAATCCTGTAGTTTTGCAGAGGAGGGGGCGGGGGTAAAGTAAACTAAAACGATACTTACATTTGGTAAAACTTAAAAGAAAAGTCAAGAAACCTTTCCTCAGTGTTTGTCAAACTTGTGTTTTCTTTAACTATGCTGCAACCATCTGCACATGGTACCCACATAACCACTACTTTGGAACATCGAGCAGGGGGTCAAATGTCAAAGTTGGGGTTGTGTTAAGGTGCTGCTATGGTGTTCCATATGTGCCACCTTTGTTCACCCTTCAAAAAATGAAATGGAAAAAAGAAACAGGATCCCCCCCCCCCGAAAAAAAAACTGCGACAGGAAAGTAAGTTAGCTTTCGAGAAAGACTTTGCTTGGGTCCAAACGTCAGGTCACTAACTAATTTTTGCATTTATACCATAGGTCCTTTTGGTGTGCACTTGTACTTGATAAAAAATAAAAAAAATTTTCCCAATAATCAAGCGTCATGCCTGCTGCCAATAATAAAGTAGGTCAAATGATATAGTAGCATGTCCTTTCAGACCAGTATAATAACCAGTGGCATAAGAGTGGTAGAAATGCTATTTGATGATTTCTTTGGTCTAACACAATAAAGTCCTCCCAATAAAGTCCTTAGTGAGCAGGATTCCTTTTAAAATTTTGCCTTCAGAAATTATAATTCAGATTGTACGGAGTCTCTCTATTTTGTTTTCGTTTGTGCGTTGCTGTGGTATTGTCTGGCTGTGCCACATTCCAAGATTTTGAAAAAAGATGTCATACTCACAACTGTTAACAAGACATCCCTTTCTACAAAAACTATGAAGGCATAATTGAATAGGCCTAAGTACAGGCAAACATATGAGGAAATACATTAGGAATAACAGAATAAACAGTAATAACAGTTATAACAAATAATATATTGTTAAATTAATGAGGGGGAAAAGTAGCTAATGAGTAATTTTCCATGTAATGAATTGAATTCTAAAATTAAAAGTTTTCGGCATCAAGACGGGCATAATTTTGAACTTTAAATGTGGTATGGGTATTGAAGCAAGTGCATAACAAGATAGGATTGGATTATAGAGATAAATATATAAATGAATTTTCTTATCATCAGTCTTAACTATTCTAAGGATATTGTTGTATATCTGGTATTGTACGATTACGTTGGGTTTTTAAAGCTATGCTATAAACACAATCACCAACCATGGCGAATTCATAATCTTCCTTAAAAGGAAAAATATTTAGTTTCTTTTAGCGAGTGTGTCTTACACAATATTTAGCCACAAGGTCAAGTTTGCAGCACCTATTGCTGTCAAGAACTAGGTCGGCTTGTCCACGAGGCGTTAATCAAAAAATTAGCAGTGGAAACACGTATTGTTGGCCAATTTGTGACTGCGGCTGGTACTGTTACCACACACCTTTCCTTTTCATAACGGTACACCAAACCTGAACAATAAACCGTTGTTGATAATTAACAAACTGCCAGGCGCAAACTAATTTTGTTCATCATGGCATCAAGTGGAAAGTGTTAAAAAAGCGTGGTTTGTATGGTATCAGTGTCTGAAATTGTGTGCCTCGAAACCTATGCAGGGCAAGATATAAAAGTTATAAGGCAATTATAAAAATTATAAAAATAAGTAGCTAAGTATATTACAAAAAAAACCTCATCAAAGCATAGTGTTAGCCAGAGGTGTGTCTGGGTTTCTTTTGGACACCCTGTTTTATCTGTCATTTACATGTAAATGTATTTTAAGTGAACAATTTGGACACCCAGTTTTTTATTTCCAGCAAATTTTGACACTCACCAAATCCTGGCCAAAATGTTGCATAAGAGCACAGATCCAAACCATTTGTGTAAAACCCCTGAAAGTTACAGAATACCTTTTTTTTAATTAATATTTTTCAACTGCCCTGTAAATAAAAACAAATCATGCAGCGCCCATAAATATCAGTTAACAAACTTGCAATAACATTGCATTTTAGCAATTAATTATGTCATCAATATTGCAGACTTTTGACTAGCTATCTGCACTGACAAATTGTTCCAGATCATACAAAGAGAATGTAAGTTTAGATGCAATCTCGCGAAGAGTTACACAAAATATTGCAGGTTGTTTATTTATATATTTATAAAATGTTTATCATTATTTTTTGAGAATTGAACCTGTCAAATCTAATCCTATTTTGAAAGTAACTAACTCTAATAGGTCAGTTCAGGGTGTTTGAAAGTTACATGGCCCATTTTTCAACGACAGATTATTTTATTTTTAAAATATTTTTTATTATGAGGTGTCTGGATCCGACGATAAGTCATTTTTAGATTTATAATTAACTACCACTCAATGTTGTCATTATCGTTTTTTCGAGTAATACCTTAAATGAAACTTTTTAACTTTATCAAAACTTTATAAATAGCGATAAAAATAATTTTTAGGTATATCAGTCAAAAAACAGACCCAGCATGTTGAATGTATGTGTGAAAACAGAAGAACTTAATAGATTTGGACAGTCACATAAAATGAGTATTGTAGCTTTGCTGATTATGCCATACTCCCCAAAATGACCTTGCCGTGTCGCATCCTGTGTTTAGTCTTACCTAGCTTAAAAGCATCATGCACCACTTATTATTGCCACGCCCATGTTTTTTATTTTGGTAACCAAGGCTGAGTTTTGTATGGTTACCATAGCTCCTGCTTCCATACGTTTCTAAGGAGCGTATCCAAGGAGTTGAATTTACGAGAGTCGACAAGCTTATGAACAGGCGTCTCTTGCATGATTACCAAAAATAGTTTTACTGTCATGACCACAACATGGCTTTGATGACATCACTTCTCAATCTTCTATTGATATCGTCAATATATATCCAAGGTAAGACTACTACAATCTTAAATAGTTTGCTATATCAAACCATTATCTATTGTACTAATTAGTGAGTAGGCCTATCCTTTCATAATGAAGCAAAAATAGTTTTTACCGTCATGACCACAACATGGCTTTGATAACATCACTGCTCAATCTTCTATTGATATCGTCAATATATATCCAAGGTAAGACTACTACAATCTTAAATAGTTTGCTATATCAAACCATTATCTATTGTACTAATTAGTGAGTAGGCCTATCCTTTCATAATGAAGCTTTTGTGCTAGTTGCTTAATGTATTTTCAGACAACCTGTCGATTTGAATGAAGACAAAAACCCATTACACAATCTGGGTGCAAGGGGGCTTGACCAATTTCTGGGTCGGAATCCTGCTTAACAATTTCCAAGCTGACCCGGAAACAAGTTTTACAAAACGAATTTTAACTCAGATTAAAAGTAATTTTGACCCATTTTTTAGTCTTTTTGACACAGAGTCCGGGTCATACTGACCAACAAATGGGTCATGGCCCCACAGGACCCGGCACCCGGATTATTATTTTTTTCAAGTTAAAGGGAAATGTTGGCATTCCTGATGCTTTTTGGGCAATATAAAAATTTAAAATGACTAGAAAGAACCCAAGAAAAAAATTTAGTAGAAATATGACACAAATGGATTTTTCATCTTCATCTTTCACAGAAATTAAAATAATAAACGATTTATAGGAGCCAGCATCAGCTCAGGCCATTTACCAATCTTATTAATGTTCCAATTTCAAGTGAATAAGTTGCATTAGCTTCATCCCCATGGCTCGATTAAAATACAATCATTTCCCAGCCTTTTAGTACAATTTGGAAACGTTTGTGGAGTAGTCATGGTAGTGCTTTGTCTTAGAGTACCATCTTTTAGAGATGTTACTTGGAATGGAATGGAAAACCTTCCCCATTTGGCCCTGCTATGATCAAGTTTTTGACCAAACTTACTTTAAAGCCACTGACGCCAACTGCTATTAATTTCCTCATGCTGTTTTGTTACTTTTTAAAACACATGAAACTGCAGACTTGATATTAAGCCTAGATAGTTATACTATGAAACAGATGACGATATGGCACTCTTTCCCCTAATAACAAAAATGAAAGTGATTGAACAGGATTACTAAGAGGTCCACAGGGTTTGTTTTCTCCCTAATATCAAATAACTGCCACCAGACCAATGCTAATGTGGTAAGAAATTGTATTGTTTGACATAAGTCAGGATTCTTTCTGAACCTGAACAGGTCACTAACAATGTAAGAATAATTGCAACACTTCGATCAGCCTTACTGAACATGTGAAGTTGTTTTTTTGTTTTCAGTTCAAGCCCATGTTTGCTACTTTGGCCAAGAACCAGCTGCTAACAATGGATACCGCTGGTACATTGCTGATAGAAACCCGTGTGAATGCACTAAGTTTCGCATGGGTGGATTGAACACCAGAGCACAACCTCGTCGTCTCAGTGGAGCGGTTGGTTTCAATTACCTACCCTTGAGAACAAACAAGGAGAAGATTCGTGAAGTGCTTGGATGCGACAAAGGTATGTTTCATCCATGTGAATATCGCTCAATATCAAAAGGCTCCCCACATTGTTTAATTTCTTAAATAAACAAATACTTTTTAGTAGGGGTTTGATTTGAATATTTACTTTATTCTGTTCATTCTTGGACTAAATCGCCATTGGTTAGGTGCAAACTGATGAACAGGATTCTAAAGTCTGTGATATTGAAGGTCATCTGTAAGTGGGTTGAGGCACTTTCAGGGTAGGTATTGCCTACTTGGGAGGGGATAAACACAATAACAGACTGGAACCAAGTCTATGGTAAACTTTTTGTACTTTCTTTGATACCGGCGAGGTATTGAAGTGGTTCGATAAACCAATGAAAAACATTCTTAATAAACTTGCTGCGCTTTTTTTTGCAAAAAAACCTTATTAGCGTTCCCTTCAACCCACTCTCTTGTTTAACAATGGACTGCAATTTGAACAAGAATATTTTCATTAAATTTCAGCAAGCGCAGTAATGCAAGTAATGCACAAACCACCTTGTGACACGTTCACTACACTTGAAGGTGTCATTGAGAAAGTATCAAAGCTGGTACTACCAATGGAAATGGAACTAACTATTTTTTATGGGCAAGGAGATGTGTCTCTACACTTTGCGACTGACGAGCCAGTAAAAGACTACGCCCAATTCACAGTGGGTAAGTGTTACGTCAGGAGTGTAAACGCCTTGTCACATTGGGGCATTTTTACAGGCAAGTTGGAGGCAACAAACTGTACAGCTTGCAAAAACAACTCTTCAGTGATGCACAAGGGACATTTTTTTTGTACATGTGTATATAGTGTCTTACAATATCCTTTATTTGAAATTTTTTAAATGTGAACGGTTTGAAATCTTTGGGATTGCCTGAAAGTAGTTGCATATTAGCCCTGTGTGACTTGGGTCTAAGAGAAATTGCTGTTAATTGTTTATTTGTTGTTTAATCTTCAATTAATTGGTCAAACTTTTAAAAATAAAGTTTTATAGATTAAAAAAACATCTTTGAGCATATCCTTATTAGTTGTAGCAATGATATTTAAAAACATCTGTTCTCTTTTTTTTCTTTTCTTCCGGGAAGCGTTTGGCCAAGATTCTTCAGCCATCATGTTTTACCCAGATGGCATCTTGCAACCACAGAAATGCACTCAGTCAACTTTGAACTTCATTGGGTCAGCAGTCATGATAGCATTTGATGGTTTGATCATCAATGTCGGGCTGAAAGATAATCCTGACTCATACATGACATGCAATTCTTCTATCTCATCTCTGGGGAGTGAGTGGTACATTGGGCTCCACAGTAGCTCATATACAGTTTTGTACTATAAACTGTGTCTTTTACTCAATATCTGATATAACCACTGGGTTTAACACAACCTGAAATATTCTACTTCAAGTAGTTATATAAATCTTCAAACGATAATGTTTACATAAACTTGATACCATGAACTTAACCAGCACTTCTGTTCTCAAACAATACCCATATCTATCAATTTCAATGAAACTAAACTTTGTATTTCAATTACATAATCATTTTAAATAGTTAGGTTTTATTATTTGTTGGTGTTTATAATGGTCGTAATAAGATTGGGTAATATCATAACTGTTTAACGTTTAGGGAAAGTTATTTAGAAAATTGTATTCTGATGTATGTATCTAGAATGTAAAATTTTTGAAATTAATATTCATGTTTTATTATATAAAGTGTATTTTAACACGGTAGTTGATTGTGTTAAAAGTGCTTTGTGAAATAACCCCTTGAAATTTGAGAGAACAATTCCTATGGTCATGAAATGTTTCAAGGTAAAATTTTATTCTGGAACACACACAAAAGCAAGCATATAAAGAACAGACAGGCAGGCAGGCATTCAACCAAAATGAACAGACAAGCAAACAAACGACTCACCATAGGAAAACACCCCCTACAATCCAAACACAATTTTTATTGTGGAATGATATCAGTATATCAAGTTGTTATGTTGATATTTTAAAACAATGTTAGAAACAACCCTTACTTTGAAGTAATGTAGTTTTAGAGAAAGAGGTAATTTTTCACCCAAACTTTGAATTTGAGATGGGCTTCAGGTATGAAGCCTTTCTCAGGAATCTGAAAGCACACAATTCTATGCAACAAAGATGTTTATTTTTCTTCATTGTTTTCTTGCTACTTCGATGATCAATTAGGCCCAAATTTTCACAGGTTTGTTATTTCATGCACTGTTGGGAAACACCAAGTGAGGATACTGGTATTTGACAATTGCCAAAAGCATACCCTACCTTTAACAAAAAGTACATTCCTTTAGGCTATTCACTCAGATGCAACAGCAGCACCTAAATATAGTTTTGGGTAATTCTGGTGACTTATGGCACCTAAATGTAGCATACGACAAAAAAAAACACAAAACATAAAGTGAAACTCTCTTACAACTCAAGTTAAAGTTAACTGAAGCCTGCTGGGGAAAGAAATCTGAATAGTTTTGTTTTATTTTAAATTAGTTTTTCTTTATAAAGATCCTCATCTTCAGTGTTCAAATGAGACTATTTTGTAGTCACTACAACAATTAGATAATTCTCTGTTAATCAACAGTAGTCTAATCCTTATTTTACTAAATGTTTTATCTTGTGTAATTGCAATTAAACTAGATGTCATTTTACATTGTACTTAGCGTAGATAGAGTGGACATACAATGGCAACACATTAAAAAAGTCTTTATTTGTGTGATTCCTGTGATTTTTCAGCACCTAAATGTTGCTTATAGACAGGCTTAATAACGCACTTAAACAAAACTGATCTTTGAATGTTCTTTTATTTAATGATAATGAAACAAACTTGATTAGTGTCGTTGAATAATAAACAATTTGAAATCAATGTTGAATGTTCACAAGTTCAATTATTTATGTGGATGTATGTTGTGGGTCATGCCTTGTAGTCAGTTTTGACCTGGGAGTTTTTTCGAGCAGTTAACCAATAAGTTTATATATATTTTTTTTTCATTTGGGTTTATTGTAACAGGGTAATATTATTGTTTGATAAAAAAAACAAAAAAACACGTGTGTTTATAAACCAAACATACTAACGTATCATTCAAGATTATTCAAAGCAGTCACTGGATGGTTACAAAGCCGAGAGTTTCATTCGATATGCTTGTGATTGATTCATGGTACAATTGTCATGCATGATGTACATTATTGTATACAGTTTGTACAAGTTTCTTGTGTGAACTTGTACAGAGTCGGTAGGTCAACTATTGCTACCATCCATTCCGGTAGCAACCTGCTTTAATCAAGAGCCTATAGGAATGTGACGTCAGATGTTGGACCAATTCATGTACTAGAGCTTCTTTAAGGTAATGTCAAATGAGGGCGCTGTTTAGTATCACTATGGACACATTGAGCAGCTATGGTACTGAAAGGAAGCATACATAAATGTAATCATAAGTGCAAACTGTGTTTTGAGTAAACTAAGACACGCTAATTGAACACTCTAGACCCTTTCCATGTTCCCATTATCCAAGTTATCGTGGTTACTCAGGTCTGTTTAACCTCAAGGGCAAACATTTGCCGAGGCCATGTCAAGAAACCTTCCTCAACGTGTGTATCAAACTTGTGTTTTCTTTAACTATGCTGCAACCAATACTTTGGAACATCGAGCAGGGTGGTCGAATGTCAAGATTTGAATGTGTTAAGGTGCTGCTATGGTGTTCCATATGTGCCACCTTTGTTCACACCCTTAAAAGACTGCAACGGAAAAAAGAAACGCGATGGCCCCCTATAGAAAAAGTTTAAAAACTGCATGCCAGGAAAGCAAATTAGCTTTCGAGAAAGACTCTGCTTGGGTCAGGCCACTAACAAATTTCTGCATTTATACCATAGGTCCTTTTGGTTGGTAAGCAGTTTGCGACAGCTAATTCTATTTTCTCAGAAAAACAAACTGTACACAAAAAAATCAACGCTTTTAAAAGTGGCAATGTTACCATTCTCTCCTTTGCGGGTTGGTGGCTTGGATGTGAATAGCTCTGGCTGCTTGGTGTTAATGGTGGCTGTAACACAAATAGTGTTACTACTTTTGTTTGAATTATTGTCAATGTAAATGACCAATTGTATGAGCATGATTTGTATTCCCCAAAAATATTTTTGTGTCCATTTATACCCATTCTGGTATTACAATATGTATTACTGTAAAAAAAATCTGAAAAATACTTTTAAGAATTTAGATGGAAAACTGCAGTTGGATTGATTAAAATATTGTTATCAATAGTAGATATTTTGATTATAGCACGTTATAAAATGCAGTCCAAATTGATTACACTCACATTCCCATTCCAGCCTACACGTCCTTGTACGACGTTTAAACCATTTTTTGTCTGACAATTGATAATGAGAAGCTTTACCTCTGTCTTTGTTAAACCATAGAGCAAGGGTTTTCATAATGACGTCACATTTATATCCATCATGCACAACCCCGGATAATATTGATTTCTCAGTTCACAATTCCCCTGCTCAGAATGCCTAACAAGGAGGAAACGTGTTTGAAATCAATCCAACTCTGCGTTGACTGCGTTGTTACTAAGCAGTAGAGCCAAGCTTGCCCGTTTGTCGCACATATCTTTTCAGTTTGAAATTTTGGACTATATTTACCCAGTGATGAAAGTCAAGTGAAGACTGTATTTAAAAAATCTGCTTATAAAACTTTTGGAGTATATATTTACCCAGTGTTGAAAGTCAAGTGAAGACTGTATTTAAAAAATCTGCTTATAAAACTGGTTGCATGACCTGATTTTCAATGAAAGATTTTAAATGTTTATTTTTAATGAGGTGTCGGGATCCCAAAGATAAATCATTTTTTAGTTTTTAGTTAACAATCTCTTATCAGTGGCGGTTTTACCTGAAACTAAAGCTTTTATCAACTTTCTCAAATCTGTACAAATAGCTATTGAAAATTTAAATAAATCTTTTTTTTTTCTAGGTGCAATCAACAAAAAGTCAGACCCAGCATCGTAAATGTGAGAGTGCTTTCTCTTTTGACATCAATAAATTCCTATTTATATGATGCTGTTTTCTTATTGTCAACACAAAATTATATATAAAAATTGAAGAGCGTTTTAGATTTGGACAATCACATAAAATTATTGCTTTGCTGATTATGCCAAAGTGACCTTGCCGTATCGTGTCATGTGTTTAGTATTACCAGTCTTCCAAGCTAAAAATAACTATAAGTCGCTCGTCATTGCCGCACCCATGTTTCTATTTTAGTAACAATGGCTGAGATTTATATGGTTACCATAGCTCCTGCATCTATACGTACCTAAGGAGCGGCATACCAAACTCGGATAAGTGGACAGTTGAATTTACAAGAGTCGACAAGCTAATGAACGGGTGTCTCCTGCATGATAACTAAAAATAATTTTACCGTCTTGACCAAAATATGGCTTTGATGGCATCACTGTTCAATGTTCTACTGATATCGTCAATATATACCCAAGGTAAGACTATTACAATCTAAAATACTTTGCTATATCAAACCCCACTATCTATTGTATAAATTAGTGAGTATAGGCCTACCTTTCATATTATGAAGCTTTTGTGCTAGATGCTTAGTGTATTTTCAGACAACCTGTCAATTTGAATGAAGACGAAAAGCCATTACACTTCAAGAAGTCCAGGGTCAAAATTGACCCTGAATGCGGGGGCCAGGGGGCCTGACCAATTTCTGGGTCAAAATACAGGTTAACAATTTCCAAGCTGACCCAGAAACTGGTAACAAAATTTGATATTAACTCGGATCATGAGTAACTTTGAGTCATTTTGGGGTCATTTTAGACACATAATCTGGGTCATAATGACCCAGAAATGGGTCAGACCCACAGGGGACCCAGATTTGTTTTCCAAGTTAAAGGGACATGTCATCATTCTTTAGGCTATTCAGGCAATAAATTGATTGTTAAAATGACTGGATAGAACCCAAGAAAAAGAGTTAATAGAAATATGACACAGATAATTGTTTTCTCTACTTCTCCTTTTATAGGAATTAAAACAAAATCGACAGGCAGGTGATTTATCTGAGCCAAAATCAGCTCAGGCCATTTACCAATCTTATTAATGTTCCAATTTCAAGTGAATAAGTTGCACTAGCTTCTTACCCAGTTGTCTGGAATAAAATACAATCATTTTCCCAGCCTTTAAGTACAATTTGGAAACTTTGTGGAGTAGTCATGGTAGTGCTTTGTCTTGGAGTACCATCTATTAGAGATGTTACTTGAAATGGAATGGAAAACCTTCCCCATTTGGCCCTGCTATGATTAAGTTTTTTACATAACTTACTTTAAAGCCCCTGACGCCAACTGCTATTAATTTCCTAATGCTGTTTTGTTACTTTTTAAAACACATGATACTGCAGACTTGATATTAAGCCTAGATATTTATACTATGAAACAGATGACGATATGGCACTCTTTCCTCTATTAACAAACACAAAAGTGATTGAACAAGATTACTATGAGGGCCACAGGGTTTGTTTTCTCCTTAAAAATCAATTAACTGCCACCAGACCGATGCTAATGTGGTAAAAAAAATTATATTATTTGACATAAGTGGGGATTCTTTCTGAATTCTCAATGCTGAACGGGTCAGTATCAATGTAAGAATAATTGCAACACTTCAATCAGCCTTACTGAACATGTGAGGTTATTTTTTGTTTTCAGTTCAAGCCCATGTTTGCTACTTTGGCCAAGAACCAGCCGCTAAAAATGGATATCGCTGGTACATTGCTGATAGAAACCCGTGTGAATGCACTGAGTTTCGCATGGGTGGATTGAACACCAAACCACAATCTCGTCCCAGTGGAGCGGTTGGTTTCAATTACGCCCCCTTGAGAACAAACAAGGAGAAGATTCGTGAAGTGCTTGGATGTGAGGATGGTATGTTTCATTCATGTGAATATCACTCAATATCCAAAGGTTCCCCACATTGTTGTATTTCTTTAATAAATAAATACTTAATAGTAGGCCCTGGGTTAAATTTTTATATTAATTTCATGGAAGGAATTTGAAGATTACGATATATCAGATTGTCCTGTTTATTCTTGGACTAAATCTCCATAGGTTGGGTACAAACTGATTAACAGGATTCTGAAGTCTGTGATCGAAGGTTATCCATAAGAGGGTTGAGGCGCTGTTTCAGGCAGTACTTTATTATCGGCTATTTTGAAGGGTGAAAAACTCAATAACAGACTGGAACCAAGTCTACGGTAATTTTTAAAAACTTCCTTTGATACCGGCGAAGTATTGCAGTTGTCCAAAATCCTATACAAAGAACAGTTTTTTCGATAAAAAAAACAAAAACACTCTTGATAAATTTTCTGCGCTTTTTTATGCAAAAAAAACCCCCTATTAACGTTCCATTCAACCCACTCTCTTGTTTAACAATGGACTGCAATTTGAACAAGAATATTTTCATTAAATTTCAGCAAGCACAGTTAAGCACGAACCACCATGTGACATGTTCACTACACTTGGAGGTGTCATTTGGAAAGAATCAAAGCTGGTACTACCAATAGAAATGGAACTAACTATAACGGAGCCAGGAGATGTGACTCTATACTTTGCTACTGACAAAACAGTAATAGACAACACACGTTTCACAGTAGGTAAGTGTTGTTTCATGAGCGTAAATGCCTTGTCACATTGGGGCATTTTTCACAGGCAAGTTGGAGGCAACAAACTACAGTTTGCAAAAAGGTTTTTTAGTGATGCACAAGGGACATTTTTGTGTACATGTGTATAGTGTCTTACAATATCATTTATTTGAAATTTTGAAAATGTGAACGGTTTGATATCTTTGGGATTGGCTCAAAAGTAGTTCATATTAGCCCTATGTAACTTGGGTCAATGTGAAATTGCTGTTAATTGTTTATTTGTTGTTCAGTTTGCAAAGAAAGTGGTCAAACTTTGTGTCCTTTTTTTTGAAAAATCAAGTTTTGTTGATTATTTTAAAAATTATCTGGGAGCATATCCTTATTAGTTGTTGATATTTTAAAACATCTGTTCTCTCTTTTTCTTTCTTTTCTTCCTGAAAGCATTGAGCCAATATTCTTCAGTCATCACATTTCACCTAGATGGCACCTTCGGACCACAGGAATGCCCTCGGTCAACTTTGAACTTCATTGGGTCAGCAGTCATGATAGCATTTGATGGTATGAGCATCAATGTCGGGCTGAAAGGGAATCCTGACTCATACATCGCTTGCAATTCTACTATCTCATCTCTCAGGAGTGAGTGGTTCCTTGGCCTCCGTAGTATCTCAGCAAATACAGTTTTGTACTATAAACCGTGTGATTTATTCAATAATTGAGAAAACCACTGGGTTAAACACGACGGGAAATATTCTACTTCAAGTAGTAATAAAAAATCTTCAAATGGTAACGTTTACATAAACATTATACCATAAATTTAACCAGCACTTCAGAATGTTCTGTTCTCAAACGACACCCATATCTATCAATTTCAATGAAACTAAACTTTGTATTTCAATTACATAATCATTTTAGATTAGTTAGATTGCATTATTTATTGGTGTTTATAATGGTCGTAATAAGATTGGGTAATATCATAACTGTTTAATGTTTAGGGAAAGTTATGTCGATAATTATATTCTTATATTATGTATTAATGTAAAATTTTGGAAAGTACTATTCATGTTTTATTATATGAGGTGTATCTTTTAACACAGTACTTGATTGTGTTTAAAGTGCTCCCTCTGAAATTACTCAGTGAAATTTGAGAGACTTTTTAGCAATCTGAACAATACCTAAAGCATGGTCATGAAATGTTTCAGAATAAATTGTTATTCTGGAACACATACAAAAGCAAGCAGACACAGGACAGACAGGCATACAGTCAAAATGAACAGACAAGCAAACAAAAGACTCACCATAGGAAAACACCCCTACAATCCGAACATCAACTTTTATTGTGGAATTTATAATGGTATATCAAGACTGTTGAAAACCAATCAAAATCGACCTTGATTTAAATTTTATTATGTAGCATTTGGTGTAACAAAAATGTTTTAATTGTGGTTACTATAAGGGCATCAGATTTTGCAAAAATGGGACAGCAATTGTAACAGGTTTAAAAATTTGAGTTTTTTCTCTTGAAGGCATGGTACACTTTTTGTAATTACTCCACAAGGTCATGATCGTAAAAAACTTACTTGGTAAATAGCACTGGAGTTGTTGATATTTTAAAACTTTGGTCGAAACGACCCACTTTGAAGAAATGTTGCTTTAGAGAAAGAGGTAATTTTTCACTCAAAACTTGAATTTGAGGAAGCCTTTGTCGGGCATCTGAAAGCACACAGTTTTATGTAACAAGGGTGTTTTTCTTTCATTATTTTCTTGCTACTTCAATGATCATTGAAATCCAAATTTTCACAGGTTTGTTATTTCATGCATATGTTTTGAAACACCAAGTGAGGATACTCGTCTTTGACAATTGCCAAAAGTTGACCCTGCCTTTAACTCAAAGTACACTCCTTTAGACTATTCACTCAGACGTGACAACAGCAACTAAATTTAGTTTAGGGTAATTCCGGTGACTTTTGGCACCTAAATGTAGTAGCATGCAACACACAAAACATAAAGTGAAACACTCGTACAAAAAATTCAAGTTAACTGAAGCCAGCCGGGGAAAGAACTCTTAATAGTTTTGTTGTATTTTAAGTCTGTTTTTTCTTTATAATAATTTCTTCTGCTTCAGTGTTTCAATGAGACTATTTTGTAGTGACTACAAGAGTTGGATAATTCTCTGTTAATTGACAGTAGTCTAATCCTTATTTTACTAGTTGTTTCAATTTTTGTAATTACAATCAAACTGGATGTCATAATACATTGTACTTTACATAGATAGCGTGGATGTATAATGTCAACACATGAATGCATGAAACCTCTACACCAGAAAAAGGCATTATGTTTGCACGTCCTATTGTTGTTCAGCATTTGCATGTTGTCCAAGACGTAGACTTAACCAAGCACATAATCAAAACTGAATGTTCATTGAGTTCATGCTAATGAAACAAACTTGATTTGTGTCGTTTAATAATTAACATTTTTAAATCTTTTTTGAATGTACACAAGTTTAATTGTTTATGTGGATGGATGTTGTTAACACATAGGAAAAGGTATGAGTAAGTCGGATCGTAGTGAACAGTTAGGAAATTAACTGTCACGTTTTATCCTTTATCAAAATTATGTGTATATATATAATAAAACTTGTACATGTAAGTAATTCGTAAAAAATATACTGCAAATTCATGTGACATTTCAGTAATTTTTTGGAAAATCTGTATACAAAAAGATTGATTTTTTAGTGATTTTTTTAACTTATGGTACGCAGACAAAAAAAAACTTTGCAAAGTTTTTAAAAATTTATTTCTACGCAGGCATTGCATTGACGAGAATGTGCTTTGGGACTGCAGCACCTATTGGCAGGCAAAGTGTTTAAAGTTTGCAGCACAAACTGAATTCAGCTTAACTTAATTGCCAAGCAGAAGAGTGAAGCTCGAAGCATTTCAGGAAAACGAAGTCCTGAAAAGCCTACACAAATATTATATCTAAAGCCCTCGGGGGAAGCACGTGTACTTAGCTGTCTTGGAAAAAAACATATTTGTGTAACTCTCTAAAAAATTATTAATTTACCAGCATCCTTTTAGATGGTTTTATTCCGTTCCGTTTCACATCAGTTCAAAAGGATCATCTTAGAAAATAGTACTCCGAAATTGTTTTTTTAGCCAGCACCACATGATTTTTCAGTTGTTGCTGCATCCAGTATACACTCTTGGTCTGGATGATAAGGTGATTGATTGCCCACTTAGCTTTCCTTAACCATCTCACTACTTAAAGGAACATTACAGAATTGGTAAGAAAAAAACTTGTAAAATATACTTTTTGATCACAGATTTACATAAAACTTACACGGTCTAATGATGATGATGGTAGAGAACATCCCTTGAAATAATTCTGTCTGAAATGCCATATTTGATGAGAAATGAATAAACTAATTTCCCGATTGGAGTTTATCGCTCAGTGAGCATTTTATTCATTTGTTGAATCTATACGATTTCATGCAAATGTGTAATCGGTTTTTCACTATTTTCTCGTGACCCAGATGGCTGATCGGTCTCAAACTTCTACAGGTTGGTCAGTTTATGTATATGGTGGATTACATAAAGTGCTTACACTGCCAGCAACTGTTTTGTTAGCAAAAACCAATTCTGTGATGTTCCTTTAAACAGACCCTGTACATGCTTCAGGGTTGTAATTGTGGTGTTCTGTTTTATCTCATCATTGACTCTAATAAATATTCATGAAGTGATTAATTAGTGCAATTTGTACGGACTCCTAATTATTGACCCGATTCACCTGATGTCGTCATCGCAAAATCGTATGCTATTTTGGGTATAGTCATTCTGCGTGGGTTTGACCCATTTCTGAGTCATTTTGACACAGAGTCAGGGTCACACTGACCCAGGAATGGGTTATATCGGATGGGACTTGGAAACAGGTCAAATTTGTGCAAAGAAGTGTTGCTCGATTAGAAATCAATTGGTAGGCATCACACACTAAAATAAAATGGACAAAGCGATTTGGAGCAAATTTCTATCTACTTAAAGTAACTTTTTTAGTTGAACGAGTCATTAGATTTTTAAGTAAATGTCAACAAATTAATTAATCAAATGTGTGCCAACTGCTACCAGTAATTACTGTATATGCGTGCGTTTTGTCGAATAGCTTCAGTCAAACCTGTCAATAGGGTTTATGATACTGTCCGATATATAGAGATGCCAGTCAGGTTTGGAACAGAATTATACCAACTCGTCTCAATGCATCAACAGGTAGACTGATTAAGGTGTTTCGACATCATCATGGGCTGGGTCCAACCGACCTTTATATTGCTGATACATGCTGCCTGATTTGAAAGTAATTTTGTTTGTCAAAATATTTATAAGGCAGCCACAGTAATACTTTCTCGTAAAGTACACGGTCCACTATGATGGGATGATATTTACATTCGTAGTGACTTTAATGTTCATACAACCATATCTGAGGTGCGGTGGCTCTGCCGGGAAATCGTAAATCACAAAGTTATCTGCACGCACAATTGCACTTTCGTGGATTTTGAATCAAAAATGACAATGTAGCAGTTGTTGTATAACGAAGCAGAGGGCTAGTAATTAACAAGTCATCTGCTTAGCTTTATCGTTACACAAGAACATCAGACCTCATTCGTCTCGAAAAGCACGTCTCCGTTAGACTTGAACTAATTGTAATAATTGCAAACGATGTACATCGCCCGACGTAGCCAGCTGAGTGTATCGTCTTATAAGAACTCAATGGTAATTAAAATAAAATTGTCCCGGGACAACTAGGCTTTGCTGGCTACTCATTTGATACATGGGTAGCGAGCAAAGGTTTTACAATTCTGCACTCGAATCAACAATCTCTCAAACACCTTAAGAGTTCTCTACCATTGACCTAATCAGCCCTCTATTGGTGAGGGCCAATTACGTTACTCATTGGGTGCTCCTTGGGGCTAAGTCAGAAGCAACAATTTAAAATAAAAGTTAATAGTAATTTTGTTTTAAAATAAATAACAAATGCTGGCTGGCCATGGATCTTGGTCCGCATATGACCAGACCTGTTTAACCAATTTAGCGTGGGCTGCACAATGAGACACAATTTTTGTTTTTATGTGGTTGCACACATTAGTCCATAGTGTTAGCCAGAGGGGTGTCTGGGTGTCTTTTGAACACCCTGTTTTAAATTGGAATACCCTGTTCTATCTGTCATTTACATGTAAATGTATCAATTGGGACACCCAGTTTTTAAATTTCCAGCAAAATGTGGATACCCTTTTACCAAATTCTGGCTAAAGCCTCGCACATTACAAAATATATGGTGGGGAAATTTCTATGGTAAAAATTATTTTTTTGTTTAAATGTGTTTTGTCTTCATCTTGAGGGCAGATGAACCAGCCGCTGAAAATGGATATCGCTGGTACATTGCTGAGAGGAAACCTGTGTGAATGCATCGCCTAGAGTTTGGACCAGGTGGATTCAATACCAATGCACAACCTCATCCCAGGAGAGTGGGGAGTATCTTCTACATCATGTACGCCACCTTCACAACGAACAACCAACAGATTCGTGTAGTTCTTGGATGCAAAGATGGTAAGTTTCATTCACACAAATCATTGGTATAACTAGGCATTTTGCAAAGGGTAGGGGGGTGCACATATCAATATATTTGCATATTATTTGATTTCTTCTGGATTTCTCATCTCTAGCCCATTGGATTGCACTTTGAAATGCCCTTCAAATTGTACTTTGAATTCTCCTTCTGTAGCCCATCTGATTACCCGTCTGTGTTAAACCCATAGGAATATTATTCTGTGGCCATTTGAAATGCTTCTGTAGCTCTTTGGATTGAGTTTCTGTAGCCCTTGGGAGTAGCATTCTGTAGCTCTTTGAATTGCCATTCTGTGACTCGTCGGATTTTACTTTTGGATCTCTTCGAAATGCCTCTCTGTGTACTTTGAAATGTCCTTCGGTACCTTCTTTTATAATTTCCCTTTTGTGGCTAACCAGATTGCCCTACTGTAGCCCATCTAACTGCCCTTCTGTAGTACATTTGTTTGACCGTTTGTAGCCCTTCTGCTTGAAATTATATAGACCCTCTGTAGCCCTTTAGATTACCCTTTCTGTAGCCTTTTTGGAATGCCCTTCAAATCTCCCCTTTTTGTGCTATTGGATTGCTCTTTGAGTTCCTTTCAGATTCAGAATGCTCTCACTGCAGCCCTTCAATTTTCCCATCTTTTGCCCATTTTTGTCTGACCTTTAGTTTCCCTTCGGATTGCCCTTTAGTTTCCCGTCTGATTGCAATTATGAAGACCTTCTGTATAGCCCTGGAGATTGGCCTCCTGTAGCCTTTTAAAATGTCCTTCAAATTTTGTGGGCTATTGGATTTCCCTTTGAGTTCCCTTCAGAAACAGCCTTTTGAAATAACCTCACAGCTCTTTGAATTGCCCTTCTACAGCCCTTCAATTGTCATTTTGTTAGCCCTTTGGATTGGCCTTCTTTGCTACCTTTGAAATACCTTCAATTCTGTAGACGCTCTGTTTGGTCTGCTCTGTTTGGTCTGCTCTGTTTGGTCTTCTGTGGCCCGTCTTATGATTGCTCTTTGAACTGCCTTTTAATTTCCCTTCTGTATCTCATCGGATTTCCCTTTGCTTTGACCTTAATTTATGTAGCTTTTTGTATTACCCTATTGCCCGTCTGTAGCCCATCAATCTGCCCTTCTGCAGTCCTACAAATTTCCCTTCTTTGCTGCTTATATTTCCCCTTCTGTAGACTGCGATTGCCCTTTGAATTGTCCTTCTGTAACCCTTCAGTTAGTCCTACATACTATATATACATATATATGTATGTTTCCCACATTACCCAGAATGCAGTTACAACCTTAAAGGTCCAGTAATCCACCCTTTCACTGACCATCTCTTTGTCCTCACGACTTTAATCTGATTGGTTCTTAGCCACCCCACTGTTTGTAAACTAATAACTTTAATTGGCTATAATTTTCCCTCTTTTCTCTTGATACCTTCCCATTATTCTTTGCTTCTCTTTTTTGCTATAATTGGATATGTTTTCGTTTGTGCTTGTTTATGCCTCTGACGAAGGATCAAAAGCTAAGGCCATCTCCCATACTAGTTTTATATATACATATATATAAATATACTTGGAGTCTGTGCAAGCGTTACTTTGATAAAGGATGGAATGCTAAAATTGTTGAGTTTTTTTAATGAGTTAAGAGCTGCTAGCTAAAACGTGGGGTTTAATCTCGGAGGGTAGAAAGTGTAAACTAGACAGTAAGGCACAAAATACTTGATCATTTTGTAGACGGGTTTACAGCACTGTCTGGCGGTTGTCAAGTCTCATCATGATACAAAAATGGCGGCTTCTGGCAGGGCGATCAAAAAGGATCCTTATAAAAAAAGTTTTATAAAGCAAAAAGTCCGGTATAATTCGGTCATTGCGTACACCTTTGCCTCCACGTACCTTTTAATGACCACAAGAGGTTCCAACTTTCCGAGCAATCGGGGGGGGGGGGGGGAGGAGGACAAAGATCCTTCTCATGTCGTTAAAATGATTGTTTGAATAAAGACATCAAGTTGAATTAGACAAGTAATTCAGTGTACTTATAGATGTGTTAAATCAAATGAATCCATCTTACTCTTTGGGTGACTTGTTTATTAAACATGTAATTGAGCACTTTAACACAGGTGGCACAATATGACTTTGTACAGCAAGATTCTATATATCGTAATATTATACACACAAACTGACACACACTTTCATACTATAGTAAAAGCTTTGTCAGTTTATGTATATGGTGGATTACATAAAGTGCTTACACTGCCAGCAACTGTTTTGTTAGCAAAAACCAATTCTGTAATGTTCCTTTAACATTTCAGAGGGGTTTTTTTTTCAACTAGTTTTCTTATGGTGGACACATGATGCTTCAAACTTGATAAATGTACTGTTTTGGAATGTTTTACATCTAAAAATGTAACAGAGTAAGAAATTTAGGTGCATGGCATTTTGTAAAACAGACAATATCCATTTTCATGAAGCGACACATCCAGTGTATTACAACATTATGTGTGTGTCACTTCGTAAAAATAGAGGTGGGCACGCGCGACACACACAAGGTTTGTGACGGTAAGTTCAGGCTTTGTTTACATTTGAGCATACCGCGCACAGTGTAATACAGTGGTAAAATGGAACCTGTGTGTCAGTTTCTCAAAATGGAAATTGTCACTTTGGTGCGAAGACTGCAATGCATAATTATCGTAATTAAAAAAGTAAAGCTCTTGAAGCTTTGAAACTTTGTGAATTTAGGCCTTGACGAATGATGTATAAACATAGTTCAAAAACTGAAAGCAAAATAAAAGTGGTTTGTACACAATGTGTCAGTTTGTGGCGTCAGTGATGATATGTTCCAAGGTACATGTACTGGTCCCTGAAGACAAGGACAATAGAAAGGCTTGTGTCTTGAAGTTCAAGTCCCTACAACACTACTTGCTGCTGATAGAAATCATGTCCAAACAAATGAACAAATTGTTGCTACCTTCGCCGGAAGAAGCAAAGCAGTGATAGCATCTCTGCTTTGTAATGAACGTTAGTTGAAGCATAAAGGAATGGGTTAATTGCTGAGTTTGCAAACAGTAGATACGACATTGACCACAGCAAGTCAAAGCTGACATAGTCCCCACCATTGAGGACATTCAGAAATATAATGATAAACCACGGGAACCAGCATATGACAAATGCCCCAGTCATCAAGCTGAGCATGATGGCCGACTTGCGGTAAGCTTGTGGACCGGGCTGCCTCGGTGAGACAACGCCGTTCGGGGTCCGCTGACAAAGGTTTGCGTCACTCTGGGCAACGTCTAATGTCGTCTTGTCCCTCATGCTGTTTCTCCTGCATTCGATTGTAATCGTCCCCGATTCGGTGCGTTGACGCCGTAGCAGCATCTTTCTGATCTTGACAAACACCAGCACGTTAAACGTTGCCAGCAGCCCGACTGGAAGGACAAACTCAAAGGCGAACGTTATGAAGGCATATGGTATTGAGTGGATCCCTTCCGACTCACAGGTGGTCGAGTAGTTCACCTGGTGCATCCCAGAAAACGCCTCCCACCCGATATCGACTACAGACACGAAGGTGTATGTGGCAAAAACGGTACCAGCTATGACAGCTAGTGCGCGCTTCTTTGATTGGTTGTGGATGTAAACCAACGGGGCTCTCACCCACAAATAGCGGTCCCAGCTGATGAGCACCAGGGCGAAGCTGGAGAAGACTGTGCAGGCAAACACGAGGAGTAACCAGATTTTACAGACGACCTTACCGAACGGCCAGTAGCCGTAGTACACGGAGACATTGTTGATGGGCATCACGACAGCGCCGACGAGTAGGTCGGTTACAGAGAGGGTGAGGATGAAGTAGTTGGACACCTTCTTGCGGATCTTCTTGGACATGAAGAAAGCCATGATGGCCAGGGTGTTAGCTATGGTGGCGATACTAGTCTCCAGCCACATTGCTATGACAATAGCCAGGAAGCAGTTTGGGCAGTCGACCCGGACTGCCGAAGTGACTTGTCCAGATGACATTTCTGAAAATAAATCAAAAGATAACACATTTAAAACCCACACAGCTATGTGTTACACACACTCCGTGGACACTACTTTGTTCTGTGCACTTGTTAGTGCATATGTGACCCGCTCTGCAAAAAAGGCCCTTAAGTCGCAAAAAATTATTTTTGAGTTAGATACATGGTTGGAAAGGGCCTTTTCTCAGCTTTAATTTGGTGTATGTTAGAAGTCTGTAGCATTTTGCAGTCCAGAGTTATATCATAATTTGCATAAAAATTATTGCCATTTTGGTCAAAATAGGTTGAGGAGAAACAGCCTTGTAAACTTTACACTGTATTTTAAATTATTTTAGTACAAAGTTCTTAAGAAAGACCCTAGCAACGAGCACATTCCCATTATACTATTCGTCTGAAATTTTCACCAATTGTTGAATATGACTTATTAAGTTCAAAATATTTGTTATTTTATTTAACGCTCTATATCGCACTTTTTAAAAACTAATTTGCATATTGTGCTTTTTCGCAATCTTTTTCGTATCTTTAAAATGGCAAAAACACACTTAGTTATTATTACGACGATTTTATAGCAGTTTAATTTAATTTTAGTAACTTTTTAAAGTAATCCTAATGCCAACTGGACTTTTTAGAAAACCAAATGAATTTAAATAGAATATTTTGGGGTGAAAACAAGAGCAAAAATTTTTTTTCCCACTTTTCGGTATTTTTTTAAGCAACAGCTTAAGCTGATTCATTAAACCCTTCAGCCATCTTGTATTTTCATGGTTGAAACTATTTTGGGGTAAAAATGTAACATTTTGGTAAAAAATAATACTTTCGTTTAAAACCCGAGTATTTCCATTAAAATCTAGCACAGTCAGGGTAGTTTGCCTTCTTATTGAAATCTGAAGTTGATTAATCTACTTTGAAATAATCTTTGGGCTAAAAACTTGCCCAAATAAATAGAACAAACAAATAAACACAAGGAATCAAAGAGGGGGAACTTTTTATTCGCACTGGAATACACTCGCCTTTCCGCGGTGTTCGTCGGCCAGAAGAGATCCGTTGGCATCGATGGCGATGTGGAATCAGATTCCGAATCGGTTTCTGATTCCACATTGTCATTTTCACATCGGAAGTAAACAAAGTAATCTTCCACGAAGCCAACCATGTCTCTCTCCTCCCTGACAAGATTGGCATCACGGGGATCATTCAAAGCTTCAGTCAGACACTAATCCTTCGAACCCATACAAAATATAATAGCAGTTGGCTAATAAAGTTAATTTATTTGGCTAAAAGTGGTAAATAATTCTCAACATCTTTTCGCTCAGAGCAGTACAGGTCAGTTGGGTTGAACACAGTTGACTGCAACCTCGTCCCCATGGTTTACTTTATTTCCAACCACATTGTTTACAACTGCTCGACACACCCTGGGGACGAGGTTGAGTTGGCTGAATTTTCGTGTGGCACGCACCTAATAAACAGTCACATGACAGTCACCTGACAGCGAATAAACAACCGATATCGTTCACAGCGCATGCGCGCACTCGACATTGCGCGCATTGACCAATGAGTGCACTACACTGTGTGCACGTGATAGCAAAGATCCACGCCCCTAGCAACAAGCGCTCTATGTCTACGTGTAATAAATCTACCGACCCTGCTTTTAATCTTGACCTCTGACCTTTTCTATGTCTAAATTTAGAAAGACAACGTCCTCCGCTTTCAGATGATACCAAATTTATTATAGGGGGGTTTCAAATAATGTCGTGTCAGATGTTTAAAAGACGCAACTTTCCACTGATTCCACGGTCACCGATCGTACAAACCACGAACAAATTGTACACAAAACACGGGTTTTTTCCAACTTTATTGATCAAAATGAACATTCAATCTTACAAACTATGAAAGAGTGGACATCAACGATGTCAAAAATGGGATAAACAAAAAATCACATCGAGTAAGAAATTTTCACCTTTTCAACATTGACGAGCCCTTTTGCGTGCTAAGAGATAGCGCGACTTACGGGCCTTTTTTGCAGAGCGGGTCACATATATTTGCGAAGGTGAGGGTCCGTCTATGACTAAATGAGCATTTACAAAAATACAAGAGCAAACCCATACATATAAGAGCAAAACTGTATATATAAGAGCAAGACCATATGTATTAGATCAAAACCATACAGTGCACTACACTGTATAACACTGTATAAACATGGGGACATTAACTCCCAATAGGCTGTGCAAGTCTCGCGCTCATTCGAACTTCCGGGACCATAGTGGTCCCAACCATATGGAGTTTACGTAGGGGAGATTTTGTTTCGTCAATTATTTTAGTTTAACGTAGTTTATGACTATGAAAATTATATATGTTGTTGGGAATGTAATACTAAGTGATAAAAAATATGAAAGTAAAATCAAATCAACAACATAACGAAGGAAACCAGAGAATTAAACTTGACCTCCGCTTCCGGTTACTGCAAAAAGTTAAGAATTTTGTGTTCACCTCCGATAACAAAACTTATGTAAACGCTTGTTTTGGATGCGCAATGTTTATTGCCAGATGGGTAATTTCAAGGCCTTTTCATTGCAGTCTATGGTTGTTGAGGTGTCAGTATCCTCTATAAACTGCGCCAAGCGTTAATTTTACGCCGGTGTGACCTTCGCAAATCCGCGTATGGGGCTTCTAAAAAGATAAGATCAAATAAGCATCCTTGTCCCAGAGTTTTAATTATTTTTTAATAATAATTAACACATTATTTGTGTATTTATTATAAAAGCTAAAACTAATTTTATAAAAATTGTACTGAGTATTTTTGTTGCTCAGATTTTGTCATTAGATATAGTTTAAAACACAGATTTGATTTCAGGAAAAAAATATGTTCTTCGTTTGATGTGTTTTCTCGTTCCGATACGCGCGAAACTTGCACAGTCTATAAGACCCAGACATGATCAAAATGACGCAAATCCCAGATAAAGTCCTGTTTTAACAGTTTCCCGGTCAGCCTTACCCTAGAAAAGGTCGGGTCCCCAGGTCAATTCAGACCTTGAAGTTTTAGACTGTAGGTTTTGCGTGGGTGGTTCCCGTTACTATACCATGTATCGACACAGGTTTTGAAGATAAATGGCCGACCACTCACGCTCACTACACAATCATGGCACAAAAAATAAACCCAACCTCCACACTTAAAGGCCCTGTACACTATTGGTAAGATCGAAAAACAAAATGTTCACAGATTCACACATAACTTACATGATTTAAAGAAAGTAATGGTAGAAAGGGTTCCTTAAAATATTTCTGCCTAAAATGCTATCGTTTCTGAGAAACGAGTAAAACAATCGTAATTATCGCGCACGATAATTTGAAAAAACAGAAAACACATAAGATCTCTTTTCACTATTTTCTCGTGACCTCGATGACCAATTGAGCTCAAACTTTCACAGGTTTGTTTGTTCATGCATATGTTTAATCACACAAAATGTGGACACTGATTTTGAGCTGTTACCAAAAGTGTACAATACCTTTAAGAGAGACTGACAACCGGAAGGTCCGGGGCCTAATTAATGTTCCAATTAAAAAAAAAATCTTCAATGAGGCACGATCATTCTGGTAGCCAATCAAGCTGTGGTCAAAGTCACCTTAAATTTTTGTTTGGGGGGGTGGGGCACGGTAGTTGCAAGCCTGTGCATATGCTACACAATTGGATTTTATTGAAATACATTTTTTATATGCTTTTTGATTTTGTTTTTTTCTCTTTCAAATTTCTCATTTATTTCTATATACTAAAGGCTGGTATAGTTTTGGTAATTGTCAAAAACCAGTATCCTCACTAATTGTTTCCCAACATATGCATAAAATAACAGACCTGTGGAAATTCGGGCTCAATTGGTCATCAAAGTTGCAAAAAATAATGAAAGAAAACACACACTTGTTGCATAGAAATGTGTGCTTTCAGATGCCTGAGAAAGGCTTCATGCCTGAAGCCTTTCTTAGATTCAATTTTTAGGCATGTAATGTGAAAAATTACCTCTTCCTCTAAAACTACACTACTTCAAAGGGGTCGTTTCTAGCAAAGTTTTATTATACCAACAGCTCTCCAGTACTCTTTACCGAGTAAGTCTGTATGGTCATTTAAACTTGTGGAGTGATTACCAAATGTACACCCTGCCTTTAAATAGGTCTTTTGGTGTTTTATTAAACGTATTCTGAGGTCTCTAGAAATATGTTTCATGTTATCTTGAAACGTTTCTTTTCTTGGATATTTACTCTCAGCTTACTAAAAGAAACACAGTTCTAGTGTTCTTGAAATCTTCTTGAAATCCTTCCGAACCCTTTTTGTGATTTGGGCCATTCCATGAATGTGGGACACTTGTCCCCTTGTACTTCTGTTACATTAAAGGGAAGGTATACGTTTGGTAATCACTCTTGAAATGGATGGCAATAAAAACTGACTTGGTTAGAATTATAGCAGTTTGTGATTGGTATAAAGCATTTTGATAATCATTTTACTTCTGAGTAATGTGGTTATGGAAAAATATATCAGTTTTCATCAAAACAAATTTGAATCTGAGAAGCATTTCTGTCAGAAGCGTTTCACAGATTGTGTATTCCAATTGCTGATTATTCTTCCTGCGTGGACATAACCGCTCCAGATTTTCAGCAATATCTCAAAAAACACTACCACCTTTTGAAATGATCTTTTCACGGGTTAGTTTTATTGTATAAATCTACATTTATGTAGGATTAAAACAATCGAACGGTTCCAAAAACCAAAGGTTTACTTTGCCTTTAACTTCATAATATAAGGTGAAGCACATGGGATGTATATACATTAAATTTGCGATTTTCCTGAGAATTATATGACAAGTGGTGTGCGGTCACTCTCTTGTTGATTATTGTCTTCATACCCAAGTGTTTATCAACTCACTGTTCAAGCTTGTATCACAATCTGGCCCTGTGTTGGTTTTCAGTGATGTTGTCAAACAATATTGTACCAACAACACCATACTGGTCTACTAGTAACCTCAGTCTCAAACCTCTTGACCCCAACAGTTGATGTCATTGCGTCATAACTTTGGCGGGAAGAAGGATATGAACTACTGGACTGATGATGAAATATATGGAGATGAGGAGGACGAGGAGACAAAACTTATATTGATGAGGTAAAGATATGCACAATTAATGCTCACTTTGTGATAAAGAAGTCAATTTTATTTATTTAAATTTTGTAATGAGATCGCCTCACTCACAAGATGGAACGTCCACTTCAAGGTGAGGGCTACACTTAACTGATATGGGCTGTTGACCCGAATCAACTGACACCAGGGGCACGTTGCCACCTACTCCTGGGGCTGAAACAGGGTTACCCCCTTCACAATTCGTAAGGGTGTAGGCATGGGTATCATCCACTAGAAGCCTGGCTGGTAGAGCAGAATGCACTACCTTCCCAAATTTTTATGAAGCAAATTGTGGTAAAGTGCCTTGCTCAACGGCACAAGTGTCATGACCGGGATTCAAACCCACACTCTGCTGCTGACAACACCAGAGCTTGGGTCTTGTGAACTAGACCGCTCGGCCAGGACACGCCACGTGTAAAGTAGAGTATTGTTGTATCAGTGAGACAAGGTCATATAATGAGGCACGAACTCGTTACAGTTGCAAAAATAAACTTTAAAACTCAGCATAAGTTTTTCAAAAGTTACAAAGCAGAATCCTTAAGTTTTTAAAATATTGTATTTTTGAGGTAACTTTTATTTCATTAATGCTTCCCAATAGGTTGACAGACATATTGATAGTGTCGAGAACAAAATAAATCACTGCACTAAAGTATGGTCATCAGGGAACCAAGCAGGGTTGTGGTCTGTGGTGCCTGGGCTACTTCACTGGTCGCAACTGCGGCCAAAAGTCCTACGAGGTTGCTGAGATTATTGCTGTAGTTGGCGGGGAGGAGAGCACCGAGAGCTGAACTCTGACCTATGACATCAAGGGGCTCTAAGTGTCTGACTGGAGTATGGATGAAGCTGCTCATGCATCCATCCAATAACAGTGATGTTGACACTGGAAATGGGATCACCGAACTGAGGTCAATGATGCAGACACCTCTGATATTACAGTAGCAGTGGAGGCGTACCATCAACCCCCAAAGTACTCCACAGCCAACGCTCAGAAAGCTACTGTAGCTGAGAAGGCCATTGCAGCAACAGGTGGTGTTAGTGGTCTTGCTGGATGTGTTGCTGCTGTTGATGGCGGTGCTGCTTTTGTTGCATCCCAGGCTGCTCAGAATTCCGGCAAAACACCACTTAAGATGACAACCGTGAAGCCTATCAACGTGACAATGGTTGTCAAGATAAACAGGAGCCCAAGGAGAACAACATGCCCCCCTTTCAGCATGCCCACCATGACCTATCATTATACCCTAACAGATGAAAGTGCCGTCTTAGAAGACGCTGTTTACATAGTAAGTACAATGATGTAAAATCTAAAAGCTCTTGATCAAAATATTGAGTATTCATTCCCTTGCACATGCAGCTGCTGTGTGTCGCACTCACTATTTTTTGAGTCAAGTTGCACAGACAAGTTATGGTAAGTGTGTAAACGCCACGTTGCCTAAAATGCGCAATACATTGTGTAACACACAACGACATTGACTACAAAATTGCTCATCCAAGTTTGTTGTGATGATGATGACATCAAGTAAATTGGGAAAAGGAAACTACATGTGTTATGATGTAAAATTAAAACAACCATTCATCAAAAATTGACTTGATAGAAAAAAAAAAACATTTGATCAAAGGAATAAAGTGATATTAGAAAAATAAATAAATTGAAAACAGCTGATGATTGAATAAGTTTTTCAATTGATAGAACAATGCTGTGTTATTTATTGATTTATCAATGTTTATTGATTTCATATACTTAATAACAAACCTGTTGATCCAAAGTGACATTCCATGCCCAAAACCAGTCACTTTCTGCCAAAAAATCAAAACTGATTTCTTTTTTGCTTATCAAATACATGAGATTGTAAAACATATATTAAAACTATTTAAGGCCTAAAATTTGAGTTTTCTCAACTTGTTAGAGAATATTTAAAGGCAGGGTGTACATTTGGTAACTACTCCACTAGTTAACGACCATAAAAACTGACTTGGTAAAAAGCACTGGAGAGCTGTTGATATTATAAAACAGTGTTAGAAACAACCTCCTTTGAGGTAATGTAGTTTTAGAGAAAGAGTTAATTTTCATCACTAACAAATTTGAAACTGAGAAAGGCTTCAGGCATCTGAAAGTATACAATTGTATGCAAACAATGGTGTGTTTTTTTCTTTCATTATTTTCTTGCAACTTCGATGACCAATTGAGCCCAATTTTTTCACAGGTTTGTTATTTCATGCTTAATGTTGGGATGCAATGAGTGAGGATACTGGTCTTTGACAATTACTATATGGCTGATGTGTCATGGTAAAGTTTTTGAAGATATAAACAAAACTTGTTTATGAATAATTTTTAAAAAGCAAAAATTAAGTATCGGAGGCTGAAAGGGAATTATCTCCTTGAACTCTTGCCAGACTCGATCAATTGATGTTTTTTTTATGTCTGAAATAATATTCCTACTAATTGATCACATGTGGAGGTATTTTGATTAAACCAAAATTTCCTAAATCCAATGATGTACCATCACTTGATGATAAGTTTCTTGAAAGCTGTAGAATAGGAATGAATGTACTCTTCCAGTAATCGATGATGTACCATCACTTTATGGTATGTTTCTTGAACACTATAGAGGATTGGAATGAAGTACTTTTCCAGTAACCAATGATGTACCATCCCTTTATGATATGTTTCTTGAACAATATAATAGAGGATTGCATTGAGGTACTTTTCCAGTAACCAATGACGTATCATCCCTTTATGATATGTTTCTTGAACACTATAGAGGATTCGATTGAAGTACTTTTCCAGTAACCAATGACGTACCACCCCTTTATGATGTAACTTGAAAACCAGATGGTTGAAATGAATGTACTCTTATTTATGATTTTCTTTTAGAAAACAAAGGAAGGGAATAATATAGTTTTCCCGAATTAAACTCCATTAAAGATATAAGTCTTAATACAATGTATGCATATTGAAGAAGTGTTTATTTTATCAACCAACAAGATATTTATCAATACTTGCCTTGAGGATGTAATTAATTTATAGTTTGGTTGAACTATTGATTGATTTTTTGTTTAAGTAGTAAGTAAGTGTTGTATATAACACAGATAACTACAGAGTAACCAATGTTCTAAACAGGGCCCTTTTCGACTGTGAGTGGGTTCCTACTTCAGCTCTGGCTGGCTCCAAATCTAAAAGAGAAGGATCCGGTGTTATGAGATTGATGACAAATTAAAGTCAGGGCTGTGGCTTGTGAAAGATTTGGACTGGACAATACGTTAACTGATAATTGTTTTTTGTGAGACAAAGAAGAACATAACACTGGTGTTAATGAAAGTGTTGGTACATGCTGCTCATTTTGAATCAAATCTGCTACATTAGAAATGATGTTGCTGTTACTACACTGCAAAAACTGGGGTGTTAAAATTTACACCATGGTGTTGTCACATATAGATACCAAAAAAGAACAAAAAATTAAGTCATAGAGTGTTACAATAACACTCTTTTCTGCCAATACAATTGGTGTTATTTTAACACCCTATAGTGTTAACTTTGATTCTTTTTTTGGTACCCTGTGACAACACCCACGGTGTCATTTTTAACACTCCAGCTGTTGCACTGTAGCACGCAATCATTATCTTTGAAGTAAGACTCAAAGCTATAAACGGTTCATCATGATGCAACCATTTTATTTTTGCTTTAATTCAAACCAGAGTAACAAAAAAGAAGGCAAACGGCACTGTATGAAATCAGCATTAGAACTGCCATTGTCACTGTGGGCGTCGGGGACCCGACTGTTGGAGCAAAATCAATAATGTCAAGGTGTCTGTAAAAATATTCACAGGTTAGTCTCGATTTAAACGAAAAACGTTCATTAATTTAACAGTTTTGTTTATGTACTAAGTTCTGTACACCTTTAAAGACTTTAGGGGAAGTAGCATGAAATTAATGCTGTTCCGAGATGATCGAATTGATAATAAATTAAACCTGCACAAAACTATTTTCCCTGGTGGTTATGTTCTGTTTACCAGTGTTGCCAAACCTTACCCCTTAGTTTTTCTCCCTCTGTTTTTCAATTTTATTTTTGTGTTATTATTATTTTTATTTTATTTTTAAAAATACTTGTTTTTTGTTTTTTTGCGTTATTTTTTTTTTAAGGGAGTTTTTATTTATGTTATTTTTTGCGGGCTTATTATTATGCGCTATTTTTATTATTGTTTGTTTTGCTGAGTTTGTGTTGTTTTGGGTTGGCTCTGAGTTCCGAGTTGTTACAACTCTTCTCTGTTTTGTTCGGGTCGTTTTTGAAAATTATTCTGATTGGTTGGGAGTGGTGGTGGTGCCGTCTGAAACAACGAAAAAACAAATTTCAAAAAAATTAAACTTCGTTTAGTTCAAAGAGGAAAACAAGTTTTAGTTGAAATTTAAAGACCTTTAAATATTCTGGTAGTTCAAGGAGCACTGAATATAAACGCATACCGCGACAACTTAGAATTCAGGTTAAACTATACGCTCTCATAGACTTGAATCCACAATCATGGTAAAAAAAGAAACTCTACCTCCGCGCCACAACAATAAGTATGCCCATTTTTGGGGTCTTATTAATCAAGCAAGGACCAAATCGAGTCTTTAAGTAAACATTATCTGCAACCCTCTAATGTAATAAGAATTAGAACTGTCATTGTTACTGTGAACACTGCAAGGGACCAGACGATGTTGCAAACAGATCGAAGCCTATAGCGGATGCGTAAAAGTAACTAGGCTAAACGTGTCGGCTGCCCTTGACGTTTTGCTGTTTCTACTTTAAAATAAATACAAAAAACAATACATCTGTAAATTTCGCAAAAAAATTAAAGGTTTATATATTGTATTCAAATGAAACTTTAAAAACATCAAACAGCGAAATGGTTTCTATAGCCTTGTAAAAGTGAAAACGTGCTCGGAGTACAAATTACCAGAAACACGCGTCAATAGCCTGGCCCCAATATGTAAAATAGAGACTTGCTCGTCACACATGCTTAGGGAACTAGACCCAGCCATCCTGTGGCCATTGTAAACAACGTGCCTGCATCCTGACTCTTAATTTTCTTACAAAAAACATGGTTTTCCAAGCTGACGAAGTGTTAAACCTGTAGAAAGGCAAATACTTGTATACATTGCTTCAAACCAGATGTTTCTGTCTCATTGTGAGACAAGGAAGGTCCATGGAAGCGAGCATTCGGAGCAAATCAGGTACGTAAATCAAATTCAACTTCGAGAAATGTGCGCGCTCAACGAAAAAACAATAATACAGGGCGCCCCCTGTAGTATTGTTCTCGCATAAGGCCTTTTCGGAACCATGGCTTCGGCTAAAACTTCAGCCCCTCCCATCTGTTTGAAAACCCGTACCAAATGTGCACATTTTAAAAATTACTGAGGAAGCCGAGCTTTCGAAAATACCCCTGGAGTGTGTAACTCTTAAGGTGTTGGTGCAAACCTTGGTAGCGCTACAAACCCCTCGTCCGTAGCATCAGGATGCTGGTCTTGTTTAAAGTGAAGACAGTTTGAACTCGCTTGGGAACAGAAGGGAACTTTTCAGTTTGGTAGTGGTTGGCGTAATCAAAAATGTTCATGGGGGGGGGGGGCTATTTGATGTGTTGACCCATTCATTGGGCAGCTTTTCGATCTCATTTTTTTTTGGGGGGGGGGGGTGGTACAAGGGATCTGCTACCGCCCCCGTTACGCCGCAACGTTAAATGCCTCCAAACGAGTAAAAAATATATATGTAAGTGTTCCCGCTAGCTAGGTTCTGTAAACCACTGCCTACACAGATCATGCCCTTTGCAGGCTTTTTTTTTGTCTGGTGTTCGACCCCAACCCCCCCCCCCCCCACGTTCCACTATCCGCCCATAACGAAAAATAAAGTCAACCCCTACGAAAATTTGCTGCAATAAGAAAAAGACGTGTCTTCTTTATTAAAATTTCCTGAAAAGGATCATGAATTGGGGCGATTCCTAAAAGCTAGCAATAATGTTTTTAAAATACTTTCTGTAGGTTTGTCTTTTTTTTAAATTAGGCCTATGGTATCCAAACCGAAGTTGAAAGGAAAATCACATTACTCTTTTTCGGTTCAGTAATTGACAATTCCTTTTTCTGTTAGGGACTGTGTCCACAAAGGGACCGTAACGAACACTTGTAAGCGCATCAGATTAAAGGTTGCTGAAATAAGCGTTCCACTGACCTTTCCCGAACCATCGGAATCCCACAATGAATGGTTACCTTACATCTACAATTCTATGCAATGAGAATTATATAATACTACTACGGTTTGTTCCAGTTGTCATGGTTATGCAGCACTCAATCAATAGAACTCCAAATCCCCACTTCAACAACCAGACCTTTACGGGTTATAGCCTATGATCTGCATTGGCTCATTGTGAACAACATCAAACGACAAACTGAGGAAATTCGACCACACTGCACTCTAATGTAAAGGTCTCCCAATACAGTGATCTGCCTGCCAATTGCAGTGTTAAATACCTCCGAACTAGTAATAAAGAGTTTAAACATTCTCTTGACGTGTTCCTGCTAGCTTACGCTTGTAAACCAATGCTTACACAGACCAGGCCTTTTGCATATTTGTTCCCCTGTGGTTTCCTGCACACCCACCCCTTTCCACTCGTAATAAAAAATGAAGTCAACCCTACGACTTCAAGTAAAGGAAGAAATCCTTCAAGAATAAAATTGTTCAAATTCACTGCAAAAGACTATATTTTTGTACACAAGAAAAGGTATCAACATTAAAAGCAAGTCCTGAAAGCTCAAAAGATTTTTCCAAAACTACAGCTTGGAGGACTGTCTAGCTTGGTTCAGTGATAGGCAATTCTCATGTACTGTTGGGGACCACGTCCTCATAAGGATCATGACAAACATGTATAGTGATGGCATAAAATTATAACAAAGGCCGCTGGAACATAGCATCGGAATCCCACAACGAATGGTTATCTTACATCGGGGGTCGGGGGGGTATTGCGCAATCATTTGTCCAATTACTTCAAGTTAGATTTGGCGAGTTTACCATTTATAGCAACAAAAATAGATGTTTCTGCCTCAAAGTACTGTTGCAACTCTTTTTTGAATAATTTAAAGGATGGTTTTCCACCAATCATCTTCCTTTTATAGCGGCCTAGCAGGAGAAGTAGGTGGAGGGAGTGGGTTTTATTTTATTGGGGGAGAAAAAAATGATTTTGCGTCGTGCTCTAAAATAACATTTACATCAATTTTGGTCCAAAAAGGTAAAGACAAATCGCAAGTACAAAATAAGTGGATCAAGGTTTCACTCGGAGACCGACAGAAATAACATCAATCGTTCTCCCTTCTGCTCTTCACCAGAAAAGATTGAACACCCAATATTCTATGCACCATGCAGTTTGTATTGGAACCTCATTCTGTACGCAACATAGGCATACTGCAAATTACCCACCCATCCCATGGGATAGTTGGAACCTATAGTACCGCCGTACTCTTAAACCCAATGGGAACAAACCGAGGCCGTAAAGGAAGATTAGTGTGGCCCCTAAGTTGTATCTTTACGATCCGTACGTGTTCTTGTTATTGCAGATAGGAACACGACAAAGAATGACGAAAGGTGGTCAGATTAAGGGCTCAGGGGAAGAATGACATGTTGGTTGCTCTGTTTGACACTCATGGAATGTAATGGTAAGTTCAACTTTGTGTGCCTCGTTTGGAACAATAAATTGTGACAACAAAAATTAATTGTTTGAAGCACAATATGAATTCCGGCTATCGTATACGTGACGGAGCTTGTCCTAAGAAAGCATTCTATAAGGCCTGCGCTAAACGTCGCACGTTTGTCGTGTCGAACTCAAACAGTTGTAAAATTAGGAATTAGATTCGACAAAAGAGCGACGTTTAGCGCAAACCTTTTGTTTAAGTTCGGCACTGCCGTGTAGCACGGCAAGCCCTGCCGTGCTACACGGTAGCGGCACGACACGGTGACAAACGTCGCGCTCTTGTCGTGTCGAATCGAACTGAAAACATTTGAGTTCGGCTCGGCAAAAGTGCGAAGTTTAGCGCAGGCCTAACTGAAGTTTTGAAATATATCTACGATTGCTAACCACAGAGGGTACGGTATAGGGTTAACGTTTGCTCCCCCCCTCCCCCAACAAAAAGGCAAAAAGAAGGTCCTCGGTTGGAGAAGTTTACTCAATGGAGAGGGGTTATGGTTAGGATGTGATTTCGTTTTGAACACTTGTATCAATTTGTGAATAAAAAGTTCATTATCCGAGGGGAAGCACTCGGCTTGTGTATCACTAAGACATACTATAAGTATTTGGTGTATGACAACAACATAGATAACACTATGAGAGGTCTTATAATAATTGCACCAGTTGTAAACGTGGGTGTGTACCCGTTCACATCAGAGGGCTTTTAAATCCGAACGGTTTCACAAACTGAGGACGTACTCGGTTTGATTTTGTGTACAACATCATGGGGCAACAATGACTGAAAAAACAATACTTGCTTGATGTACCGGCTCGGCAATGTGTTTTGAGGAGGCGGCAATCATCAAAATGCTACGTTAATTGGCATGGAATTGAAGTCGTAGTTTTCTTAGCACCCCAAAAGTGGCCAACAAATTTAGAACATAAAAAGAGCATTTTATCGCAGCACACACTGTTCCTTAAAAGCTCAATTGCCGACCAAACGTTGTTAAAGCTTTTCACAATTTAAGCAACACACCCCTGTTGCGAGAACGTTAATTTGTCGACTAACCTCAACGTCCAGAGAACGTAATCAAGCAATGTGATATTATACGTTGTTAGAGCGTTAGTTTAAAAAAAAAACATGTTCATAGTAATTGTACACCGTCTTATGCAATGTTTCCACAACAACTTACCTAGGTGTTCAACTTGTTGACAACGTTAACTCTCGTAATGGCAAATCCAAATAACCAGATTTTGTTTGAAAGAGAGGGGGACAAACAGTGACGTAAACACGCACCCCCCAGTCAGAACCTTTTCACCTCTTGCCTAACCCCGCCCCCTATAAAATCGAAGAAAAGTATGAACTCAACTACGATTTGTTTGGTTTACGCAATTCAAACATTTTTGTGCATAGCATGTAAACTGATCCCAGGTTGAGGTCTGGTATCTGTTGTTATAATTTATGACAAAAGTGGTCGATTCCCAAATAAAAAGGAAAAAGGAAAGAAAAACTGTGTTGAATTACAGTGGCAACTGGTGCCAAGAGATTCAAATTTGTCAGCATTTCCTCATAGAGGGGGAGATAGAGAGCGCGTCTAAACATCTGGGACTGGGTTTAAATGAGACCAGGGGCCGATTTCACATATTACTAAGATTCATCTTAAGATGAACTGTCAGTATCACCATAGTGGTTTGTATTGTGACATCACACTTTGCTTATAGCAATTAAGAGTGATTCGCAGTTAAGATCAATCTTATCTCTTTGTGAAATCGAGCCCAGTCACACCAATTATAAGGTTAAATTTGATTTAGTTGTTTAACTGGTCTTCCAGGGTAGACTTGAATTTCAATTAGATTATCACAGTTGAAACAAACCAAAAACTTTACAGCTTAAATGTACACGTTGCCTTGAATCGGCCGAGTTGGTCTATAAACAGCGTTTGTAAACCGTTTGATATCAAATGCATATGGTTAGAAAGATGCTTTAAAAGTAGAATACAATGATTCACACAAATATGCCTCGAAATTGCGTGGTTTTCCTTTTACATCGTGAACTAACACAGTCGGCCATTTTATGGAGTCAAATTTTTGACTTCACAAAATGGCCGACTGTGTTAGTTCGCAGAGTTAAAGAAAACCACGCAATTTCGAGGCATATTTGTGTGAATCATTGTATTCTACTCTTATAACATCTTTCTAACCATATGCATTTGATAACAAACGGTTTACAAACGCTTTTTATAGACCAACTCGACCGATCCAAAGCAACGTGTACCTTTAAAGGAACGTTACAGAAGTGGTAAGTAAAATTTTCTTTAAGATCACAGATTTACATAAAACTTAAAACGGTCTAATGATGATGATAGTAGAAAACATCCCTAGAAATATTTCTGTCTGAAATGCCATATTTGATGAGAAATAAATCAAACTAATTTCCGATTGGAGTTTATTGCTCATGAGCGTTTTATTCATGCATTTGCTCTCAATTCGGTGTTTGGCAACAACATGAACCAATGACAATTTGTGTATGTTATTTACAGCAGTCATAAGCATGTACCCGTTAAGTGTGTACCCGTTGGAAACCGTGAACTCTATAACAAAATATAAATCCGGTGGGTTTTACAAACCGAAGACCCACTCGGTTGTAACACCAATAAGGGCATCTAAACAACATTGCCTGACATTAATATTGTTCAGTAACTTAAAATTTGTATTTCCTGTTGGGACCGTGTCCTCATAGGGACCGTAACAAAACATTTGTAGAAGCATCAAACTATAAAGGTTGCTGAATTTTAGCATTTCACTGGTCCTTCCCGAACCATCGGAATCCCACATGGAATGGTTACCTTACATCTACAATTCTATTTGATTAGAATTATATAACACTACAATTGATGGTTTCAGTTGTCATAGTTATGCAGTACTCAATCAATAGAATTCTGAAATAGAAGAGTTCCTCAACAAGTAAACCAATGGTTGGCCAGTGATCAGGTATGCCTTGGTTCATTGTGAATCGCTCCAAGTGATAAAGTATTGAATCTTAACAATGGTCTGCTGGCCAATTGTTAAAAAGAATCTCTCCAAGTGTTTCTGTCAGCTAGTAATTGCTTCATGTACATTGTAAATCACTGCCAGGACAGGAAAAGACACTTTGGCAGACTTGTATGTCATAAAAGAAAAAAGATAGAAAATCAATGTTCTGGCAGGCTGGTATATAATAACAGAAATGAGGAAGAAAATCAATGTTCGTTGATAAAACCTTTTAAAATGAATTGCATAATATTTAAGCAAGTATTTTTACAAGAAAGAGTAACTATATATATCATATTTGTTTCTATAAATTTGTTACCCTGTATATATACGTATCCAAACCGAGGTCGGAAGGAAACGTGTTTGACACTAATGTTGTTCAATAACTGAAAGTTTCATTTGCTGGTAGAGACAGAGTCCACATAGGGACCGTAACGTACATTTGTTGACGCATAGGATTAAAGGTTACCTTACATCTATAATTTTATGCAATTAAAATAACGTAATATACAATGGATGGTTTCAGTTGCCATGGTTTTATGCAGTACTCAATCCATAGAATTCTAAAATAGAACAGTTCCTCAACAAGTAAACCAATGGGTTGGCCAGTGGTCAGGTATGCCTTGGTTCATTGTGAATAGCTCCAAGTTGACGCATGGGATTAAAGGTTGCTGTATACTTAGCATTTCACTGGTCTTCCCAAACTACTTGTCCCACAATGAACGGTTACCTTACATCTACAATTCTATGCAATGAGAATAACGTAACACTACAGTGGGTGGTTTCAGTTGTCATGGTTTATGCAGTACTCAATCTTAAGAACGCCAAATCCCTACTTCGTCAAGCAAACCTATTTGATTTGGTATATACCTGGGTTCATTGTGAACAACTTCAAACGACAAGCGTAAGGAAATTCAATCACACTGCACTCTGTAGAGGTCTCCCAAAAACAATGACACGCTTGCCAATTGCAATTTTAAGTGAAATACCTCAGTGCCAGTAAAAAAATATCCTTAAGTGTTCCGTCTAGCAAGGTAAACCACCTACACAGATCAAGCTCTTTGCAGACTTCAATTTTCTTTGGGTTTCTATCCCCCCTCTCCATCGTCACTAAAGAAAAGTGAAGTCAACCCTACGATTTCAAGTTAAGGAATAAAAAGGAAGAAACCCTGACAAATTAAGACATTTAAATGCAGTATATGATTATTTATAATACAAGAAAGCATGTCTTCTTGTTTTAAATTTCCTGAAAAGGATCTTTATTTGAAGCGATTCCTGAAAGCATGAAAGACGGTGGTTATATTTATTTAAAATACCACCATTTGGTTGTTGCTCAACTCTGAAACCCATTTCTCAGGGAAATTAGTCTGGCCTCTTAATTGTATCTTTACAATCTGTGTGTTTTATCGTTTTCGCAGATAGGAACACGACACAGAATGAAAGGCGGACCGATTAAGGCTCAGTGGAAGAATGCCATGTTGGTTGTTGTGTTTGATACTCATGGAATATAATGGTAAGTTAAACAAGATAAATGTTTAATTGCGATTCCAAAAAGCTCAAAATGATTTTTTTTTCCTTCAGTCAATTGAAGTTTTGTTCCCCTTGTTATTAATGTATCTCAACTGAGGCTATAGAAACACAACCTCCTTGCTGTTTTTTTGTTTAGTGCTAACCACTTTCCAGGTATGTTCAGGGACCGTAGGATTGTAACAATAATGTGTAAGTGTAAAAGCTCTGTTTTATTATTTTTCTATAAGATTTTTCTCCCTCGAAATAAAGTATCCAAACCGGGGTTGGAAGGAAAATTGCCTCACACTGCTTTTGTTTAGCAGTTGACGCTTATTTTTTTCTGTTAGGGACTGTGCCCACATAGGGACCATTACAAACATTTGTAAGCGCATCAGATTAAAGCCTGCTGAAAATTAGCATTTCACTGGTCCTTCCCAAACCATCGGAATCCCAACCTCGTCCCAGGGTGTGTCGAGCAGTACGAGGTTGACCGCTCTCTCACCCTGGTATTGGATCATTTGCATATCCAAAAATGTTGGCTGCTTTTCGAAATTCACATCTTCGTCATGGTCTCGTGGTCCGGTACCAGATTTAATAGCCTGTTTGTACATTGGTTGCCGGCCGGCTGTTTTGACAAAGGTTAACATTTGGTTTTGTCCAATTACGGTCCGAGTAAAGGAGTTTCCCTCCCAGGGTTTACTATTTCAAACATGGTTGGAAATAAAGTAAACCATGAGAACGAGGTTGTCGGAATCCCACAATGAATGGTCACCGTACATGATCTACAGTTTTTTGCAATGAGAATTATAGACCGAGTACAATGGATGGTTTTGGCTGTCATGGTTATGCAATACCTAGTCTCTAGAAACCCGAAATGGTACCGTTCTTCAACAAGTAAGCCTATATGGGTTGGCCTGTGATCTGGTATGCCTTAGTTCATTTTCGCTCGGCCCCAGCGGCCTATCCAGGACCGCTGGGATGGGCTAATCAGCTTGCACAGATTCTTGTTCAGGAAGTACGTCATGTGTGCAGTGCTTGCAGTGTGAGTGTGATGCATGATGGGACTGAGCATTAACCAATGAGCGTGCTTGATACGTTTGCCCATCCTTTGGTTTTAAGGCAAGGCGCTGGGGACGAGCGAATGGTTCATTGTGAATAACTCCGAGCGAAAAAGTATTGACTTTCAACAGTGGCGTGCTTTCCAATTGTAAAACATCTCTCCAAATAAGCCTGCCAGCAAGTCCTTGCTTCCTATAGCTATGTAAACCACTGCCAGTACAGAAAAAGGCACTTTAGCAGGCTATTATATGATAACAAAAAAAGGGAAGAAAATCGATGTTCGTCGATGAAACCTTTAAATCGAGTTGCACATTAAACAATTATTTCTTCATGTAAGGCCCAAAAAACAAGTTCTGTTTCCGGTTACCCGACCGACCCTAGTTTCACACCGCGACCCTAAACTTTTTATTCGGCTTAAAAAGAAAAACGGGAAAAACATGGGGGGGACACAAAAAACACGGGAACATGTTTTTATTTTATCAAAATAAGACCATTGTACCTGGGAAAAAATGTCGGACTTTTACCAATTTAACATGTTTAAGGCAACATTGAAATAAAAATTCAGAATATACCAAGAAAAAATTAAAGCTATCTCCGTGATTTGAGTCTCATGATTTTGTGATGTGCTACGACAACGAGCGAAATACAGGCCTACTCACAGTTCAATGCACAGCGTGCACGTGTGTACACGGCGCTGTGTGGAGCGCATTCCACGGATTTGCTCAATCTGCAACCTTTAACACACTATTTTATTACTCCGTGGCGTTCTCTCTCAACATGGTCCGCTTGTCAAATGCAATGATAAAAAACTCCAGAACCAGTAAAAAAAATAGAAATTTAGTGTTTGTAGAAACAAACTATGTTTCCAGGTGTTGTGCCAAATCAGATTGTATTAACCTTGAACGCAGACTAAACTCATGCTTCATGGACTTTGCACATCATGGTATGGAGCGCAACAGCCAGTCATTGTGTGCATCTGGAGTCGGACAGTTAGTACACGCAATGTGTACCGGTGTATTTATGCAGTTTAAACGTGGGTCAAGTCGTACGTGGGCTTTCACGTCCATTTTCAACCAGAAGTAAAGATCAAATTGGTACTATCTCTGTGCAAAAGTATGAGCAGGCTCAAGGATCTACAAACTTGTGTAAAAGTTGTGATCAAATGACGAGTAGTTCTTGAGATATGAGTTTTAGAAGTTGTCAACTTCCGGACTGAACCGGAAGTCAAGGCCAAATGAGAACACACTCTGTGTCGAATTGTGAAGTTTTTGAAGACCTTTCCGATGATGTATATATTTTTGAAATCCATTGTGTGGTTCATGAGTTACGATTTTTCAGGTCAAAGTTTAAATTTAGTATACTTCGACACCTGACAATGTCATCGTGACGAGGTGTGAAGTTTTAAGATTATGTGAGCTTCAAAAGTTTGTCTTTGTTAGCGGCAATTCGCGGATAAAACAAGGTGTTCTGTGCGGAGTGCCCAAACACCTTTGAAAAAGCACAACAAAAACAAGAGTGTTCCGGCGGAGTGCCCAAACCCTTTAAAAAAGCACACAAAAACAAGAGGTGTTCCAGGCAGAGTGCCCGGACACCTAACAAACAACTGTAGGGCCTCGTCAGTCCTCGGCAATTCGCGGATAAAACAAGGTGTTCTGTGCGGAGTGCCCAAACACCTTTGAAAAAGCACAACAAAAACAAGAGGTGTTCCGGGCGGAGTGCCCAAACCCTTTAAAAAAGCACAACAAAAACAAGAGGTGTTCCAGGCAGAGTGCCCGGACACCTAACAAACAACTGTAGGGCCTCGTCAGTCCTCGGCAATTCGCGGATAAAACAAGGTGTTCTGTGCGGAGTGCCCAAACACCTTTGAAAAAGCACAACAAAAACAAGAGGTGTTCCGGGCGGAGTGCCCAAACCCTTTAAAAAAGCACAACAAAAACAAGAGGTGTTCCAGGCAGAGTGCCCGGACACTAACAAACAACTGTAGGCCTCGTCAGTCCTCGCAATTCGCGTTTAACAAGGTGCTCTGTGCGGAGTGCCCAAACACCTTTAAAAAAGCACAACAAAAACAGAGGTGTTCTGTGCGGAGTGCCCAAACACCTTTGAAAAAGCACAACAAAACAAGAGGTGTTCCGGCGGAGTGCCCAACACCTTTAAAAAAGCACAACAAAAACAAGAGGTGTTCCGGGCGGAGTGCCCAAACACCTTTGAAAAAGCACAACAAAAACAAGAGGTGTTCCGGCGGAGTGCCCGGACACCTAACAAACAACTGTAGGGCCTCGTCAAACTAGAAAAAATATTTACGGAGGCATTGAACATGCAATGCAGGATCACTTGGGTATATAGCAATAAGATTGCTTCTCTAGTCGTGCTATTTTATACCTCTAGAAAAATGATGTGAAAAGTGTTTTTTGTTTAGACATTACTCGGAACGGGCTGCTATCGAATTGCCTTGTGTGACACGTCCTGTTAGGCCTAATACAAGGAAATGATTATTCCATGTAAAATTCCACGGTTGAAAATGACCACCAATCGATTTCGCATTGTTCCAAATTATTACTAAGTCACGAACTAGTTTTGAAGACATTTTTACAATAGTCTCGTATGTAGGCCTACTATACTGATGGGATGCGGAAAGCACATTGCAAAAACTGGGGTGTTAAAACTGACACATTGGGTGTTGACGTCACATATTTATGCCCAAAAAAGAATCAAATTATCATTATAGGGTGTTAAAATAACACCAATGTAATTGTGTTGGTAGAAATAAGTGTTATTTTAACACCCTATATTGTACATTTGGATTTTTTTTTCTGTGTATATAATTTGTGACAACACTCATAGTGTCAATTTAAACATCCCAGTTTTGTGCAGTGTACAAGGTGCAAAGGATTTCGCGACATAAACGTTCTCGATAGGACTGAGGGCCAGGCAAATATCTGGTGTTCCTCAAAAAAAAAATAGATTCTTTGACTGAATGCAGTCTAGTAAAAGCTACGATTTCAAGGAAGTGTGAAGGCCGATCGTGGAGGTAGACATGGTCCGATTTTAGCATACAAAAAGAAACAACTACAACTTACCAGCAATACAGGCCCGTCAGTAGCTCGGTTGTATGACAGCTACCGGTTACATTACCGAACAAAGATTGTTTGCAGCTCACCAATAACATGATATATCATCACTATCCACTTCAGTGCAAAGGGTACCGTGTGCGTAACAGTATCATCAAAGTGAAACAGTTCACCGTTGACCCATTGATCTTTACTTATCTTTTCACCCCATCAATTTTTATCATAAAAAGGGGATTTTTTGTTCTTCCTATTTCCAGATCGGTGCTCTTGGAAAGGGCTCATTTCGGCATTTTTTCTCCCCCAGTTAATATTTTATAAGAAACGTGACTCGATGAGTTGTGTTGAACTCACCGAAATATTTTTCAATTACTTGCAACTTCAATATCGATTTCCTCGTTTTAGGAGTGCTTTGGGCCGATTTGCAGACGGCTGTTGAACGATTGATAATAAATGCCCGATCAAAATTGGGTTCGTTTAAATGACCATGAAACAGCACCGCCCACTTCATAAACGAACTTGTATTAGTTTATTTGCTCAATTTAATATGATTTATTTTAACAAGCTGCTGTGGTGTAAATGAATTGCTACAGTTATTATATTTCTCTATTATATGAAAAGTTGGAAACGAGAAAATTGTATTTAGAAAAAACAAAATTTTAAAACACGCTCGTCGTTTATATTTCAGTTTTGACCCTGTCATTGTCATCACACCCTCCATCACAATGACGCACACCATTGACCTTCTACCTTTCATGCAGTTTAGCAGTGTATCATTTGATGTTGAACACAACGCACTTGTTTTAGATACACACTTTGAACCTCTTCTGCCCTTGCGATTGCACGACATTAATCAATGCAAATAAGTACCGCAATAATAATAAATACCAGACGAGTTCCGTTAATACAAGGAAGTACAAGTGGCTTACAGGTACAGAGACTGTGCAAGTATCAAGTAAATTGAACTAAAGGTCCCGGGTTTTGTTTTGTTTTTCACACGTTGCAACCCTGCGGGGCATGACTGCGATATTTCACGGAAAATGAATATTCACGATTTGTTTACCTTGGACATGGTTCGACGTCACCCCCAGGCCAGCTAGATACTCCTTCATTGTCATTGGTTGAATAACATTATTAGGTTTGCACTTGGTTCGGAAAGTTCGTTCATCCTTTGTTCTAACCAGGGATTGCTTTGCACCAGGTATCATAATATTCTTCCCACACTCTAGTCTGATTTCTGATTTTTTGTGTTTGTTTACCATCAGAAAATCAGCAAGATTGTTTTCAAATGAAAAGTCTATAATCATATACGTAGGTAGGTTAGCCCATGTACGCAATTTTTCAACTTTTTTTCCGAGGGTCAGATATCGCTTTGCACAACCCCATGCATGGAGATTGTGCCTTTGTTGATGTGGTGGGTGGGTGTCATGGGTTAGATGATTACAGTGTGACCATATTAAACCATGCAGTTCCACCCTTTGGTTTGCTCTGCCCTTTGCCCTTTGTATATAAGATATGGTGATCAATATGGGCGCAGAATAGACGTGTGGATGACCTCCCACATATGATGCCTTTTAGTTGTATATGAAATTCTTAACTCCATGCCAGTTTTCACGTCTAAGATGGCGGCAGGATGACGTCAAAACACAAGGTGTGCAGATGCAAAACATACTAAATACCTACTCAATCGGTGCGGGTCAATCGAGTAGACCCATAACGCAAAAACGCGTGACATTGGACAAAACTTAAAAGACACTCGGCTTTCGCTTTAAAGTTGCACGGGCTGAAACAATTTCATCAATTTGTCTTGACGAATAACCGACGGAAATTTACTCAGCACTCGAATAAGATCGTTTTCAAGATTGTCATGGGTGCCGTGTGCTACCGTGCTTGTAATGAATTCAGATGATTTATATCTTCAATAAATTTGCCTCGTATTGTTATAAATGTTTTCCTTTGGGGGCACTTGAGCATGTTGTTGGTAACAACCCCTGCTGCTGTTGGATGACGAATATTGTAACATGACAACGGGTGATGATGCATTATTGGTACTGCATTAACAGCATTGAGGATGTGCTTTGGCGTCAGGGCTCAAACAATCTGCTACAGCCATAGAAATAGAACTCAGAGAATGTTGAGCTCGATTGTTGTCTGTGTCTGCTGTGTACGCCCTCTATGTCAACTGTGGACATAGAGTATCAATACCATGTGACATGTCTGTGTGGAAAAAAAATTAACCAGATCAACCAATGGGAAAGCTGGAATTTGCCTTACAGCTAAAATGGCAGTGCGCATGACTTGCTTCAAAGCAGATATGCATTGATGATATCTACCCATAGCATTCTCTGGCTTTCGCTTGGCCCCAGCGGCCTATCCAGGACCGCTGGGATGGGCTAATCAGCTTGCACAGATTCTTGTTCAGGAAGTACGTCATACGTGCGGTGCTTGCAGTGTGAGTGTGATGCATGATGGGACTGAGCATGGGACTGAGCATTAACGTTAACGATACGTTTGCCCATCCCAGCGCCTTTGGTTTTAAGGCAAGGCGCTGGGGACGAGCGAATCTCTGGCTAAAGCCAATATTCCGCCAATGAGGGCGTTAAAAAAAATTCCAACTCAATGCGTTTGATCTGCATCAGATCCTGTAAGCCTATTGAGCTGGATAGTGTACTGCCAGCAGAAGGCGCACTTCTGGTGTGCTTTTTAATGGTGGACTGGTCGCACCACTTGAAGTTTAAACCAGATCGTAAATAATGCATACTTATTTATCATCCATTACCTTACATCCATGTTGATTTTTAGTATCACCTCAGTACCTGGTTAGAATGTCAAGCTTTAAGCATGTGAGATCTTGGTCTTTTATAGGTCGTGCGTTCGGGTCCCACCATTACACTGGTACTATAAATTCGATAAAGCTAATTGAATCTTCAACTGAAACCTCTAAGCCTTAAGAACAGGGTTGGTAAATATCGTAAAACAACATGTACTGTATTGATCTGGCAACTATACTGACGGTAGAGTAATATCAGTACGAATAAGTCGGGAGACATCACTGAACACGCCACAAATCCCCGTTGATTATTTCGATTGTCGAATTAGGAAACAATTAGCCCTAACTCACGCATATACAATCCTTTTCTTTTCCCCTTTTCACTAAAACATTTTACCACCGAATCCTGATGAATGTTACAGGTTGTTTGTATGGTTTGTGTTTTGATACCGTAATAATGGGAATATTGGCTAATAATAATATGATTCCCCTTCTCGTGTATATGAGCACATGAGCTACAATCATGGGTACACTTTTTGTTACAAAGACACCAAATGAACAACACATAAATATTGAGTAACTCTTTGCAGATCTTGTATTCGACAAACTCAAGTACTTTCTACTCTTCCTTCACACAGCGCTGGTTAATTAATTTACCATCAATATTGAAATAACTGTTACATCACTGGTTTTCAAACTGTTCATAACATGGACACACACAAAATATGTACCCATGATTGTAGCTGTGCACATATATAGTTAAAAGGTCCTACCTGGGTCACTTTAACAAACTCTGTTTTTGTTTTATTTTTTGTGGGTCTACTTTAATAACGGGACTTTATTTCTTTTATCATCGACGCCCTGTATTTTGGATGAATTAAATAACATTTTCTTGCTACCTGTTTTGTGGTTGATGGCTCTATTTGTCTTTTCACTTTGTCAGAGACAGCTTTTTTTGGTGCATTTCGTTGATTTGTAATAATGCAATCCAGTTCTGTGTTAAAGTCTCGTTTAAAAGGTCGCTTGCTTACAATGTGAAGCTACAGGTAAATATATGTACACATTATTTATGCACTCATTTTTATATTTTGATTTTTGAAAGGATTTTTTTTCTTGATATAGGGAGAGGTTTTACTTGGTCCTACCCATATATGATGCCTTTTAATTTTTACGTTTGTCTCGACCCGGACAATGTTAAATGTTATTATGGTATTTTATTGTCTGGCGATTTAAATTAATAAATAGTGAATAAACGATTTAGTGGTTTACAACGACTATATCTTTATAATCTTTCCCCAAAGCCTAAGGATTAGGATTATTATTTTCTGATTATTTGTAAAGGTTGATATCTGTTTGGAGAGACAGATGTATGAACTCTCACACGTGATTAAGACACAGTCTACAATTTACAACAGTTCAGTAGCAGGATGCCTCCTATCATGCCACTATATGCAGTTGCTTCACATCACATTAAATGGGTCTGGTATCCATCTCGCTGTTCCCTAGACTTCACTCTGTTGCACAAGACAATAACTTGCACCAAATGCTATTCAAAATTTCAATGACAATGCTCGTGGGTTCTAATCTGGAGATGTCTTTAAGAACTCTTGTATTGGACCGTTGTTTCATGGTCCTTTCTAATAACCGGTCTCCACTCCTATACTTTGTGTAATGTGTTGTGTAATGCACGTAAAAGAACCCAGTGCACTTATCGAAAAGAGAAGGGGTTCGCCCCGGTGTTCCTGGTTTGATTGGCAGCATATTGCGCCACAGCAATTGTAAACCATTACATTGTGCTATGTAAAGGAATAGGTCTCAAAACTTCAAAAAGTAGCTCCACATATATACCTTGCAGGAAAATACTGACTGTTGAAGCGCCTTGAGCGTCACTGAGTGACAGATATGAGCGCTATATAAGAAGCCACTATTATTATTATTATTACATACCATGTCCGATATGTGGCAGAGGTTGTCCACCCCCTCCCCCTTGATTGAAAGAAAGGTCCCATGCTTCTCCTCTTTACTCTAACTCTAATTCCCCCTCTAAAATTGTCTAAAGAATTTCTGAGATTCCCCGACGACAATGAAGACACATTGGGGTGCACTATGCCACATAACGAGCACCAAAGTGTCCTCGCCTGTCACTTTGTAGCCCATGTTTAGCCCCTTGTATCTTTAAGTTCCTTGGACATTTTGTAATGTATATTTATACTGCCAGTGGATTGATATTTCTATGTTTTTAACGTGGACAATGACATACAATATTCTATTTTATTCTATTATACTCTTAGTACACAAACATGCATCACTACAAACACATCCAAACGGCTAAAATTCATACTCTTCGATTTTGCTTTGAAACAGTTCCTTTGTTTTATTCATCCCGGAACGAGTCTGTGGAGAGACGCTCTTTCCAATGATATTCACGGAAGAAAATATCATCAAATTAAAACAGACCCTCTTTGAAAGTCTTGGGACACGCTTCTGAATATTGACTATTAACAAATAGCAAAACAAATCTACAAAGACAAACGTGTCGCATCTTTCAGACTTTCGATTGAAAGTTTTTGCAAGAAAGAGAAGTCTTCCGAACAGATAAAATTAATTTATTTCTGATGGCTCTCAAAGCCTATCGTTATACCTTCCCTCAAAAAACACTTCCGATAAGTTAATCGGTTTAAGGTTTTAATTATAGCGAGTGAAATCCACCACAGACTGATAAGAAAGTGATGACGTGCAGTTATTGTTGGCTATAAAAGACCGGAGTTTCAGTTCTTTTGTCATTATACCAGACGCATAGCATCGAAGTATATCACCATGCTGAAGTTTGTCGTACTGTGCGCCCTTGTAGCAACCGTGTTCGCCGGTAAGTATCACGTAGGCCTGAGAGAAGTATCGTAACATATTGTAGCCAATTCCACAGCGATACCATTATACGACTGGTGTCAACAACTGTGGTTTTTCCACATTATTGTACAGACTTTTAGCTGTGTTACCAGGCCTCTGTCAAATTATTTCAGAAACTTGAATTGTGTTACTATATCAAATTATTTTAGAGATTTCAATTGTGTCACTATATCAAATTACTTTGGACTAGAATTGTGTTACTGAATCAATTTACTTTAGGAATTTGAATTGTGTTACTATATCAAACTATTATTGAGAGACTTGAATTGTGTTACTATAGGCCAATATCAAATTATTTTAGAGACTTCAATTGTGTCACTATATCAAATTACTTTAGACTAGAATTGTGTTACTGAATCAATTTACTTTAGGAATTTGATTTGTGTTACTATATCAAACTAATATTGAGAGACTTGAATTGTGTTACTATAGGCCAATATCAAATTATTTTAGAGACTTCAATTGGGTCACTATATCAAATTACTTTAGACTAGAATTGTGTTACTATATCAATTTATTTTAGAGATTTGAATTGTGTTGCTAAATCAAACTATTTTAGAGACTTGGATTGTTTTACAATACCAAAAGCAGGTATCAACGTAAGTTACTGTGGCTTTGCCCTTAAACAACTGAAATTATTGATGTACGTTAGGCCTACCTACCTTTGGCTTTTCCATTAACAACTGAAACTATTGCAGGAGGCCTATACTACTTGTGGCTTTGCCCTTAAACAACTGGAATTATTGCTGCAGGTCTAACTACTGTTGGTACTAAACTAGCATTTTGGGGGTGTGAAGGGGATTTGCCCACGATAAGTAAGGGGTTGCAGCAAAGAAAAACAGTAATTCGCAGAACAAATGTAAAAACTGTTAACGGTGCGTATGAAGGGATGTAAGCCTAAATATATTGACTTTTATTCACAGATTGCGGTGTCCAGGTCATCTCACCATCTCTGTCCAAGATTGTCGGGGGCTCAGAGGCCGTGCCAGGATCCTGGCCATGGCAGACGATGCTCAGGAAGCGCTACTTCGGCGGTGACTACCAGTTCTGCGGTGGTACTTTGATCAGCGACCAGTGGGTCCTTACCGCTGCTCACTGCTTCTAGTAAGTAGAGCCTCAAATACGTCATCTGCTTCATATTAACTTACCGATGGCAACAAGAATCCGTTTTGAGCAAGAACATGAACGCGGCAGGGGGATTTCGCTCGTCCCCAGCGCCTTGCCTTAAAACCAAAGGCGCTGGGATGGGCAAACGTATCGTTAACGTTAATGCTCAGTCCCATCATGCATCACACTCACACTGCAAGCACTGCACGCATGACGTACTTCCTGAACAAGAATCCGTGCAAGCTGATTAGCCCATCCCAGCGGTCCTGGATAGGCCGCTGGGGCCGAGCGAACAGGGGGGGGGGGATCAGACTCGCTCCCATGGGTTCCTTCCCTGCCGTCCGTTTACCTCTGTGGACCCCGGTTAAAATCCCAGAGCGTAACCTTGCATGTCGATTGTGTTTTTTATTTGCTGTCTTATTGTATGGTTCGCTCGGCCCCAGCGGCCTATCCGGGACCGATGGGCTAATCAGCTTGCACAGATTCTTGTTCAGGAAGTACGTCATGCGTGCAGTGCTTGCAGTGTGAGTGTGATGCATGATGGGACTGAGCATGGGACTGAGCATTAACGTTAACGATATGTTTGCCCATCCCAGCGCCTTTGGTTTTAAGGCAAGGCGCTGGGGACTAGCGAAATTGTATGGGTTTCCCCATTTGGGGGGTTTCCTCCCGCCTCTAAACGTGAATATCTTGTTCTTGATTCTTGCTTACTACCCTGTCACTGGCGTTTCTGCTGTTGGATGCGTTACTGTTATGAAATAAATAGTTAGATTCATGACAACTATGGGCAAGTTCGGGTGGGCGACTAGTAGAGTGACTAGACTAACCAGAAACAGTGTGACGTAGCTCTCGAATTGACTAGATTGACCATGCTCCAGTGCATGGTCGATCTTGTCAATCTCCCTGTGCTCTATGGTTTCTGGTAGGTCTAGTCACTCTAGTCGCCCACCCGAACTTGCTCATTGTGGCCAATTCCACGTCATACAATATTATACAACGGACTATAATTCAGTCAACTCTCAGAAATCTGAGAAGCGATTCATGCATGAATCGTTTCTCAGGTTTAAATGTTTTTGGGGAATCCTTTCTCAACATAGTTTATACTATCAACAGCTGCAGTGCTTCTTACTAAGTAAGTTTTTATGGCCATTCATTTTTGGAGTATTTATCAATCTATGACCTTACCTTTAAAGTAATTGAGGTAGGCTACTTAATGAATGTATGTGAGACACAATTTGTTTGAAAGTCCTCATGATATAACTGGTTGTGTACGTTTTTGTATTTCCAGCAATTTCGGCAACATCAAGGCATACTCTGCCGTTGTCGGCGCCCACGACCGTGACTCCGTAGACTCTACCCAGTCCACTTACTCCTTGGAGGCGATCTTCCTGCACGAGGACTACGACACCTCTACCCTCGACAACGACATCACCCTTCTCAAGCTGTCCAGCCCAGTGACCTTCAGCGACTACGTCAACACCGCCTGCCTGCCAACCGCTGACTTCCCCGCTGGAACCGACTGTGTCGTCACCGGCTGGGGAAACCAGGAGAGTAAGTATGGCATCACGGTGCCGAGCACGACCTTTTACCATTCAGAACTCACAACACTCTTAAAGAATCCCGAGTCAGAATTGACACAGATTCCGGTCAGACTGACCCAGAAATGAGTCAGCCCCGGGAGTTTTTTTTTTAGTGTAGAACGTAAGAGCTGAGGTTTAAGTGCCTCTTAAATACCATTAAAGGCGCACCAGCTGATTTGTTGCCAGGTTGACGGTAACATGTCGATTTGAATATTAGACGGCTATTTTCGAGTTGAATATTAGACGGCTATTTTCGAGTTGAATATTAGACGGCTATTTTCGAGTTGAATATTAGACGGCTATTTTCGAGTTGAATATTAGACGGCTATTTTCGAGTTGAATATTAGACGGCTATTTTCGAGTTGAATATTAGACGGCTATTTTCGAGTTGAATATTAGACGGCTATTTTCAATTTGAATATTAGACGGCTATTTTCCGTAAGTCGCGGCAGTTGACAAATTTCATTTGAGATACTGAACTAGACAAACCTTTAACCTAAAACTCTAAGTTAGTTCAAAAGATACAGATAAGCTACTGTCGGGATCTGACACGTACCAACAGCAATGTACACAATTTTGCGTGTTGTATACGTTCCGTGCATAGTTCCTAGCTGTTAATGTATTTTCAGTTCCTTTTTCGAAACAGCATCATTTGTCAAAAACCTTTATAATATTACAACACCAGAGCTTGGGCCCGGTGACCTAGACAGCTCGGCCACGACACGCCACGTTAATATGGTATGATAAGAAACGATGGGCCTTTCTTGTTTTTACTAATTTATATTTAACTAATTCGTTTCGCAGCCGTCGTCGATGACCCCACTCTGCAGCAAGTCGAGGTACCAGTCATCTCTACCACCCAGTGCAACAAGCCACTGTGGTACGGTGGAGCCATCACCGATAACATGATCTGCGCCGGCTATTCCGACGGTGGAAAGGACTCTTGCCAGGTACGATTTAGACATCTTTGATTACATTGGATTTATAGCACTGTGGGTCCAATTTCTTAGAGCTGCTTAAGCACAACCAAATTACGCTTACCAGAATAAGGTGACCAGCCAAAATACCATGTCGAATGTACTAAATGATAGCTGGTATCTCGTTTATATTAGCTTAGCAGAAATAAGTCATGGAATATTTTCTGCTTCAAGCAGCTCTATGAAAATGGGCCCTGTTCTATGATGGCCCTGAAGGAACATCGCACATATTTGCGAATAGTTTCATGACATCGCAAACATGCGCACATTGTTTGCGAATAGTTTCACGACATCAAATACGCATGCGCACTTCCCACTATGCGACGTCCACTCGGGGCCACCATTACTGTTAACTTAAAGGAACATTACAGAATTGGTTTTTGCTAACAAAACAGTTGCTGGCAGTGTAAACACTTTATGTAATCCACCATATACATAAACTGACAAACCTGTAGAAGTTTGAGATCGATCGGCCATCTGGATCACGAGAAAATAGTGAAAACCGATTACACATTTGCATGAAATCATATAGATTCAGCAAATGAATAAAACGCTCACTGAGCGATAAACTCCAATCGGAAAATTAGTTTATTCTTTTCTCATCAAATATGGCATTTCAGACAGAAATATTTCAAGGGATGATTTCTACTATCATCATCATTAGACCGTGTAAGCTTTATGTAAATCTGTGATCAAAAAATACATTTTACAAGTTTTTTTCTTACCAATTCTGTAATGTTCCTTTAACTGAAACTCATATCAATCATTTGCCATATAAATCTACAACTGAATTCTGAACATCTTTTTGTGTATATTCCTTTTCTCCTTTAGGGTGACAGTGGCGGTCCATTCGTCTGCAAGGGCGCCTCTGGTGCCTACGAGATTGCCGGTGTTGTGAGCTGGGGCTACGGCTGTGCTGATGCCCGCAACCCAGGTGTGTACGCCAAGGTCTCCAACTACAACAGCTGGATCAACAACATCATTGCCAACAACTAAAAATGTCTTAGGATTCAACAATGTTAACATTTTGATTTCTAAATAGATCATCAGAGGGTTGCCTACTTGGAGGCGTACAAGAAAGTCGAGTAGTACACTCTAAGAATTTACGGTGTCAGAATTGACTCAGATTCCGAGTCCCAGGGGGCATGACCCATTTACTAATTAGTAGGACTCGGAATATTGTGTCAAATTGACGCAGAATCCGAGTCCGAAATGCGAATGTTTAACCAGTATCCGGTTCAACCTGACCTACCAATTGGTCACGGCCCCCTGCTCTCGGAATCCGGGTCAGTTTTAACCCGGAAGTTGTAAGAGTTTAGATTTATAAACAAACAAACAAACAAACAACAAAGAAGCAAGGTCTTTTGAATTTGACTGTAGAATGGATCTAAATAACTTATAGTAATTTACTGTACTTGTCATTTACTTCAAAGCAAAATAGATACTGTACTACGGAAGTGTATTTACAAACGATTTTCCATGGGCAATAAAATATACAACATTCAATCAGTAAAAATCGGTTCACTTGTGTTTACTTGTTATGGTTATAGTCAGTTTTTATTTGTTTTGAGCGAAATAATTGCTTAAAAAATTAATGAGGGTTACAATAACTAGCAGAGACAAGAAATAGACCAGGAAAAACATTACAAATGTGCGTGGGCCTACGAAAAGGAGACTCAGATCGGGTATAGAAAACTATACTGGCGTCGTTTTTTTTAAACTTTAAATATATACTTTATAACACGGTGTTGGTACGCGGCTGCGGTGTTACAACTATTAATAATAACACGACGTACTCTTAGGAAATTGTACATTTTTCATGACTAAAGGAAAATCATCTGCATGGTTACTGTAACACTTTTTCCTCCAGTTCAAAATAGACCCTGCTTAAGAGACCCAATTCCAGGTAAAACTCGTCCATTTTCGGGTCAAATTGACTCCGAATCGGAGTCACTTATGCATTCTTAATACTAACACGACACTATTATTCTTCATTAGTTATAGTACATTTTTCATTACATAAAGAAAATCATCTGCACGATTATCAGTGTACATTACTTCTTCCACAGTTTAAAATAGACCCGGCTTCAAGACCCAATTCCAGGTAACACTGCTCGTTTTCGGGGCAAATTGACTCTGACTCGGAGTCACTGATGCGATCTTCACTCAGAGTCAGGGTCATTTTGACCTAGGGTCAGCTTGACTCAATTTAGGATCAAACTTACCCTAAATCAGGGTCATTAGTTGTTGATTCCGATACCTGATGATCACTTTCAATGGGAGTGAATGTCAGACTGACTATTCAAAAGTAACTTGTTATTTTGGAACTAGATTTCGGTCCATTGTGTGACTGACCGTGTAGATTGTCGCCCCCCCCCCCCAATCGTTACTTTTGGAGCGAGGCGCGTATTAATGTGGCTCGATACCGCCAGACGCTCGTCCGTCTACGTTATGTGTTCACACAGTAGACTCGTAGGAAACTACTAGAACGGAGACTTCTTCGCTACCTTCGTTGTCATCTGGATTGGCAGGTAGCCCTTCGTGGATTCCATTTAAAGAGGTCAAGGCAGGGAGATCCTATGAGGGACAAAACAATATTAATTGTTTATTCAAAAAAGAACAAATCATTTATGTATCAATGTACTTATTTATTGCGACCGGAAGAGTCCGACTGATTGGTAGTGTGTGATTGCTTCAACCTCTCAGAAAGGTTGTTCTGTATAGCTTGTAGTTCTTCATGTCCTGTCCACTTATTTTCTGATATGAGTTTGTTGTAATCCTTTATTTAGGGGATTCTCTCGCTCTCTTCCCATGTTTGGGCTGCCATAGAAGGACCTTAGAAACTGCTTCTTCTTCCCTCCTGACACAGTGACCGGCAAGTGTCAGTCTTCTAAGCCGCAACCTCACAGAAATTGGCAAAAGGTTTCCATACAGATCCGTAGTGGCAGTGTGTGATTGCTTCAACCTCTCAGAAAATTGGCCAAAGGTTTCCATACAGATCCCTAGTGGTAGTGTGTGATTGCTTCAACCTCTCAGAAAATTGGCAAAAGGTTTCCATATGCAGATACTTATTGGTAGTGTGTGATTGCTTCAACCTCTCATAAATTGGCCAAAGGTTTCCATACAGATCTTTATTGGCAGTGTGTGATTGCTTCAACCTCTCATAAATTGGCCAAAGGTTTCCATACAGATCTTTATTGGTAGTGTGTGATTGCTTCAACCTCTAAAGAAGTTGGCCAAAGGTTTCCATACAGATCCTTATTGGTAGTGTGTGATTGTATGCTTCAACCTCTCATAAATTGGCCGAAGGTTTTCATACAGACCCTTTTTGGTAGTGTGTGATTGCCAAGGAACATCTAGATCCTTTCTTAAGTGACGATTGCAGCATCCATCTATCTTTGTCATGTAATGCACATCTGAAAGTGCATTCAGAATTTGGCCACAGACGCCAGAAAAACACAACATTACATGGGTCAAGTCTAATCTCGACAAAGCTCACCTCATTTTGCTTTGGATCCTTGAGGGATATGTAACAGATAAAGTATCCAATCGTCGCCAGGACCTCCAGACCAAGAGGCAGTGCGAAGTATACCTTCCTGAAATGGACGATGTCGTAGACGAGGCAGTTGCCAGTTTCCCCGCAAGATAACTGGAGTAAGAGACAAGCCTGCTGAATGGCTGCTCCGAATATAATGGGAGACGGGATAACGCCTGTGTATAAAGAGAATCAGAGAAAGGTCAGCTGTTTGATGGGATAAACAATTCAAACCCTCCGGGGCGCAATTTTTTATGCAGCACACGTCGGCTATAGAGTCAACAGTTAAGGGATAGGAAGAACAGCCTATCCCTTAACTGTTGACTCCAGAGCCGACGTGTGCTGCAGAAAGAACAAAAAATCGCCGGCCAGGTTCAATCAGAATCCTACGGAATTGTTTACTGTGGCTGCATTAAGAGTGACTTCAAAAAATATTAATGCAACCAACTTTGAACTTGACTTTTATTATAGGCTTGCAACTGTTTGACAACATTCTTAATGTCCTTGTGGAGTATTTCAATATTCAGGTCTATAAGTATTTTGATAAAATTAAGTTGGCAGACTAATATAGGCCTACTGGAATTTGGTGTGTTTGGCTATTACACGAATTTGAATAGATTACGTATGGTTAAACACAATTCGAGAGTAGTGTTTTCTAAGTTGATCCTTTGAACTGATGCAATGGAATAGGACTTTCTGGGAGGATGGGGGTAAATTAGATTATTTACAACAAAACTAATCTTTTACAATTTCATTTCGAAAGGTGGTAGCGTTTTTGAGATATTGCCGAAAATCTGGAGTGGTTATATCCACGCAGGAAGAATAATCCGTAATTGGAATACACAATCCGAGAAACGTTTCATGCAGAAACGTTTCTCAGATTGAAATGTTTTTGAATCCCTCTCTCTCTAAAACCACATTCCTTAGAAGGGAATCGTTTCTCAAATTAATATACATTTTCAATAGCTGCAGTGCTTCTTACCAAGTAAGTTTGTATGGTCATTAATTGTTGGAGTAATTACCAAAGGTTACACCCTCCCTTTAGGTAAACCAGCGTACACTCTAAAAACAAAAGTGCTAAATACTGGGTGCTAAGCAAGTGTGTGCACCTGAAGTGCACAAAGCAGCACCAATAGTGTTACATTTTCTCCCACAAAGTAGAAGTGCTGAAAAGTACGTGCTGAATATGATTGCTGAATAGTGAGGCTTCCTTGACTGCACCTGAGGTGTTAAATTAACACTTTGTATACTGAAATGGCAATACCAATTAGCACCTATCTTCGGTGTTATGCAAGACTGTTTTTGATTGGTCAATTGATGTGAGGTGATCACGCAGACTTTCGCCCGCCGCCATGTTGATGCATATGCCCTGTGTAACTTTACACGATCGTTCAGCAAATTTGACAAGGTAAGCAAACAATAAATTGATTATTATACCCAAGATGGTTTTATTATCATGCATGGATCACACTGAAGTTACACTCGCTTTTGTTGATGACAATATTTTAAACGATTTCGTCTAGTGAAAAGGCCCGTTCTGATTCAACATTGTTCATGAATCATGTGCGTCGATTGCATGGGCATGCAGCATGCATGCATGGAGGCCATGGCTCGCGTGTTGTTAAACCTACAGGTCGAACGTATAGTCCACGTACGATCCAGCCCCATTCAACGTGCAGTAAAATCCTTCATTATGGGCCTGTGAATTTATATAACAAGTAGGATTTGATGAGTCGTAATCTGCATTTTATATTGCAATATAACTAATAAGCACAGGAGGCATACCCTAGATATCTTTTATTAAACTCCTAGCTTTAGTGATTTCCCATAGATTAAAAGGTCTAAATTGTTTTTAACAGGTCACCACATTGCTTGAAGAAGTGCTGAGCAGTAATACCACAAAGCAGCCCACTCTCATTGCCTTTGTCGCCAAACCACAGATACATCAGATCGTTTTGAAGATAAAGAACTACCGCTTCCCCCTTCCATCATCGAACATCACATCAGCTGTGGATATACTCTTCAAGAGCCACTGCACCTTCAACTTCGAATATTTTGCTCAACTACCCAACTTCTTTGGCTACCTGCAAACTCAGATATACGGACTGAAATATTCAGGCAGGGTGCCACCACGAGTCATTGAATTTATAGCCAGGGCACTCAAGGTACTGTGAGTGCTTATCACATGGAGAGTTTGAAGCATTGTTAGTATCTTGTTCCTTTAAATTGGTGTTTTTATACATTTGAAGTATTCGGATTTCAAAACAAGGAATCTGAGTGTTAACTTCTAATAAGAGTGAACTTGGTTTGAGGTGATTTATTGCTGTATTATGTTGATAGAAGGCAATTAATCATTCTGTATTTCAGATACACATTTTAAATCATTCTCTTAATTCAAAATAGGCAAGTGTTTTTTGTACAACTTTTGAAACTATAACCAGGAAACGAAACCTAAATTTAACATAAAGGTTCCCAGCCTTTTTTTAAGCCTACAATTCTGATGGCAGAAATCTAAATTTAGGACTTGAGACATCAGTTTGAGAGTAAATTGTGTGGCATATACCTAATACTACTTTTAATTGCGGTGCTTTTGTTAATTTATACCTGAACTTTGGGGCATTGTATTCATGAAAAAAAGGATAATGATATACTGTTTTTTTTGGACGGAAGGAAACAGTCTCTTAATATTATAAATACAATTTTCAATTAGGCTAGACAAAAAAATAGTTGTGTTTGCTATTGCCACACACCCTTTCACAAAGAAATCATGTAAATCTCTGTTATAAAAAACCCAGAAATAGTACCCACGTTCTTTCAAACGTAATAGGAAACACGGCTGTTGTTTTGTTTGGCCTTACAACAAATGTGTTTTTTAATGCTGGATTTCCACACTGTTTGGGCCTACTTGATAGTCATTGATATATTGTTAGAGTGTGTAAAGAGTCAAGTTGATTTGATGTGATGAAAACTTATGCTGTATAATTTTGGTAGGGTTTTAACCTGTTCTGTGTCAACCTTCAGTTAGAAAATCTCAGGGGCAGATACAGAGGCGAGATATTGGGGGTCAAACACCTCCCTTAATCTAGGCCATTATGTTTTAGTTTATGCAAACAGTCTTATTTACAAGCTGATTTCATGTGTCTGTTTTGGGGAGTTTTTTTTGTCTTGTTTATTATGCTGGGGTGGTCTTTTGGCTTTTGCACTGAAATAATCAGACCAGGGTCACTGCAGAAACTTGTTAGTGGTAAGAAACAAAATTTGAAACAAATCTGTAAAGCCTGAACACCCCCCCCCCCCTCTGTAAAAATTAATGGATCTTATAATATTTAGAGAAGTTTATATATTTGTACGTTCATGTATTGCAACTGAACTTCTCAAATTTAATATGTTCTCATGTTTCTGATAATAAAATTTTACATAAACATGTACATGTAACTCAGTTGAGTACATTATTTTGTGTCCTAGAGTTGCTGAAAATAGCACCTAAAGTGCTCTAGTTTAGCTCTTATGGGTGCAGCACCTCAATGGCAGTAGCACCTAAAGTGCTGTAGTTTAGCTCTTATGGGTGCAGCACCTCAATGGCAGTAGCACCTAAAGTGCTCTAGTTTAGCTCTTATGGGTGCAGCACCTCAATGACAGTAGCACCTAAAGTGCTCTAGTTTAGCTCTTATGGGTGCAGCACCTCAATGGCAGTAGCACCTAAAGTGCTCTAGTTTAGCTCTTATGGGTGCAGCACCTCAATGACAGTAGCACCTAAAGTGCTCTAGTTTAGCTCTTATGGGTGCAGCACCTCAATGACAGTAACACCTAAAGTGCTCTAGTTTAGCTCTTATGGGTGCAGCACCTCAATGACAGTAGCACCTAAAGTGCTCTAGTTTAGCTCTTATGGGTGCAGCACCTCAATGACAGTAGCACCTAAAGTGCTGTAGTTTAGCTCTTTCTGAGTGCTACTATTGTAGCACGCATGCTCGTGCTAAACCAGCACTCCAAGTGCAGTCACTATACAAGCTCTTAAAAGTGCTAAATATTGAATCTTTAAGTGTTAGAATTAGCACTTCAATTTTTAGAGTGTACGGGTCAGAGACCTAATTTTGATTAAAAGCTTACCAAGTAAACGCAGCAACAAGGACGACAAACCAATCCCTAAAGAACGATCATCGTCTTCTACTGCCCTGTAATGTGTTTACGAGATAAGAACATTTTTCAAAAAGGTTTAATCTCTGTTCGTTTGGGGAAACGTTGCCGATTTGTGGAAAACTGTTGGAAGAGAATTTTGTTTTGCAATACATCGGGATGACAATGTAAACCACCGCCCGTCCCCGCCCACGGCAACCCTCCAGCGCCGAATTTTAGGGTACAGTTTTAGGGGGGCATAAGAGGAGCACCAGGGGTGCACCATGCTGACACCCCTCCCCCTCCCCCATTTACGCCACGGCAAACCTTGAAGCTCAAAGAGTTCACATATTCTATTTTTTGCATCCCTGTGGAGACATCTTTTGTTCTTTCCTTTGTCCCTGTAGTTAAGAACCTCCCATAGACTTTGTACACACAATTCCTTGTGGAGCAGCCCAGTCTTTAGAAATTCCCTATGGAGACCCTTTGTTGTCCCTTTTCTGTTTTTTCTCGGTCTCCATAAGGTAGTGAAAATGAAATCACACGTACCTTACTGAGACCACGAAATATGTGTTGCTGATAACTGCGTGTATTGTTGTACTTAAAATACCGATGGCAACGAACGGAATCAGCGTGTTGCATGAGCTGGGGCACTCTCCAGCAATCGCTGCCTCCTCGTAGTAGTCATCGCCAAACAAATCCATCAGATCTTGATCACTAGATGCGCCCACACAACTGCAGTTTGTGTAAATCTGCATGTGAGTGAAAGGTACATGATATCATTGGTTGAATGGTTTACTCGTGCAAGACGCACACCTCAAAAAAGCGTCTTTGTATAAATAGTGAGAGGTTGATGGCCATAAACAAAACCACAAGGCTCGTGCGGATGACTCAAATAGGCGCCATTGAAAGAGTCGGTGTTACTATTAGGCAAAACTAGAAAAAAATTTTTTAGTGCTTTCCGAAGAAAGCGAAAGGAACGAAAATTTAAAGTGGTAATTTGGATGAACGTGGAGAACACCGCCATTGGCACGTATAAGCGAAGGTGTGAAGCAAGTTTCGATAACACACGAAAAAACACACATTCTATTTTTTACATCCCTAGCGGGTGACGTATTTTGTTGTTTCCTCTGTCCATGCAGTTAACATCCTCCCCACAGACTGTGTACACAGAATTCCTTGTGGAGCACCCCAGTCTTTGGAATTCCCATGTGGAGACCTTTTGTTTTCCCTTTTCTGTTTGTTCGCCCTTTTCTGTTTGTTCCTCGGTCTCCATAAGGTAGCGAATATTACAACACAGCAGGACTGGCAGCAAGGTCGAAAACACATGTCAGAGCAACACAATAAAGCATTGCTAAGGCTGGCACGGGGAAGTGCGAGTCAACCTTCATTTAATGATTGGTTATCATTATGCTGCTCTTGATAGTCTGGAAAACGGTCCCAAATTGGACCGGTAATTTGGGGGGGGGGGGGTTAATGGACCCGTCTTTGTTTCAAGCGGTGTACGCCCCGACTCTGAGTTCAAACAAACTCTCGTCATTAAGTCTGCACCCAGACATCACCGTGGACATCCCAAAACGTGTAATGCTTTACCAGACATGTGTTGTTTCTTCATTGAACTTCACAAAGAAGATCGTTGAATTGGCAAACATAACTATTGTGCATTTGTTTAAAAGCAATGTTTAAAGCTTTGGCATGCGTGATAAATAAAGACGGCTAAAGGCCTAACTGGGTATAACAACCATTGTGTTACCATGAGCTAGTGACTCCGATGAGAGATAACTCCAGCTATTTTCGAGCCAACACTCCGAGCCAAAAGAGATTTACACATGGATGTAACCTGCAATTTCTCTCTAGTTCTATAGTCACCACTTTTATCTGTAATTTAACAAAGTTCGCCAACTGAAAACGTGGGTCCTAATATTACGATAATTGCTCAACTACCCAACTTTTTTGGGCTACCTGCAAACTCAGATATACGGACTGAAATATTCAGGCAGGGTGCCACCACGAGTCATTGAATTTATAGCCAGGGCACTCAAGGTACTGTGAGTGCTTATCACAGGGAGAGTTTGAAGCATTGTTAGTATCTTGTTCCTTTAAATTGGTGTTTTTATACATTTGAAGTATTCGGATTTCAAAACAAGGAATCTGAGTGTTAACTTCTAATAAGAGTGAACTTGGTTTGAGGTGATTTATTGCTGTATTATGTTGATAGAAGGCAATTAATCATTCTGTATTTCAGATACACATTTTAAATCATTCTCTTAATTCAAAATGGCAAGTGTTTTTGTACAACTTTTGAAACTATAACCAGGAAACGAAACCTAAATTTAACATAAAGGTTCCCAGCCTTTTTTAAGCCTACAATTCTGATGGCAGAAATCTAAATTTAGGACTTGAACATCAGTTTGAGAGTAAATTGTGTGGCATATACCTAATACTACTTTTAATTGCGGTGCTTTTGTTAATTTATACCTGAACTTTGGGGCATTGTATTCATGAAAAAAAGGATAATGATATACTGTTTTTTTTGGACGGAAGGAAACAGTCTTTTAATATTATAAATACAATTTTCAATAGCTAGACAAAAAAATAGTTGTGTTTGCTATTGCCACACCCCCTTTCACAAAGAAATCAGTAAATCTCTGTTATAAAAAACCCAGAAATAGTACCCACGTTCTTTCAAACGTAATAGGAAACAGGGCTGTTGTTTTTTTGGCCTTACAACAAATGTGTTTTTAATGCTGGATTTCCACACTGTTTGGGCCTACTTGAATAGTCATTGATATATTGTTAGAGTGTGTAAAGAGTCAATTTTGATTTGATGTGATGAAAACTTATGCTGTATAATTTTGGTAGGGTTTTAACCTGTTCTGTGTCAACCTTCATTTAGAAAATCTCAGGGCAGATACAGAGGCGAGATATTGGGGGTCAAACACCTCCCTTAATCTAGGCCATTATGTTTTAGTTTATGCAAACAGTCTTATTTACAAGCTGATTTCATGTGTCTTTTTGGGGAGTTTTTTTGTCTTGTTTATTATGCTGGGTGGTCTTTTGGCTTTTGCACTGAAATAATCAGACCAGGTCACTGCAGAAACTTGTTAGTGGTAAGAAACAAAATTTGAAACAAATCTGTAAAGCCTAAAACACCCCCCCCCCCCTCTGTAAAAATTAATGGATCTTATAATATTAGAGAAGTTTATATATTTGTACTTCATGTATTGCAACTGAACTTCTCAAATTTAATATGTTCTCATGTTTCTGATAAAAAAAATTTTACATAAACATGTACATGTAACTCAGTTGAGTACATTATTTTGTGTCCTAGAGTTGCTGAAAATAGCACCAAAGTGCTCAGTTTAGCTCTTATGGGTGCAGCACCTCAATGGCAGTAGCACCTAAAGTGCTGAAAGTTTAGCTTTTATGGGTGCAGAAACCTCAATGGCAGAAACACCTAAAGTGCTCTAGTTTAGCTCTTAGGGGTGCAGCACCTCAATGACAGTACACCTAAAGTGCTCTAGTTTAGCTCTTATGGGTGCAGCACCTCAATGGCAGTACACCTAAAGTGCTCTAGTTTAGCTCTTATGGGTGCCAGCACCTCAATGACAGTAGCACCTAAAGTCCCTCTATTTTAGCTCTTATGGGTGCAGCACCTCAATAACAGTAACCCCTAAAGTGCTCTAGTTAGCTCTTATGGGTGCAGCACCTCAATGACAGTACACCTAAAGTGCTCTAGTTTAGCTCTTATGGTGCAGCACCTCAATGACAGTAGCACCTAAAGTGCTGTAGTTTAGCTTTTTCTGAGTGTTTACTATTGTAGCACGCATGCTCGTCCCTAAACCAGCACTCCAAGTGCAGTCACTATACAAGCTTTTAAAAAAGTGCTAAATATTGAATCTTTAAGTGTTAGAATTAGCACTTCAATTTTAGAGTGTACGGGTCAGAGACCTAATTTTGATTAAAAGCTTACCAAGTAAACGCAGCAACAAGGACGACAACCAATCCCTAAAGAACGATCATCGTCTTCTACTGCCCTGTAATGTTTTTTACGAGATAAGAACATTTTCAAAAAGGTTTAAAACTCTGTTCGTTTGGGGGAAACGTTGCCGATTTGTGGAAAACTGTTGGAAGAGAATTTGTTTTGCAATACATCGGGATGACAATGTAAACCACCGCCCTCCCCGCCCACGGGAACCTCCAGCGCCGAATTTTAGGGTACAGTTTTAGGGGGGCATAAGAGGGGCACCAGGTGCACCATGCTGACACCCCTCCCCCTCCCCCATTTACGCCACGGCAAACCCTTGAAGCTCAAGAGTTCACATATTCCCATTTTTTTTTGCATCCCTGTGGAGACATCTTTTGTTCTTTCCTTTGTCCCTGTAGTTAAGAACCTCCCATAGACTTTGTACACACAATTCCTTGTGGAGCAGCCCAGTCTTTAGAAATTTCCCCATGGAGACCCTTTGTTGCCCTTTTCTGTTTTTTCTCGGTCTCCATAAGGTAGTGAAAATGAAATCACACGTACCTTACTGAACCAAAGAAATATGTGTTTTCTGATAACTGCGTGTATTGTTGTACTTAAAATACCGATGGCAACGAACGGAAAACAGCGTGTTGCATGAGCTGGGGCACTCTCCAGCAATCGCTGCCTCCTCGTAGTAGTCATCGCCAAACAAATCCATCAGATCTTGATCACTAGTGCGCCCACACAACTGCAGTTTGTGTAAAATCTGCATGTGAGTGAAAGGTACATGATATCATTGGTTGAATGGTTTACTCGTGCAGACGCACACCTCAAAAAAGCGTCTTTGTATAAATAGTGAGAGGGTTTATGGCCATAAACAAAACCACAAGGCTCGTGCGGATGACTCAAATAGGCGCCATTGAAAGAGTCGGTGTTACTATTAGGGAAAACTAGAAAAAAATTTTTTAGTGCTTTTCCCAAGAAAGCGAAAGGAACGAAAATTTAAAGTGGTAATTTGGATGAACGTGGAGAACACCGCCATTGGCACGTATAAGCAAGGTGTGAAGCAAGTTTCGATAACACACGAAAAAACACACATTCTATTTTTTACATCCCTAGCGGTGGGCGTATTTTGTTGTTTCCTCTGTCCATGCAGTTAACATCCTCCCCCCCAGACTGTGTACACAGAATTCCTTGTGGAGCACCCCAGTCTTTTTGGGAATTCCCCTGTGGAGACCTTTTGTTTTCCCTTTCTGTTTGTTCGCCCCCTTTTTTGTTTGTTCCTCGGGCTCCATAAGGTAGCGAATATTAAAACACAGCAGGACTGGCAGCAAGGTCGAAAACACATGTCAGAGCAACACAATAAAAACATTGCTAAGGCTGGCACGGGGAAGTGCGAGTCAACCTTCATTTAATGATTGTTATCATTATGCTGCTCTGATAGCCCGGAAAACGGTCCAAATTGGGACCGGTAATTGGGGGGGGGGGGGTAATGACCCGTCTTTGTTTCAAATGTACCCCGAATCTGAGTCAGAAAACCGTCATTAAGTGACCCAGACTTTACGTGACACCCCAAAACGGGTAATGCTTTTACCCAGACATGTGGTTGTTTCCTCATTGACTTCACAAAGAAGATCGTGAATTGCAAACATAACTATTGTGCCCTTTTGTTTAACAGATGTTTAAAACTTTCCATGGCGTGATAAATAAGAACTTAAAGCCTAACTGTAAATCAACCATTGTGTTTACCATGAGTATGACTCCAAATGAGATAAACTCCAGCATTTTCAGAGCCAACACTCCTCCAAAAGAATTTACACATGATGTACCTAGCATGTTTACTAGTTCTAGTCACCCACTTTTTATCATGTAATTAACATATTGCCAGTTGAAAACGTGGGCCTAATATTACATAATAGAATTCAACAAAATAAGTTGCAACCAAAACAACCATTATATCTCCACTTAACCGAATATTTTTCCCCTTGTCTACAGTTGGGCCCTTTCTAATTAAACCGTCGCCAGGCATCCTGCGTGACAGGGATTGCATACGTCATGCGCCATCCCGAGCCACAAGACTGTGTTAATCTGATGGGCATGCGCAGCCAGAGTTGCACCTACCCATACGTGTAAGATTGGGGCAATATCTCCCATACTCCTAAAAGTCAATTCCATACACAATCACGTGTCCACTTTACTATCGTTAATTTTTTTAAATGAGAATGAAGAAAAGAATGAGAATAAAAATGTACGGAGGCCCCTAAAGGGATTGCTCAACTACCCAACTTCTTTGGCTACCTGCAAACTCAGATATACGGACTGAAATATTCAGGCAGGGTGCCACCACGAGTCATTGAATTTATAGCCAGGGCACTCAAGGTACTGTGAGTGCTTATCACATGGAGAGTTTGAAGCATTGTTAGTATCTTGTTCCTTTAAATTGGTGTTTTTATACATTTGAAGTATTCGGATTTCAAAACAAGGAATCTGAGTGTTAACTTCTAATAAGAGTGAACTTGGTTTGAGGTGATTTATTGCTGTATTATGTTGATAGAAGGCAATTAATCATTCTGTATTTCAGATACACATTTTAAATCATTCTCTTAATTCAAAATAGGCAAGTGTTTTTTGTACAACTTTTGAAACTATAACCAGGAAACGAAACCTAAATTTAACATAAAGGTTCCCAGCCTTTTTTTAAGCCTACAATTCTGATGGCAGAAATCTAAATTTAGGACTTGAGACATCAGTTTGAGAGTAAATTGTGTGGCATATACCTAATACTACTTTTAATTGCGGTGCTTTTGTTAATTTATACCTGAACTTTGGGGCATTGTATTCATGAAAAAAAGGATAATGATATACTGTTTTTTTTGGACGGAAGGAAACAGTCTCTTAATATTATAAATACAATTTTCAATTAGGCTAGACAAAAAAATAGTTGTGTTTGCTATTGCCACACACCCTTTCACAAAGAAATCATGTAAATCTCTGTTATAAAAAACCCAGAAATAGTACCCACGTTCTTTCAAACGTAATAGGAAACACGGCTGTTGTTTTGTTTGGCCTTACAACAAATGTGTTTTTTAATGCTGGATTTCCACACTGTTTGGGCCTACTTGATAGTCATTGATATATTGTTAGAGTGTGTAAAGAGTCAAGTTGATTTGATGTGATGAAAACTTATGCTGTATAATTTTGGTAGGGTTTTAACCTGTTCTGTGTCAACCTTCAGTTAGAAAATCTCAGGGGCAGATACAGAGGCGAGATATTGGGGGTCAAACACCTCCCTTAATCTAGGCCATTATGTTTTAGTTTATGCAAACAGTCTTATTTACAAGCTGATTTCATGTGTCTGTTTTGGGGAGTTTTTTTTGTCTTGTTTATTATGCTGGGGTGGTCTTTTGGCTTTTGCACTGAAATAATCAGACCAGGGTCACTGCAGAAACTTGTTAGTGGTAAGAAACAAAATTTGAAACAAATCTGTAAAGCCTGAACACCCCCCCCCCCCTCTGTAAAAATTAATGGATCTTATAATATTTAGAGAAGTTTATATATTTGTACGTTCATGTATTGCAACTGAACTTCTCAAATTTAATATGTTCTCATGTTTCTGATAATAAAATTTTACATAAACATGTACATGTAACTCAGTTGAGTACATTATTTTGTGTCCTAGAGTTGCTGAAAATAGCACCTAAAGTGCTCTAGTTTAGCTCTTATGGGTGCAGCACCTCAATGGCAGTAGCACCTAAAGTGCTGTAGTTTAGCTCTTATGGGTGCAGCACCTCAATGGCAGTAGCACCTAAAGTGCTCTAGTTTAGCTCTTATGGGTGCAGCACCTCAATGACAGTAGCACCTAAAGTGCTCTAGTTTAGCTCTTATGGGTGCAGCACCTCAATGGCAGTAGCACCTAAAGTGCTCTAGTTTAGCTCTTATGGGTGCAGCACCTCAATGACAGTAGCACCTAAAGTGCTCTAGTTTAGCTCTTATGGGTGCAGCACCTCAATGACAGTAACACCTAAAGTGCTCTAGTTTAGCTCTTATGGGTGCAGCACCTCAATGACAGTAGCACCTAAAGTGCTCTAGTTTAGCTCTTATGGGTGCAGCACCTCAATGACAGTAGCACCTAAAGTGCTGTAGTTTAGCTCTTTCTGAGTGCTACTATTGTAGCACGCATGCTCGTGCTAAACCAGCACTCCAAGTGCAGTCACTATACAAGCTCTTAAAAGTGCTAAATATTGAATCTTTAAGTGTTAGAATTAGCACTTCAATTTTTAGAGTGTACGGGTCAGAGACCTAATTTTGATTAAAAGCTTACCAAGTAAACGCAGCAACAAGGACGACAAACCAATCCCTAAAGAACGATCATCGTCTTCTACTGCCCTGTAATGTGTTTACGAGATAAGAACATTTTTCAAAAAGGTTTAATCTCTGTTCGTTTGGGGAAACGTTGCCGATTTGTGGAAAACTGTTGGAAGAGAATTTTGTTTTGCAATACATCGGGATGACAATGTAAACCACCGCCCGTCCCCGCCCACGGCAACCCTCCAGCGCCGAATTTTAGGGTACAGTTTTAGGGGGGCATAAGAGGAGCACCAGGGGTGCACCATGCTGACACCCCTCCCCCTCCCCCATTTACGCCACGGCAAACCTTGAAGCTCAAAGAGTTCACATATTCTATTTTTTGCATCCCTGTGGAGACATCTTTTGTTCTTTCCTTTGTCCCTGTAGTTAAGAACCTCCCATAGACTTTGTACACACAATTCCTTGTGGAGCAGCCCAGTCTTTAGAAATTCCCTATGGAGACCCTTTGTTGTCCCTTTTCTGTTTTTTCTCGGTCTCCATAAGGTAGTGAAAATGAAATCACACGTACCTTACTGAGACCACGAAATATGTGTTGCTGATAACTGCGTGTATTGTTGTACTTAAAATACCGATGGCAACGAACGGAATCAGCGTGTTGCATGAGCTGGGGCACTCTCCAGCAATCGCTGCCTCCTCGTAGTAGTCATCGCCAAACAAATCCATCAGATCTTGATCACTAGATGCGCCCACACAACTGCAGTTTGTGTAAATCTGCATGTGAGTGAAAGGTACATGATATCATTGGTTGAATGGTTTACTCGTGCAAGACGCACACCTCAAAAAAGCGTCTTTGTATAAATAGTGAGAGGTTGATGGCCATAAACAAAACCACAAGGCTCGTGCGGATGACTCAAATAGGCGCCATTGAAAGAGTCGGTGTTACTATTAGGCAAAACTAGAAAAAAATTTTTTAGTGCTTTCCGAAGAAAGCGAAAGGAACGAAAATTTAAAGTGGTAATTTGGATGAACGTGGAGAACACCGCCATTGGCACGTATAAGCGAAGGTGTGAAGCAAGTTTCGATAACACACGAAAAAAACACACATTCTATTTTTTACATCCCTAGCGGGTGACGTATTTTGTTGTTTCCTCTGTCCATGCAGTTAACATCCTCCCCACAGACTGTGTACACAGAATTCCTTGTGGAGCACCCCAGTCTTTGGAATTCCCATGTGGAGACCTTTTGTTTTCCCTTTTCTGTTTGTTCGCCCTTTTCTGTTTGTTCCTCGGTCTCCATAAGGTAGCGAATATTACAACACAGCAGGACTGGCAGCAAGGTCGAAAACACATGTCAGAGCAACACAATAAAGCATTGCTAAGGCTGGCACGGGGAAGTGCGAGTCAACCTTCATTTAATGATTGGTTATCATTATGCTGCTCTTGATAGTCTGGAAAACGGTCCCAAATTGGGACCGGTAATTGGGGGGGGGGGGGGTAATGACCCGTCTTTGTTTCAAATGTACCCCGAATCTGAGTCAGAAAACCGTCATTAAGTGACCCAGACTTACGTGACACCCCAAAACGGGTAATGCTTTTACCCAGACATGTGGTTGTTTCTCATTGACTTCACAAAGAAGATCGTGAATTGGCAAACATAACTATTGTGCATTTTGTTTAACAGATGTTTAAAGCTTTGCATGGCGTGATAAATAAGAACTAAAGGCCTAACTGGGTATAACAACCATTGTGTTACCATGAGTAGTGACTCCAATGAGATAACTCCAGCTATTTTCAGAGCCAACACTCCTCCAAAAGAGATTTACACATGGATGTACCTGCAAGTTTACTAGTTCTAGTCACCACTTTTATCATGTAATTAACATAGTGCCAGTTGAAAACGTGGGCCTAATATTACGATAATTAGAATGTCACAAAATAAGTTGCTACCAAAACAACCATTATATTCTCACTTACCGTAATATTCCCCTTGTCTACAGTGGAGGCCCTTTCTACCGTCGCCAGGCATCCTGCGTGACAGGGAGTTGCATACGTCACGCCATCCGAGCCACAGACTGGTGTGTAATCTGATGGGCATGCGCAGCCAGAGTTGCACCCAACGGTAAGATTGGGCAATGCTCCCATACTCCTAAAAGTCAATGCCATGACACAATTCACGTGTCAGACTTACTATCGGGTAATTTTTTTTAATGAGAATAAGAAAGAATGAGAATAAAAATGTACGGAGCCCCTAAAGGGACAGGTCAGAAAACAACAACAACGACAACAACAGGGAGAAGATATTTCGTATTTTCTGGCTACCAGTGAGTGAAGATTTGTGACTTGGCAGTAGAACGCGTTGCTAAGATAAATATGACGTCATCAAAAAAGGTTTTAACGACCGGATAACATGCCGGTTGTACTTGCAAAACCAGTGTCGACAAAGGCAATACTCGAATGCAACAATCTATCCGCGAGTTGTGTTAGCTTTTTCTTAAGGAAAGACGTGGTCAGTGGACGGTATTATACCTTGGAGTACACGGCACATCGCATTTACATACATTTCGTTTGAGCATCCAATCACCATACAACTTCCGTGAAAGCTTACGTGCAACCTCGTCCCCATGGTGTGTCGAGCGGTACGAGGTTGACCGCTCTCTCACCCTGGTATTGGATCATTTGCATATCCAAAAACTTTGGATACGTATGCAAATTAGATTAGTCTGGCTGCTTTTCGAAATTCACATCTTCGTCATGGTCTCTTGGTCCGGTACCAGATTTAATAGCCTGTTTGTACATTTGTTGCCGGCCGGCTGTTTTGACAAAGGATAACATTTCGTTTTGTCCAATCACGGTCCGAGTAAGGAGTTTCCCTCCCAGGGTTTACTATTGTAAACATGGTTGGAAATAAAGTAAACCATGGGGACGAGGTTGGCTTACGTGGTATTGATAAGGTAGTCTGTGGTCAGTCCGGCTGAATCCCGATTTTCACATCCAAGAAACAAGAACACGACCTGGAGGAGTAAGACGACCGGCTGGAGGAGGACAACAAAACCGGCCATACTCTTCCTGGTTAATTTCATCTTTGTTACCACTACGCCTCCAATTACGTATCCCAACAAGGAACCGGGTGTTACTGTGATACCTGAAAAATAGGAAATCAAATCGATATTATACATCCTTCATTATAGGGTTTTTGAGGCATTGCATGGTGAGGTATCAATGTATATTCGGTTTGCGGTAACACCATGTGTATAATTATCTACTTTGCTGTGTAGATTTTGTTCTTTAGAGAACTTGTCTTGCCATTTGTTCTTCTACCACGGATAAGTTTTTCGGAATTCGGGAGCTTCTCACTTCTGAAAAGAACTGTCCTGCTTATTAACTCCTGTTTATTTACTACTACCTGGGCGGAAGGTAGGAAATCGGCCTGGACTAGTACTTTAGCTTCGTGGGTCGAAAAAAAACCACCGACCACCAAAACAACAACAGAGTGTGTAAGCAATCGCTGTCCTTCGCTCTCCTTAACTGCACTGCCTTGGAGTGAGTTCTTTTGGTCTCAACGTCTCGACTAGCTTGCTCTAGCCATCGTCAGGAGCCTGAAGAGTGTGAGACATGTTGATCTATTTATAAGGATTCAGAGGTTTCAGTGTAGAGTCAGTCGTGCTCTGATTGATTCATCTTTCATTAGTTCTCATTTAAACAAATAACGATAGATTGATATTGCGCCTTTAAGAGTTTTACACGGGAAAGACTCGATCACATTATACAATGATCATACACGGGCACGCCCACTGTCTGCGTGAGTCGTACAAAACAAGTCTGTTTTGTAGTAAACATTTTAGTATCTACATGTATGTAAAGATATTTGCACAACATATTAATAAACTTTGTCAAATAAAGTGAGAATACTTTTTTACTCTTTGCGAGGCTTTTGAAAACTTTGCTAAAATACGAAACCCACTCTGTATAGGCTGTGGATATCATACCAGTACATTTAAGTTTGGGCCAATACAGCGCCGCAAATTGGATAGGTTCTGAAATGTTGAGGGTAGTGCTAGTGTTAGTATCTGGTGATTGTAATGGTGTTAATGATTAACTGCATGATGATTTTGTATATGGTTTCTAATTGGTGAAGCTGATTGGTGGCCAGTAGAATTGCATGTAAACGGAGGTTGTAAGCTGTATAAAATACTGGTAGTTGAATGGCGTTGCTATTACACTCTAAAAAAACTCCCGTGTCAGAACTGACGTGGATCCGGGTCCCATGGGACCTGACCCATTTTGGGGTCAGTATGACCCGGAACCTGTGCCAAAATGACTCCGGAAGGGTCAAAATGACACAGAATCAGACTTCAAATCCAATTTTTAATCACTTTCCGTGTCAGCCTGACTCGGAAGTGGGTCAGGCCGCCTTGGTTTTGAGATCCGGGTCAACTCTGACCCTGGAGATTTTTGAGAGTGT
>CM063255.1:17524754-17539676 GCA_032158295.1 Pycnopodia helianthoides | reverse complement strand
TTTTGAGAGTGTAACGAGATGTATTTACCGAAAATCATGGGGGCCGTGGTGGCTGGCAGTGAAAACTGAGTTTCCAGATACTTCGGCATGAAAACGAGGTTTCCTAAAAAAGCCACTGTGTAAAAACAAGCTCCCAAAACGATTGCCATGTAAGGTACATTGGTGGCTAATCGAAATAAGGCCTTGAAGAAACCTGTAAAACAAAATATACATTTTCAAATTAATAAAAAAAAAACATGAGATTGGAGAACACTGTGGCGGATTTAGGGATGGGCGTCAGCGGGTGCGCGCCCCTTAATTCCACCGACTGATGAAAACGAAATAGAACGACTAATAAATCAATTTCCTAATTTCAAAATGGTTAACAAAAAGTGTAAAACGCTTCTGAAAAGTCGTAGGTTGCGTCAGAGAGCATCTAATGTTTAAACATTTTCCTGGGCCCAAAAGCGGGCCCCTGGCCCCAGGTTGCGATCGACTTATCTTAAAACAACAACAGAATCGAAAGAACTTCAAAATAATTAGCCCTCAAAGTGTGCACCCACTTTAAAAAAAAACCCCATTAAATTCGCCCCTGGAGAGGTACAATAAGAACAGTGCAAGACACCATCCTTGTCGGCAGAAGAATCACCGGGTGCTAAAACTGACTTCTCTGAAGAGTGCACATGCGCAGAAGGGGTGCTTGCTGCCATTTTGTTTCACAAAGTCTCCATTTGGTTATGCTATCTGATATGTCTAGTGTTGCATCGTCTTATGAGGGATTTGTCTTTCCGGAATGCTCATGAAGCCACGTGATCTTTAACATGTTTGCATATTCATGAAAGTATACGCGCGTGTTCCCAAGAATGTGTAGGCTAACGATAAAGATCTTGCATTCTTTCAGAGTACAATGTTCTTTGGTTTATTTTTGTTTTCATTGCTGGTAAAAACTTTTCTTTTTCTTGACATTATTGGTAACCACGGTAATCATTTTATCTGCACAAGCCTCTACTTTTTTGTTTTGTTTATATTATTACCATTTGATTGTTGGTATAACCATCACTACACGTGATGAAATTTTTAATTAGGATGAATTGTCTACTATGAAAATTGTAGCCAAGACTTAAAACTTAAAAAAAAAAACCATTATCATAATATTAATTATTACTCAAATTTTGGAAATGATCTCAAACTAAAGCAGGAAAAAAGGCTGGGGGACAAAATTATTCTGTGTATAGGTTTGGTGACGTGTTCGATCGTGTGTACCTGTTACGAGAGCGTATTTCGCTTTGCCTCTTTTCTGGGATGTTGTCTTCCGGTGCGTCCCAGTAGCATTGTTGTTGGTGACTTGGACTTGGTTCTGCGGTCCCCCTGCTTGCCCAGCCTCCCTCCTGACCGTCTTGGGGAACAGCGCGATGGGCACACTCACAATGATGATCATCACACCGAAGATGACATACGTCAGCCACCAGGCGCCGATCCAGTTGGGATCGCCTTGTTTGGCGGTGACTGGCCCCTTGAGGAAGTCGGCGTGAATGGAGAGACAGAAGCCGCTGATGCTGAAGCCAACCAACGGTCCAACGGCGTAACATATCGATATGACCGCTGCAAGGTACGAGATCACAACAAAAGACAAAGGAAAGAGTAAAAAGTAACGCAGACAGTGATTATTCTTCTATAGATGGATTGCTATAGACGCCATTGGCCGCCATCTTTGATGGATTGTGCACGCGTGAAGAGCATTGGCTGAGAGTCGTGCGTTGCGTGTACACGCGTGCATTTTTCCATTGTTTTACATCAAAGATGGCGGTCAAATTAATGACGCGTATTGCAATCCATCTATACCGTTGAGGACGTGGTTTGTTTGCGTGTCGTACAGAATAGTGTGACGATCCTGCAATTTGCAATTTCAAGACACCAATGAAGATCAATGCAAAAGATCCGTTTTACAAAAGAGTCGTATACAAACCTATATACATTGGAAGTGAGGTACGGTCCAGGTTATCGTCCATGTACGTGACGGCTAGTGGTGATATCGGTGCTCCACCAACACCAGTTAACATCTGGCCAATGATGATCCAATACACCTGCCACATGAGCGATCCAGAGGTCTCCTGTTCCTCGGAGGTACATACCTCGGTGTCTGTGCCTCCCGTTGTGTTATCGGATAGGAGGCATACCTTCAAATCATAATTTTGAAAACACCGCATGAATGAATCACTGAATTGGCAATCTAAGTTGAACACTCAACATACTGTTTGTTTTCCTTAAAGGGACAGCTTGCCAATGATTTTTTGACTCAAAATGGCGGACTGCGTTATAAAGTAAAAGGAAAACCACACAATTTTGAGTAATATTTGTGTGAATCATTATATTCTACTTTTAAGACATCTTTCCAATCATATTCATTTCATAACAAGCGCTTTTGGTGTACATAGGCATATTTATTATAATGTAATGATGCTGTAACCTAAGTTGGGGTTGAGCAAAGAAAAATTGACTAGAGCGGGATTTGAACCAACGACCTCCGGATGTTTTAACCTAATACCTTTTAGATAATGCAGGGGAGAACATACATCAATAGGTTTTGTGAAGAATTGCATTCCTAACGTGTTGCTTTCTGTAAACACGAATATTTTGTGCACGTTCCTGTTCGTTTACTTCTTCTAAAAGGGACCTGTGTTTACAGGCACGCATGTTGCATTATTTGTATAGGGCATATTTATCGGAACAATTCGTACTGCAGCACTATTGTTATATTTATTGTATGTATTTGATTGTTACAGTGAGTTGCTACACCTTTGGTGTTAAAGGCACTGGACACGTTTGGTAATTACTCAAAACAAATATTAGCTTCAAAACTTACTTGGTAACGAGCAACGGAGAGCTGCTGATAGTATAAAACATTGTGGGAAACGACTCCCTCTGAAGTAACGTAGTTTTTGAGAAAGAGGTAATTTCTCACTCAAATATTAAAAGACTTCTGGCCAGAAGTCTTTTATTATGCACCTGAAAGCACACAAATTTGTGCAACGAGGGTGTTTTTTCTTTCATTATTTACTCGCAACTGCGATGACCAATTGAGTCCAAATTTTCACAGATTTGTTATTTTATGCATATGATGGGATACGCCAAGTCAGAATACTGTCTCTGGACAATTACCAAAGGTGTCGATTTCACCAAACTCTTCCTAACTTAGGACTAGTACTAGGCAATGCTAAGAGATAGGACTAGTCTTAAGTTAAGACCAGTTACTGGTCCTAACTTCAGTTAAGACTAGTCTTATCTCTTTGTGAAATCGGCCCCTGGGGTCGATTTCACCAAACTCTTCCTAACTTAGGACTAGTATACTAGGCAATGCTAAGAGATAGAACCAGTCCTAAGTTAGGACCAGTACTTAGGACTAGTCCTATCTCTTAGCATTGCCTAGGACTAGTCCTAAGTTAGGACGAGTTTGGTGAAATCGACCCCCAGTGCCTTTAACGTGTTCACCTGATAAAGATTCCCCGAGGGCAACTGTGCCGACTGGTTCCGGTACGTGCCGTCACGGTTCACATCCTGGGAAAACTGCGACGGCGTCTCGTAGATAAACTGCGGCAGCGTGCACAGCAGAAATCCCACGCCGATGATGACGCCGCCGCCCCCGATGAAACGCGGCCGATGACTCTTGTGCCCGTAGTGCGCCACGAACAGCACTAAGACTATGCTGGCTATGTCATTGCAGATTACAAATGGTGCCATCTGCGAGGTCTTGAGCTGGAAGCGCTTCTCTATTGTACTCAGAATGCCTCCCCTGCAGAATCACAATTAATTTGGTTTTCAAATAACATTTGTTTTCAAATTACAAGTTACAATTCGGCAGTGGGGTTACCAGAGGGGGGCAGGGGTGGCACCCGCTGGGAACCCTTGGTCCCCCCACTCAGAACCATTAACCCTCTTTCCCCCTCGCCCCCTTGCTCCCTTGCCTCCCTTGTCCCCCTTGCCCCCCCCCCCCAAGTGAGATCGAAAAAATGCACATACATGTATGACCGGATCGATACATTAAATAGCCCCATCCAAATATATGATGTCCTCCCCCCAACACTCCACACAGCTCTGTAATGCATTCACTCTATGTATGGACATTCCTTTGTTCTGTACACTTAAGGAAAATCCTATTCTTCAACACTATGTCCTCCCCCCAACACTCACACACCTCTGTAATGCATTCACTCTGTGTATGGACATTCCTTTGTTCTGTACACTTAAGGAAAATCCTATTCTTCAACACTATGTCCTCCCCCCAACACTCACACAGCTCTGTAATGCATTCACTCTATGGACATTCCTTTGTTCTGTACACTTAAGGAAAATCCTATTCTTCAACACTATGTCCTCCCCCCAACACTCACACAGCTCTGTAATGCATTCACTCTGTACACTTAAGGAAAATCCTATTCTTCAACACTGGAAACAAAAACACTGTGTGGATGTGTGTAAGTCCACATAGTGTTTCAAGTCCCTACTCTGTGTGGACCTCTTTTGTTGTCAGGTCCACACTTCTTATTTCGCGTTAAAACAATGCAAAAGTCTGGTTACACCAATTCATTTTGGGGATCAATTACAGTTTTATCAATGCCTCAAAAAATACAATAACATCTTTGCACATCAGATTCGTTTTTTACGGAAACACGAGATTGGAAGTGTCTAGCTCATTAATAAACCTTTATAGAGTTAGAGTCAGGGTTAGCATTGAACCTCGTTCAATAATAACACATAGTTGATTACATTCTTTTCTACACAGCGTATTTTTGTTAACTGTTCAAACTTCATTGTGGAGTGCTCATTTTGTGTAAACGCTGCTTGGAGAACCCTGTCATTACAAATCTGACGTCACATCCCAAGGAAGACGAGTTCGGGAGATGAGCTCTGTATAATGTTCGGTTTTCGAAGAGCACTACTGATAGGATGGAATCGCCATTACCTCGTTGCAGGGTATATTTGTTTAATCTGATGCTCCTATAGGAGCATAATCCTATGTGATTGGTGGGTTTTATTGTTTCATATTCGACTGGAAGAAAGTTGAAGACCTATCAGTTCATAATGAGAAAAAGCATACAAAAACAAATCACTGCAACCAATATGCAGTAATAATGCATGCTTGTCGATCGAAATGTTTTAAAGATTTATTTACCCGGTTGCCGAAAAGGAAGCCGATAGTACGAAGCAAACAAGACTCAACCAAAAAATGAACAGGTACGGAGAGTCGCAGCGTTGGAGGCTCCTGCAGCAGCACTTCTCATCGGTCGTGAGGACGTCTTTCCCCGGCATACCCCCATCGTCGTGATCACGGTGGTTTTTCGTATCCCCTCGTTCATTTTCTTCATCGGTTGTTTGCACCGGCTGGTAGCTGATCGCTGGCTCATCCATGGTTATTTTTGTTTCGATGACAAAGTTGATATTTGCTATTGTAGAACTTCTACATAAGGTTACAACCCGTTACCTCAGTAGTCTGTATTGTATGTTCTTGCTTCAACGATCCCGCATAATAAAACTTGTGAACCTGAAAGTACAAAGTTTGAGCCATGCAAAACATTTCTTTTGGTACGACAATGCTCTTTGTAATTCATGTTATCATAGACTACTGATATACATGTACTGTGAAAGGCAGATTAAAGTCCACCATTTTTTTTTCAAGTAATTTCAATGTGATTATTTATTTTTGGAGGCAAACTTGCTAATTAGTTCTGCTATTGACAAATCATTTTTCTGTTTATATTTGATGCTCACCAATAATTGTGTTCTAGGAGAAGACTACGTGCGCTGACACATATACTTCCATAATTTAACAGTGGTTTTTCCCTTGAAGCACGGGTGCAGAATCCAATGAAGAACTGTGCCTTAATGTACGTTTTTTTTATGCACCACTGATGGGAATCGGTAGATATCACACCTTTTATGTAAAACATTAAAGGAACATTACAGAATTGGTAAGAAACCAACTTGTAAAATATACTTTTTGATCACAGATTTACATAAAACTTACACGGTCTAATGATGACGATAGTAGAAAACATCCCTTAAAATATTCCTGTCTGAATTGCCATACTTGATGAGAAATGAATAAACTAATTTTCCGATTGGAGTTTATTGCTCAGTGAGCGTTTTATTCATTTGTTGAATCTATATGATTTCATGCAAATGTGTAATCGGTTTTTCACTATTTTCTCGTGACGCAGATGGCGGATCGACCTCAAACTTCTACAGGTTTGTCAGTTTATGTATGGTGGATTACATAAAGTGCTTACACTGCCAGCAACTGTTTTGTTAGCAAAAACCAATTCTGTAATGTTCCTTTAAGCAACGTATAAACGGTACATGTAAACAGCATTTGCGTACATGCTATGACACCCACGGTGGCAGGCCTTGACGTCACTGGTGGAGACTTTGTACAGTGTATTCCCCCATAATAACTATAGGCACAATGAAATATTTACTGTCCTGAGAATTGTGCCCGTCTGTGTATTGCCATAATGCCACCCAGATAATCTATTCCTTATTTGGGTTTGCACAATTAAAAAACGTCCATCTTTTTCTCGTTTTGTTTATTCTTTAGTTTCTGGTTCCGAGGACTTACACAAGAATTTCGTTTTAACGGAAGGCGGTTCTCTCTCATCAGTGGACATCGCTTGTAGAACTGTAAGAGGAGCCTTAGAACCAGAACCAAAGCCAACTGAGACTCCCTGCAGACCAAACTCCACAATGCACAAACGTACATCACTAGGGGTAAGACTTGTTTATTCATTACTAGTGGTACTTTACCTCTGCCTGTAAATGAACAATGTGAGCCGAAGGGGTCGTATACTATCATCCTAGCCTCTTTTCTTTCAACGAACAAAATAAAAACCCAAAATCCCTTTAAAGACATGGTGTGCACGATTTTTAATCTTGTTGCCTGGTGTTTGGTGCGACTTTGTTGCAGGTCACATTTCGTCATGAGAAATGATGTTATCATAATAGACCCTTCCCATGAAATATGCAAATGGTACATCGCGCGTGCACACTCTCCCTACTGGTTGGCAAAATGAGTGAACATCGCGCCTTTTTGCATGGGACTGATGGTGGCGTGACGCACACGCGTTTGTGTGTCTGCCTAGTGCACAACTCTATGGCGTTTGCCAACCAGCAGCGTCTGTACGCATGCGTGAATGTAATTTACATATTTCATGGGAAGGGTCTATTGATAACATTCGGAGTGGTGTGCATTCGAAATACAATTGTAATAAAGATAAGGGAGGTCCCCGTGTTGTATTCAAACAATACATGTAGATAATTAATGTTGCTTATCAGAAACTCCACGGGATCACGGGTCTTTTCATGAATAAATATGTTATTTATGAATTAATACGTAGTTCTTATGGCGCTGTAATGCACCCGTCGGGAGTCTCAAAGTGCGCATTATTTTCACAAAAGGGCCCAATTTCATAAAGCACAAAAAGTAGCTAAGCACAACAATTTGTGACTGTACAATTTGTGACTGGTATCCTGCTCATCTCTGCTAAGCAGGAAATCGTTAAGCAATAATTTCTGCCGAAGCAGCTCTATGAAATTGGGCCCAGGTATGAAGAGGCTAATTATAATATGATGACTCGTTTGTCAATCTACTGCACCATACGAAAACACAGTGACAACCCCCGGTAAAGGTGTCGGGTTCTTGTACGTGCATCACAGAAGGCACACTCAAAAAACTCCCAGGCCAGAATTGACCCTGATTCTGGTCCCATAGGGACTGACCCATTTCTGGGTCAGGACAATCCGGAATCTGTGTATATATAAAATTACCCATATATGGGTTAAAAGGACGCAGAATCTGAGTTTAAATAAAACATTTCGTAAACACTTTCCGGGCCAGCTGGAATTCGGGTCAATGCTGACCCTGGCGTGTTTAGAGTGCACAGGACCAATGGGAGACTTTTGAACGGTAGATGGCAGCAGACATACCAGGTAGTTACGTAGTTCTTAGCATGCGAACGATGCTGAGAACACTGGATTTACCTGGTAAGTCTGCTGCCACCTAGCGTCCCAAGAGTCCCCCATTGGAACACTTGTTCCCCAACTGATTCGACCCTACACTCTGACAATACCAGAACGTATGTCCGGTGCAGCACTACATAGCACGGCAGTGACACTCCACAAATAATGTGCAAAGCACAGAAGATCAAGCTTAGAAACAGTGCAACTCAGAGGGGCGGAACCCAAACAAATCAGACATACACTGGTTCCCTGCAGCGAACGTGCACTGGTTCCCTGCAGCTTCTCATTAAGAGGCAACATTTTCTGCCAGCTGTATATCCCATACACATAACAGTTGTACATTGTAAACACTGGAAATATTGACACAAATAAATGCTTTATTCATAGTTACTTTATACAAACAATTGTTAAAAAAATATCGAGTATAAACATTTTTTTGTCTAGTTCTTTAATAGTAATACCTAAGTAGAATATTACGCAAAAACTCCCTTTATAATGAAAGCTAACAGCTAAACAAACTATAATGATGACTTAACAAAAAAATAGAAACATAAACTTTAAAATTAGGACAAAAACAATGAACATAAAAACTTAGTATTTGCATTAATTACTAATATGGATATGAAGATAAAACATTTCCTCTTTTACACTCGAAAAACTTCCGGGTCACAATAATTATTGACCTGGATCCGGGTTCAGTGAAATTGGTGGAAACGACGCATAATTCGAGTTAAAATCCCTTTATGTAACCACTTTCCGGGTCAGCTTTGTTGTAATACTGCTTTACGTGCGGAGGCACGCATGTTGAAGTTGGTAATAAACACTCCACCTTATGATCACCTCATATCCCACCGCTGCCACCATGAGGTGATCATAAGGTGTAGTATTTATTACCGACTTCAACATGTGTGCCTCCGCACATAAAGTAGTATTACAACAAGCCTGACCCGGAGGTGGGTCAAGCCCCCTGGGGACTTGGAATCCGGGTCAATTTTGACCAGGAATTTTTCTAGAGTGTAGATGCAATCTTTAGTTTTATGGAACATAGATGATTGAACTGACCTCAAGTAGTTGCCGAATGCACGGTATTAGCCAATCACAACATTATATGCTCTGATGATAAAATTCAATTGTTATCGTGTAGTTAAGAAAATAATTTCTACCATTCCCAATTTCATTTTTATGAGACGGACAACCACAGATAACGAAATTCTCCATATTTTAAGACAAATAGCGCTGTATGCAGCGCGTGTTATTTTAAAGTTGTTGACATCACAAGTACCAAGAATTGATCTTTTAATTAATAAAGAAAACTAAGAAGAAAAGTATGCCAGGGTTTGTTAAAGGTTCATCATCTGTTGGCATTTTGCGTTAGCTTGACCTTCGGCCCCCTCTTAATTTTTCAGTTTCTCAGTATGAACAACACTGTAATCACTTCTTTAAAAAAACGTTCCCTCTCCGTTTGTTTCTTTTATTACTTGTGTACCAAACATTAGATGCTGCAAGTGGGTTGGACCCACGAGGCCAACCTAAGCCTCCCCCGGCTGCGCCTGCTTATACTGTGGATGACTGTTTGTATTCAAGTTCTGTACGGTCTTTGTCTCCATACGGCTCCTGGTCAGTGAACGTTGTCCCGTTTTTCCCATTGACTTCTTGCATGGCTTGGAAACCCTGAGTAAAAGAACAACACTATTAATGTAATAATACAAAATGTATGGGATTGTTCCATGGGTGTGTGGACTTAAAAGGCTGCCATTGTACGCACAGCTCACACTAGTTTACAGAAAACATAAAAAGGATGTGCTTGAGCAATGTTAAACATGGTGTCTGTTTATTATGTGCTATGACGTCAAAAGAGGTGACGTCATGCATAGTGCCTTACTTTTAGCCCCACATTAAACTAGTTAGGCCGTGTCCGAATTGGCGGCTACAGCTACGGCTACGGCTAGATCGCTGCTTCATTATGCGTTGAAGTATAGGGCGACCTCAGCAACACCCATAGCAACAGTCGTATCCGTAGCTGTAGCCGCTTATACGGATACGGCCAGAGCCACAGTCTTCACCGAGTGCATTGGCACAACAGCGATTACGTAACACAATGGCCATACTCATGGCCTGGAGCTCATTCTCGGTCAAGCAGAGGTTTTGTTTTCGCGGCTGTAACCAGTAACTGTTTCGGTTATTGGCTATAGTGATTAACCAATGGTTAACTCAACCGAAACAGTTCTTGGTTACGACCGCCAAAACGCATCCCAGTTAACCTTACCGTACCACTGAATGAATGTCGTCATCTTAAAGCGTTCAGTTGCCACGCTCAATTTGTGGCGTACAATGTCAGAAGACAGGAACCCACCCGAGGTGGAAGCCAGGAGATCTTGCAGGGCTTCATCTATTTTTGCTCCCACTCCTCATCAACACCAAATTTGTTTTCGTCCCTATCACAGAGGCTCAGTCGACAACTGCGTTTGCTTTTAATGCGGCATCCACGGCCAAGTCCGTTCACCATGCCCCCCTCCCTTCCGGGCACTCCAGCGCCAGCACGGACTGCAGGGAACCAGTGCAGCCGATGGGGACTAGAGAGTGAGACCATCGCGAAGGAGTGACGTGACACCAGTCTCACCGAATGAGTAAAAGGTAAATTGAAAGCATAATATTTGCCTTCTTGGAAGAAAAAGGCGATATTATATTATCTGGAAACGCATACTGAACTACATATCCTCTTGAGGGGGCCCCAAACTTTACAAACCTCTATTTCTGGTTGCTTATCTTCCCTGATCGAGAAGTAGCATACAACGAACGCCAACGCAGCCAGCAAGTCAAATCCGAAGGTCAGGCCCATTAGCACATATCGGAAATGCACGATGTTGTAGACCAAGCAGTTGCCAGTCTTGCCACAGGATGACTGGAGGAGAAGGCATGTCATTTGGATGGCTGAGCTGAAGACGATTGGCGATGGAATAATTCCTACAGGAGAAAATGAGAGATTAACCCTCTTGCTGTCTGACCATTCAATACCATTCACTGTGGTTTTGAATGATAGATAAATTATGCCAGCCTGCAATATGATACCATGAGGGAATGCATGTATACACAGTACACATTTAGTTCTGTGCACAGTTGTGCCACCGTGCACAACCTTGGCAGTCGAATGGTTTCAAATGGTTGGTCAACTCACTGGAAAATGTTGCCAAGAGTCACTGACAGTAGGAGGCTAAACAGATAGTTCAGGTCGACCCTCTGTTTTATGAATGAGTTTCTCAACAAAGTTCTCACCCCAAATTGGACTTTTTAAAACGGCGCCTCGTTTGGAATCCGTCTCAATACAAAAAGTACATAAGGTGAAGTCAGTTCGTTCTCTTGTTTTAATCAAACACCAATCGTCCAGTTTTGTTGCACGCGTTTGTTTGGCTTCGTGAGATGTTTTGATTGTTTCTTTTTCTTTTTCATTTCGGGTGGGGGAAACTGTTATACTATTCTTTCATGTGTTTCGTTTCTTGGCTGGTTGTATGTTGTTTTTTTTTGTTTTTTTGTACAAGGGTTACGACCAGAGATGGCCCAGTTTAGCAAAGGGTGTGCATAATTAATGATAACTTTAGTATGGTGAAAGAAAATTGATATTTTCTTCGGTCGATTTATTTCAAGTGAGAATGTTATTTGTTGACCAGTTGCGTCTTTGCACCTTAGCATTTTTTTTTATATTAATGATTTCAGCAGAGATTACCAAATCTTATTTTTATATGGCTACTGAAAACCACTGAGTATTGCCTGAAAAGGGGGTATTCAGTTGGAAAAAGAAAGAAAGAGGAAAGACAACAAAATACGTTAAGGAGAATGGACGAGAAAGTGTAGATTCGTGAATAGAATGTACGAGCCGAAGGTGAGTACATTGTGTTCACGAATCTACACTTTAGAGTCTATTCTCTGACTTAAACTATTTCCTGAAAGCCTTCTATGGTAAAGTACATTAAAAGCTGTGTTTGGTGCACATAATGTTATCCTTTCAAGTTTGAAAGACAGTCATTTTACCGTCAAACATTTCACTTTAGTTTGTAACGAATCCACTCAACTGTAGATTCGTTACGAGTCTACACTTAAGTGTAGATCTACAGTTAAGTGTAGATTCGTAAAAATAATCTACACTTTGAACAATAGAGTGACGTCACAGAAATAGTTTAATCTAAAACTAATACCCAGTGAGATTTATGAACGTACCGAACAGTCGCAGCATTAGTGAACTGAATCCAACAGCTATTGAACGATCGTCATCATGTACAGTCCTGTGGAAAAAGAAAAAAGGCATTCACATCAGGTCCTCGCAGAGCTCAAATACTGTCTCTGTTCCAGATGCTTTAAATATCGACATACGAAGCTTTACAGTAAAATACACCCAGTCTAGTGTCACGTGTCCGACCGTACCTTCTTGGCCAACAAAGGACTCCTTTGTCACCAAAGAACACACTGCAGCAGAAGCCCCAACATACGATTGTGAAATTGATTAATGAATTGGCTGCCATTCATCGAAAGTCGATCATTGGTTTTTGGTTTTAATTGTAATTCTCTGCTTGCCAATAAACCCATCATTCAATCACCTTGAGAAAAGTTCGTCACATCCCGTTCACTAACATTTGGGGAATGAACTTATTATTTCAAAAAAACACTTATGGTGTGACCCTTGACCCTTGCGTGGGAGACCCGAGAGCCCTTCCAAGAGATGGCTAACTACTGAGTTTGAGGGAACTCGCAGGCGCACTTTAGCGGGGCCCGGCGGAGCTCCGTTCCCCACCAAGTGGCCGGACCGATCGAGCAATATGCACGGTCTCCTTATGATTAAAGCATCGAAGAAAAAACCCAACGAACCTCAGTTGGAGCATGAACCCTGGATTCCCCATGATCGTTCCAAGCAGAGCACTGATCATGGAGAGAGCTATAAATGGGATTAATGAGTTACACCCCGTAGGGCACTCGCCCGGTACCGCGGTGTGAGTTGAAACCTCTCCACTATGACTATCAAGACCATTGATGCAGCTACAGTTGGTGTACACCTGAATCATTAGGAAAGGTGGATACAAAAAAGAGATTGTGTTAAAGGGGCTCATTTCATGTTTCTCATAAATTCGTGAGAGGTGAGTCTGGTCATTGTTTGTATTATGCAGAGTCACCGTCACGTTTGAAGGGCTGACTTCAACCTGTTGATCACTAAACACCTAGTGTCTTCCTCAGGAAAGTTTTCATGATTGTTTGCTTTTTATTCATGACGTAGCCGCTTAAACCATCACGTTTTTGACTGATAACACTTACCTGAGACAGTCATTATTATCTTTCCAAAAACAATATTGAGAAATTAGAATTAGCTGTTGCAAACTGCTTACCAACCAAAAGGACCTGTAGTATAAATGCAAAAAATTAGTTAGTGGCCTGACGTTTCGACCCTGCTTACCCCCTGCTTTTTCTGAATGCTTCTTGCTTTTCTCTCTCCACTCTCTCTATTCATGTTTTTCCACTTGACTGCTCTTGGCACCCTTGTATGCATGTATGTGTGTTGTCTTGTCATTTAGCCTTCGAGAAAGACTCTGATAGGGTCGAAACGTCAGGCCACTAACTATTTTTTTTGCAAAAACAATATTCAGACACGTGATTGGTGCCCGTTCTTGGAATCTTTAATTTGCCAATATTTCAACACAGATAGTCAAGGCTGGAGTCAATGTTCTCACCGTCACGTTCCTGGACTCCCCTTCCCTCATGGGCACTTCTTCCACCATGGCTAGGCAACCAGCGTGACACGGAGTCGCATACGTCACACCGTCTGAGCCACAGACGGGCGTGTAGTCTGACGGGCATGCGCAGTCAGCGTTGCATTGCGCATTGAGACTTGGTAGATCCAGGGTTGTCCTTTGCGAAAAGTGTAATAAGTTATTCCATGTTAGAATAAGAAGTGTATCAAAGAAATGTCTCTGTACTATGGCTGGGCTCAATTCCACAAAGCTTTAAGATTTATGAGCTATCAATAATTATTGTCAAAGTGACATGTATTGTGACACATTGAAAAAATGCATCATAAATGCTATGCCTCGGCTCCTGTGGGAGCTCTTGTGTGTACACTGCAAAAACTGGAATGTTAAAAGTGACACAATGGGTGTTGTCACATATAAATAACAAAACAAGAATCAAAATTAACACCATAGGGTGTTAAAATAACACTAATTTCTGCCAAAACAATTACATTGTAGTTAATTTAACACCATAAATGATGTAAATTTTTATTCTCTTTTGGGTATCTATATGTGACAACACCCATGGTGTCAATTTTAACACTCAAGTTTTTGCAGTGTAAATATCCTAACAGCCTCATGGGTCATTGCCATGCAAGCCTGCTAAACAAGCATCGATCATCCTTATCCAGGGTGGCTCGCAGTCTTCACGCAAAGGCTCTGGAAGGCCTGAGGAATTTTTTGATGACAGGGTAATTGGGTTTGTTTAGGGTGATGAATCGTCTCAAGTTGGGGTTGGGAGGTTCAGGGGGAGGGGGAGCAAGCTACCGTTCCAACAACCTATACTCGTCGGCTTAGAACTATAGGTCGTTAGTGCAGTTTGTATGGATTTCATCAAATTGGTTTTGCATAGTTTGGAGCTCCTGGTCAATGGAGTTTATTGATCAAGAGTCGTCTCCAAAAATTAGTTTGGCAAAAAGAAACATTCAGTTTCTAAGAAAAAAATTACTTGTGGATTTTGATTTATTTTTTCAAACTTATTTGCATTTTTCACTTATAGCCTAATGACCTTTTTGATCGTTACGGATTTGAAATTGCAATTAACGACTTTATAGCACTGAGCCGACGTACTGTAATTTTCAGCTGTCTTCAAATGATCATAATGCGAACGATCAAAACCAATCCAGTTTTTTTTTTTCAGGCAATACGAATCTCTGGCCTATCT